>OX419606.1:322096-748723 GCA_948473455.1 Teleiodes luculella
ACTGGATTAAGCGGCAGTAGGGGAGTATTGGGCATTCTAAAACAGTTTTCGGATCATCGTTCACTGGCACTCCGTTCATCTCGCCTCGCTATCGCTCCGCTCGTTTCACTACGCTTAGTGAACAATGATTCGAAAACAGTTTTAGAACACCCAATACTCCGTTATGAACGCAACAGGTGTAGAAAGTGATCAGTGTAAACGAGTCGTGTTGAATACTCACCAGAAGTTTTCTAAAACTCTCTCACACACATCACATCACATCACATCACTGAGGGTTCTGGATTGCTAAGAGTGCTCCCTCGACACTGACATCGGTTGATTGGCTGTAGTTCGCTGAATTTAAAGAATTATAAGTTTCGTTCATTATCAGCAGAGCCTGGCTGGGATTCGTCTTGGTATACAAAACTGACTTGGACCATCATCCGTTGATTGGCTGAAGTTCAGAAAACTTCCTTCAACTTCAGTAGTGACAAGTCAAGTTCTGGACCAAAACAAAATTCCCGACAATGACATCAAATGAGTGGTTGAAACTTATAGAAGAACTACTTTCAACCTCAGCAGTGTATGGTTGAGGGTCTTAGATTGAAAAAACTTCCCCCGTCTAGTGGTGATGAAAGAATAATGAACAATACGTCAGTATCTCACCACGACAACTTGAAAAGTACAAAACTGCTTACAGTAACATCAATCTTTACCCTAAGTATAAACTGTAAGCGATTAGCGGAAAAACTGACAGCCTTAGTAGCATCTTCCAGCCGACCTTAGAACAAGAAGAATACATATATGCAGTGATTTATTTATTATATTTATTGGGTGTTGAATTTTTATAAATTTACTGTATAGTTCCATACTCTAAACAAGTGACAAATACAGCAGTAGGTAAAGGATGAAACACATGATAAATAACAACAATTTAATAATTTAAAAAGCTTTCATTTAAATTTATTAATTAAGTTATTATTATTATTCCATGACAATTTATTTGTCACATGTATTATTTCTTAAAATATTTCGTAAATGACATAATGAATTGAGGAAAAAGTGATTTCAAAGATCTTCTGATGAGGTCTGATGAATAAGTTTCTTGTTTACATTAAAACCAAAATTGCTTTTTACGTTTTACCATGCCAAACATAGATTTCGTTTATTAGAGTTCTAACCGGCCCTCAGTGAACGGAGCGTGATAACATATCCGCTATAAGGCAATAACTTAAACCCAATACCTTTAATAAAGTTCGAATTAAATTGATGGGATCCGTACAAAATAAACATAGAATTACATTCTACGAACAGGTTTTTTTTATGCTTATAATTTAAATGTAAGTAAGACGTATATAAATATTTGAATTAAGAAAATAAGTCGTCACGTACCTTACTCTCTTAATTATAGTTATTGTTGTTGTTGTTGTTGTTGTTGCTATTACGAGAACGAAAAATCTCGTTGAATATTTGTCATTGTTTAAATTTCAGATATTTATAACAAAATCGTGGTATATTAAGAATAAGAAACATTTATTTGCAGGACATTCTCATCTACCGAACTATAGTTACAAAATATTTAGCCTTAGAATAAAAATAACTTTCTCTCTATCATAGCATAAATAAAATAAAACTATTTAGAAAATATTACTTAGGTATCATACTGTTGAATGTAGGTCACGTTCCCACGCTATGAAGTATAAATGCAATTCCTAAAGAACCCTAAAGCATCAATGCAACGCGAACATGCTGACGATGACTCGTTCCGCGAAGCTAGGACTTTTGCTGACGACGACGCTAGCCTAGTGCTCAACAAGCCGGTTCCTTTTTTTAAAAAATAACCCTATCATTGTAGAAATAATAAAGTGTGGGTCTCGGTGATAAAATGTTTTTTTTTTTTTCATTATGAGGTTTTCCAATTACAAGTATATTTGCGATAGGAGACGAATGTTTTTGAAATCAATCAACCTTTATTGTACCTATTGTTGGTTCCACCTATTATCGTTTCAAAGTCGGTTAAAAATAAAGGTAGATTCATATGAGCACGGTTTTGACTATGTAGAGTTTAGAGGTATAAATATTAAAACTCGTATAAATAATAAAATAAAACAGTTAATATAATATAATAATATGAGTATAATGTACAAGTTAAAAGTAAAGTTTTGCTTATCTGTAAAATCTAAGTCTGTACCTATAGGTTGATATATTTCATCGTTGTTGTGACAACCTCCGTGGTCGAGTGGTAAAACGCTCACCACATTACGGAGGTTCCGGGTTCGAAACCCGGCACGGTCGACCTTGGAATCTGGAATGATTCTGTGCGTCGGAAGGCACGTAAAACCTGGTCCCGGCTATTATCTTCGGATATAGTCGTTTTTTATTTTTATTTTATTTGTAATAATCAGGTAACAAGGCTTGTAGATAGAATAATAATATAATTTAAAACTTTTAAAATATTATACATACACTGAATTAAATAAAAAATATGCAACTTAAAAAACTTATTGACACCAAGTTGTTCTATCGTTGTGAACTTACCTTTATATATTTTCGCTGTTGTCGTCAGATTTTGGTTCCAATTTCAATTAAATCAGAATCATTTTTCTGCAAATTATGCGACTTTAGCGTGTGAAATAATTTCATTGAATTTTGCTTGCTTAGGATTTTTAAAATATAAAAGCGGATATGTGTCGTGAATATTTTACATTCTGTGCTCGACGCTCAAGCTGAAAATCAGGACTTCCACTGTGGTTCCGACGACTGCTCACGTCACCCAGTCACCTCGAGCTGCTTTATACCCGTCACCCTGAGGCATCATTGTATCGCGATCATGTGCGTAAGTTTTACATACATTTATATATTGTCCCTGCAGTTTCATTTTCTTTAACATGATAAATATCATTTAAACTACCTATCTTGTGGCAGTATATTTTTGTTTCCTGATTCTCTAGGGAATAAATAGTACCATGAATGATTAATATAATTTGAATAAATTTAATTTCAGGTCTGAACAAAATTATCGCAAAGTGCAGAAGAAGAGGGCAGGGGAAAAATTCCTGGATAGTGACGAGGAGGAATTAGTAAGGTAGTGTATATTTTCTCACATTAAAAAACATTTAATCAAATAAATTAAAAAATCAATATGATACTTTGACCTGTACGTACCCATTTATAAATACAATCTAAACTAAAGTTTTTTTTTTTTCAACTTTGATTATAAAATACTTACGGATAATAGACATAACCTAATCTAAACATTAAACTTATTTTAAACTTACTTCCTAAATTTATTGTTTTTATTTTAATGAAATTAATCATTCTCATTTAATTACAGTGTGAAGAAGAAGGTGAAGCCTGCACCCAAAAAAGCAGGCAGGGGAAAACCTGCTCACAGCAAGGACGAGGCCCCCAGCGCGCAGGCGTGGTTGTTCTCCGACGAGGACGAGGACGGCGACCAGGTGCGCTCGAAGCAGGACCCCCCGAACTGCGTATTCTCTAGGCGCGTCGCCGGCGGCTCCGTGCGCCGGCAGGCTACCTTGTCGGGGGACCTGTTAGCGGAGGTCCGCATTTATAACCCGGAGGAGGTTCGTAACCTAGACGGCTACGAACGATGTGACAAGGCCGCAGTTTGGATCAGATATCAGGGGGATTCTCATTCCCCTGAAATGCACGATTTAAGGAAATTTGTTAAAGGCGCAAAGACATACTTTACCGAGGAGGGTAAATTCTTTGCCTCCAAATATAACAAGTGATTTTGTTATTAGTATTATGTATTAGATAGATGTTTATCATATTTTTACTAGGTAGTTTGCTTACATGGAATACGAGTAAGATAGAAAATACCTATATTTTGATATAAGTAAAAACTAATATATTTTTTTCTTATTTTATAGAGTAAACATTCCACTAAAATAATTAAAATATTATTATTACCTATAATAAAAGTTAAAACTAATAAACTTGTACTTTTGATTTAATTCCTTATAGGTAATATTGAATACTTATTACTTGATTAATATTTCACATTAATATCTTAATAATTTACCTAAAAGTACTTAGTAAAGCGTGTATAAAACATGGTTCGATCAATATTTTGCACAGTTTGCGATATATCAGTTAAAAGTAACGCCTTTTCAGCTCATTTGAAGTCTATCTTACACAAAAACAATACTGCAGTTACCGAATGTGATGGCATTGAAAAAATCAATAGCGCATTCCGAAGTCGCATTGCATCTTATCGCGTGTCGTGTGAGGCAGCCGCGAGCGGGAGCGATGATGGCAGCGTCTCGGCTGAGGCACTTCCCCCTTCGCAGTTCCTAGCGCGGCTGCGATCACGCGTCCGCGCCTTACTCTCTGCGCGTATGCTAGCTCATGATAGTGTGAAGGTCAATTTCGAATTGTTTTCAGAGTTTTTTTTGCCAAAAGATAATTCTATGTCTATTAAATCTTTTTCTACAGAAAATATTGTTCTTCATCAGAGTTATAACTTTGAAGACGTATTTTCTAGAGTTCTTCAGATAATAAATAAAAAAATTGAAGAATTTGAGCAAAAAGATAGCGGGTGGGCATTTATGCGAAACCTGTATCTTGAAGTAAATATAAACAAGTATAATCCTATGAGAGCTTCAAGTTATATTGATCTACCAAAGTGTATTAAATACAAACGCGCCTGCATCAATATTCAAAACAATGATAATTTTTGTTTTTTGTGGTGTATAATGGCAGCTTTGTTTCCAGCAAAAAATAATGCCCAGCGAACATCTGCTTATCCCCATTTTAAAACTATACTTAATACAAAAGACATGACATTTCCAGTAGGACTAACAGACATCAAGGTTTTTGAAAAAAATAACCCAAACATTAGCGTTAACGTATATGGACTTCAAAACAAATCAAAAGTTGTTGGGCCATTGTATAAGAGTGAATGTCGTAAGAAGCATCACGCGAATTTACTATTTTTGGAAAATAATGATAAATCGCACTATTGTCTAATTAAAAATTTATCAAAATTACTTCGCCAACAGTTAACTAAACATCATTCGAAAATCTTCCTATGTGAAGAGTGTATGATATTTTTTGATAGTGAAGATAAACTCCAGTCGCACATTTGCAGCGGTGTTAAAACTATTTTACCTAATGAAGGCACTACAATTCAATTTGATCATTACGAAAGAATGCAAAACATGCCTTTCGTTATTTACGCTGACTTTGAATCTTTATTGAAACCTGTTACCACAAAATGTGATAGTGTTGATACCAACACTTTGACTTTACAACAACACGTGCCAGCTGCATTTGCTTACTACGTAGTATGTTCGTATGATAGTTCCCTGAACAAATATATTTCGTATCGCGGTCTGGATTGTGTAGAAAAGTTTTTAAAATATCTTCTACGTGATATAATACAAATAACTTCAGTATTTAATTCACCTGTGCCAATTAAACTGACAGCTGAGGATAAAAAAAACTTTTTGGATGCAAAATTATGTTTTCTTTGTAAGAATCCGTTGTTTGATGATAAAGTTCGAGATCATTGCCATCTCACAGGAGTCTATCGAGGAGCAGCTCATTCTTATTGCAATCTTAAGTTTCGGTTGCCAAATTTTGTGCCCGTATTTTTCCATAATCTATCTGGTTATGATAGTCATCTTTTTATTCGGCATTTAGGTGAAATGCCTGGTGGAATAAAAGTAATAGCGAAGAATAAAGAAAATTACATTTCATTTACCAAGTTTTTCAATATTGATGATAAAGACTGTTTGCCTGTTCGTTTCGTGGATTCTTTTAAATTTTTAGGAACAAGTTTAGAAAAACTAGTAGCAGGCCTAAATAATAACGAATTTATGCACTTATCTCGTTTTTTCCATGCTGTAGATCAATTAAACTTGTTAAGACGAAAAGGAGTCTATCCTTATGAATACATGACTAATTGGAACAAATATAATGAAACTGAACTACCACCCATAGATTGTTTTTATAGCAAATTGACTGGTTCTATCATTTCAGAATTAGATTACAGGCACGCGCTTAAAGTTTGGGATGCTTTTGGTTTAAAAAATCTCGGGGATTATACTGATTTATATTTAAAAACAGATGTTTTACTACTAGCGGATGTTTTTGAGAATTTCCGAAAGACCTGTTTACTGTATTACAAGTTAGATCCAGCCTTTTACTTAACAGCTCCAAGCTTAAGTTGGGATGCGATGTTATTGAAAACGGGTATTAAATTAGAATTAATAAATGAATTGGAAATCATAAGAATGATTCAAAAAGGTATACGTGGTGGTATATGTTTATGTTCTTGTAGATATTCAAAAGCTAATAATAAATACTTAAATAACTATAATCCAAACCTGAAAGAAAACTTTTTGATATACATAGATTGTGTTAATTTATATGGTTACGCTATGTGTGGTTTTTTACCATACTCTAATTTTAAATTACTAAAGCAACATGACATTGAACATATAGACTTTAATAGTTTACCCTCGGATGGTGACTATGGATATATTTTGGAAGTAGATCTTGAATATCCAGAAGACTTACATAGTCTTCATAATGATTTACCATTCTGTGCTGAGAAATTTGCACCTCCTGGTTCTAAATATCCTAAATTAATACCAAATTTATATGACAAATACTATTACGTTATTCATTTCGTTCATCTTCAGACTTGCTTAAGACATGGATTAAAACTCAGAAAAATACACCGAGTTTTACAATTTAAACAAAAGCCTTTTTTGAAACAGTATATTGACATGAACACTGAGCTTAGAAAAAAGGCTAAGTCTGAGTTCGAACAAGATTTATTTAAATTATTTAATAATAGTGTATTCGGTAAAACTTTAGAAGATAATGAAAAAAGAATTGATGTCAAAATGGTAAACGTATGGAGAGATGATAAAAATAAAACGAAGAAAAAAATGTCTGCAGAACAACTTATAGCAAGACCGAATTTTCATAGTGCAACGATATTTACAGAAAATTTTGTTGGAGTTCAAATGAAACCTGAATCTGTTATTCTTGACAAACCTATTTATATTGGATTTTCGGTTTTAGAACTGTCAAAGAGTCATATGTTCAATTTCCATTATTCCGTAATGAAACCTTATTATCATGATAAACTAAGGCTTTGTTATACAGACACCGACAGTTTTCTTTACTCTATTCAAACGAAAGATTTTTACAATGATTTGAAATTAAATTTTCAGTCATATTTTGATACAAGTAATTATTCCGAAGACAACCAGCATGATATTTTAATTCGGAATAAAAAGGTACCTGGCTTTTTTAAAGACGAGATGGGAGGACAAATTATTACGGAGTTTGTAGGACTTAGGTCGAAGCTTTATTGTATTAAAACGGAAGGACAAGAGTTTAAAAAAGCAAAAGGCGTACAAAAACGTGAAATAAAAAAAATTGGATTGAAGGATTATTACAAAGTATTAATGGAAAATAAAATAATACGCAAAAAGAACATAATTTTTAAATCTCTTAAACATGAAATTTTTACACAGGAGCAAAACAAAGTCGCATTTTCCGCTAATGACGACAAACGTATCATTCAAAAAGATAAAATTTCTACTATATCTTGGGGTCACTGCGATAGTTTCTTTTAGTCTGTCGTTGATATTGGTCTAACCATGTGCGAAGGTTACTTATTTGATTGTGTTGTATCCATGAGAATATATAAACATTCAAATGGTATACATATAAAAACTGGTCTTTGGGTTGAAAATGACTTTCTGCCTCAATTAGAGATTAATAATTCACAAGAAACAGTTTTTTTATCTTTGGACGAATGGGAAAATATATATCAAGATTTTAAACATTCAGTACCTAACAACAAGAAAAATATCGACGATATGTATTTATATAAGCTCATTTATTGTGATAAACGATGTACAGTGGAGTTTATAAATTTAATATTGGACGCTATCGTCACTTATGGTATTTGTATAAATTTAAGATTTGAAGAACTTAAAATTGAATATAAATCTGTTATGCTAATTGTTAATAAAATATTAGATTATTCTTCATTAAAAAGTCTATCATGTTTCCAAAACCTACCAAATAATTTAATCAAATTTGCAAATCCTTGTTCTATAACAGAATTAGAAGTTATTAATTTAGGTAGTGCATATTTTTTGAAATGTCTTAATTTGTAGATAAATGTAACTTTGTTGTAATAAAATAAATAAGTAATGTAAAAAAAAATCATATGCGAATGTAATAAATTTTAAATGAAACCTATCAATTTAAGAAATTGTATCTAGTAAAATAAGAAAGTAAATAATGTAAGAATCATTGTAATTTTAAATTAAATCTAAGAAATAAAAATATGATACCTACTACATGTACTTAAATAAATATTTTGTTTCATTTTTAATTACTTTATAGTTCCTGTACAATACCAATTTTAATAAAACTTATAAAGTGTTGGCACAAAATCAAGTTATGACATGTACAGTCAAAGGCAAGGTTAGCTGAACACGCACACCGCTGATCTATCTTATATTCATTCAATGAATATAAAAACGATGTAAAGTCCAAAGTGCTCTGCTTAGCTTGCTTTTGACCGTACCAGTGTCATAATATGCTGATGTTGTATATCCGCAATAGGAAGAAAGGCATGTTAAGACTTGTCGGTCGAAATGATTGCAGCGCGGGGCGGTGCGGGGTCAGGTGGATCACGTGGATGGTGTCTTATTATCATTACATACATACGTAAATCTATTGAGTTGTGATATAGTCACCAGACGTTCTTCATTTGTTTCCTTGCAATCATTGCGTTCGGTTCACTACAATTCCTAAAATGTCAGAATCTCGAACAAGTAACATGCAAACTAGTTACCTTGCTGTGAGTGACGATGAAATTCCTAAATACATAGTGCGCATCGAACTTTTAAAGTGTATAGAAAGTGAAATAGATGTGAATGTGGTAGCAAATTCAAAAGCTCAATATGTTGTGTATAGAGACGAAGATAATATACTGTATAAGACAACACAGTTACTGTGGCAGATCGGTGCGGAGCTTGGTCTACGGAACGAGAGATCGTGCAATATAGATATAACAAGGTATGTTTTAGGTGATAAAAATAAGTCATACTTATTTTTAAACAGTTCCTTGTATAGTTTTGGCTAATGTAAGTATTATTTTGTTATAGACAGGTGTGATTGAAAGGTGGAGGGAGTGTTCGGAACGTCAGACTCACGCGACGATGCGGCCGCCTTCGACGAAGATGACGGCTGCGCTAGCAGCAGCGGAAGAGCAGCGAACCGAACGCAATGAACATTAGTTTAAGAATTTATTATATAATGAAATTATTTTATAAAAATAAACAACAAACAATATTTTTGTCTTTTATTATATTTAAATAATAATAACATTTTTACACTGAGTTAAACAAAAAAGTAACAATTAATTACTAAATTCTTAAAAAAAATCTACATTTGCAAGCTTATCACTTTTACTAAAAAATTTGAACTGATACATATGATTATCAAAAAACCATTTTTGTAAGCAAATACAATTTTTAAGAGCACATTGATTTTTATGAATAAAACAGTTCAATTCACAAGTTTTATATTTTTCTTGTAAAGTTTTCAAATTTGGACAGCCCTTTTCTCCAAGATCTACAATATCACAATTTTCACATATTTTTTTAACCCATTTTTCTTTTTCACTTCCTTTTACGAAAATACTCTTATTTTGTAAATAAAACGGAATTAATCGTTTAAATTCTCTGTAGTCAATGAAGCCATCACTCCAAAGTATTCCTCTGTTTCTTTCTAACCAATTCACTTGCTTTTTCTCTTCCTTTGTTAACGTAGAGTACGCATAAGGTGGTTTTACAATAAACACTTGTGTCCAGTCAATAGTAGCTATGGCAAACTCTTTAACGATAAAATCATTTTTGGAATTTTTGAATCCTTGTACATCAACAAATATAGTTTGAGGTTTCATTATGATATTTTCCTTATAATATTGCTTAAAGGTCTGTACTCAAAAATGCAATCATTAAGTATAAGACAATAAGCTGAAGTTTTGTCAGGTATGTCTCGATCTGCTTCAATTTCTAGCCTCACGTCGACCGAACCCTTAAGAGATTCTTGTTGACGACAGCAATCAATAACAAACAAAGGCGCTATATCTTTAAATTCCTTTAAACTCAACAACGGTGCTGCTCGGCGTCCGTAATAAGACTGTTGAAATCTACAGTATTGTTCATATAATAAGGAAATTTTTTGGTCTGAGAAACTAACGTTCAAATTTTCATAAGGAAAGTACACAGAATTTAGAAATACTTTTACTTCTGTTAAACTGCAATGATCAAATACAGACATAGAGCTCTTTGCATTTTGTTTTCGATCAGTTTGCAAATCTACAATAATAAAACGAGGTTTTTCTATCTGAGAAGATGTCTTAATAGACCAAGTATGTTTTCTTGTTTTTGGAAGTAAAGGATATTCATATAAATCCCAATTTCTGAACGCTAAAGTTATAGCTCGATCTCTTTCTAAATTTTTTAGAAGACCAACCTTTTCACGGTCTGATACTTTGATGTGTGGTACTCGCCAAACAATTTTGTTTATAGTTATATCTTCTAGTACTTCTTTTTCACCTAGTATCAAAGCATTTAAGTTCGTATTACTTCTTAATAAAACTAATTCATGCTTGCAGTTCATAATTATTTTTCTATAATCTTCAGCAAAACCTAGAATTTTATCCAGTGGTATAGATACAGAAAATATGCCGTTGTTCTTTATAGAACTACCATTTAAAGACCAACCCCAAACATTTGCAGGTTTTGATTCACTCTCTGTCATTGACAAATATGATTTCATTGTCGTTGTAATACCAGCGTTTTTTATCTTATCTATTTCGATTCCATTTAATTCATAACGAATTTCTTGAAAAAGGAATAAAATAGGATTGTTAACAAAATTAGTCGTTTCTACATATGTTTTAGTTTCACTGTTGTAAATTTTCACCCTTCCTTCTAGGTATAAAGTACTAGCAGAAGGTAGGATGTATAAATCTTGTTGGTTAATAGGTATTCGAATTTCATCATTCTTGTTGAAACTTGTCACATACGGTTTGTAGGAATGCAATTCGAAGCTCTCTATGCTGTTATCAGACACTGGTGGCTCCAAAACGTTTAAAATACTCATTTTAACAGGCCTATTAATTTAAGGAATTCTTTATTTGCTTTAGTTAATTTTTTAATATTTTTGATGTGTGCTTGTTTTACAGTAGCAACTTTTATACTGGCACTTTTTTGAGATTTGTTTCCAGTTTTATTGAAGTCTATCATTCTTTCTCAGATGAAGGTACAGCTGTATTTCTTCTCCACGTAGATTTATAAGATTATTATTAGAGTCTAATAATCGAATATTTATTTCACTTATTGATTCTTGATTAACAGGAAAGTAGATCAAATTTTTTGGTATTTCCACTATTCGGTACCCCGGTGGCACATTGGGTACAAATTCGTATATGATGTGTCTTGGTATACCGTTTACAAATGAACCACTCACAATATCACATTCTATTCGTACAATGGTTGTAGACAAAATGCTTACTGGATAGCGAGACTCGTGTGTTATATTCGCTTTTAATACCTCCTTACCAAAACCAAATAAACTTGCGCATGAGTTTTCCCTTTCAAAATGAATGTCTTTCGAACATTGTAGCGTAACCTTTAGCGTATTATTATTTGTTGATAATTTTAGTGAACAGTTTTTTACATTCGTTCTTAAAAAATCACTGATATCTTGTAGCTCATATGAGCCTTCTGGTATCTCAAGAATTTCGTGATCATTATAATGAAATTTATTATTTTTGGTATCAATGTTCGGTATTGAATTAAAAGTAGAGAAGTATATCAATGCACACTCATATCCAGTATTAAGCTCCAGAGGAGGCGAATAATGTGTTGATAACACAGAATTTTGTCCTGTTATAGACAGAGTGAAACCCATGTTTGAAATGATAGTTTTCAATGTTAACATAAGCTTTTTATTTATGAATTTTCCAAAATTTTCTAAGAAAATGTATACATAAATGTCCACAATTAACAGTATCAAAACTTTGATACTGATCGTGATTATAACTAATCGTAACACCTTTCATATACTTTATTAATTCTAAAGGAGGTTTCAAATTGCCGAAACTGTCAAAATATTCACAATACTTGTTAATTTTCGCATAAGCTACCCAATGTGTGCCTTCATTATTAGAGTTATCTAAATTTAATATAGCACATTCTTTTTTTTTTGTTTTTCTTGGTAAAGTGTCTCTCATGTATACGCCTCTAAAATAAGGAATATCATAAGTATGATTTAGTATATCGATATTGGTCAGTGCGCGTTTGGGTAGCCGCTTTCTTAGTTTTTTGAAGTGTTATTTAAAAATAGCCCTGCACCATTTTTGTATGGTTTTATGTACAATCCTTTGCCATTGCCAATAGCAATTGCCTCCATCATTTTATTGTGTCGTTCAGATTCAATAAGATTTTTTTGTGCAGTTTTAGAATCATTTACTGCTTTTGCAATTCCTGCAGCTCCTCCAGCTAATGATCCTAATGCTGACAACCCAGCAAATATAGGAATTAAGGGTAATATGCCACCAGTTTTTGGAATCGAAATGATGCGTGGTAATTTGACATTCTTATTTTTCTTGAATATCTTCTTTGCTGCAGCAAAGGCGATTTGAATAGCTTTATTTTTATCTTTACATTTAAAGTTTTTTAGCTCCGATCGAATTTTACTAATAATGCTCTTAAAAGTACGAACACCTGATCCAGCTTTTAATTTTGCTTTCATTATATTTTTTATTAACCAAGAATCAATTTTTTCTCTTTTCCCTGCATCTTTAGCTCGAAGTCTCTTGTTTGCCATATTGATTAAATCCAAATCTGCTTTATGGCGTACGTTTATATCGTTATTAGTGTATGCAATATCGTGGTACATACAAGCTGTGTCTAATTTATTAATACCCCTGTCACCTCTTAACAAACGTTTCCGTAATTTAGTTCCTGGCCCACAAAACTGATAACCAGGTAAATGTAACTCGATTGGTAAATTATTTATAAGGTTATTAAGAAGACCTGCTCCACTCATTGATAGCAGTTTAATGATTAATTAATAAAGGACATCTCAATTTATACTTCATTGAACCAGATTTTTTATATCAACCCAACTATTTTCCTTCTCAGCAAGTCCTAACCACTTTACAAATATCTTGTCATTTTTCCTTTTAATAACTTTTTCTACAAGATAAATATCAGGATATTTCGTTTTCTGTAACTCATGTTCGTAAAATGACCCAAGAATTTTTTCTTTATGCATATCTTCAATTAGGTATGTAACAGGTCTGGTTTTATTAACTTTTATTATTTTAAATATTTCTGTTGACCAATTAGGCGTATAACCCTTAGCAAATTCAGTTTTGTACTTGCTGATGCGTACTTTATCACCAAATTTGTATTTATTACCTGATGTTTTACTATTATTTATCTTTGATTTATAAATGTTTTGTTTTACAATTTGTTCATTATTAATATTTACATCAAAAGGTTTATATTTTGTAGTGCGGTGAATACTGTTATTATAGCCCCACACAATAGATTTTAGATGCTTTCCCACCCATTGATATTTACCATGCAAACTAAAATGTTTGTAAAGTTTTGTCTTTAGTGTTCTTATTACTCTTTCTACAATAGCTGCTTTTTTTGTACTAAATGTCGAATAATGATTGATCTTGCATTGTTTCATTAAATTAAGAAACAGAGTATTATAAAATTCCTTTCCCAAATCCGTTTGTAAGTTTTTAGGACAACGACCAGACTCTGTTAAAATTTGTTTCATGGCTTTAACTGTTTCTTCCTTTGTTTTCGCTTTCACTGGTACTGTCCATATAAATTTGGAAAAAGTATCAATTACTACAAGTATATACTTAAAATTATTATTCTCTTCAGAATATTTTTGCATATCGATAAGGTCAGCTTGCCAGAGATCATCAATTCCTTTAACAATCGTTAACCGTCGTTTAAAATTTTTTCTGGCTGGCTTATGAAGTTCGTTAACTAGACAAAGCTTATTACTCATTTTTAGATAAGTTAACACGAATCTTGAACAATTGATTAATTTCAGGTTTTGTGTAGTAATTTGCAGCAGTAACTATATCAAGTTTTTGTTTGAATTGTTGTAAAGATGAGTCAACTATATTTTTTACAAATATATCTAGTTCCTTTTTAACACAAAATTCTTTTAAAGTTTGATGTAAATATTGTTTATTTACCGCTTCGTCGTCATATACTGGCGTCTGTAAGCCAAGCAGTCTGTTTTGTTTCAAATCATAATGTCCTGTGTCCGATTTTAATAATGCTTCGTTATATATGTCTAAATAATCTGGTAAACGTAAACGTTTATGCACATGGTGACCAAATTTATCAACGTTCATTTTTCATAAGTTCTGTGTAAGTAGTTGTTTCCTTTATGAAATTTGAATATCAACTAAAGTGCATTCTATTCGTTATTATATTTATTTACTTAATAATTTTTGCTTCCCGTAACTCTTCAATGATAGATATTATCTCATTATCGAGACCGGTGTTGCCGGCATCTCTTGAAGCGATCAATAGTTTTAATCTCTCTACTAATTCGTTCGGATCATCCCAATATATGAAGTCTGTATTTTCTAGAACTTTCTTTAGCTTTGGTAGACCTGTTCCTTGTGCTAAACTTTCAGTACTAGTTGTAGGGCATTTAGAAAATTTGAATAATGGTTTAACAATAAAGTTATATTTTATACCTTTATTACTCTTAATAGGTTTTTTTGGATCAAAATCTCTTCGGTGAGCATTTGTGTCCATTAATATTTGTTTATAATTTTGTTTATCACTTTCAGTTATCAATTTTAAATCCGGTGCATTTCGAGTCAACAGTTCCATTATTCCTGGGGTTTTCTTGTAAGATTTCCCACCAATGTCAATATGATCATCTCCATCATATACTCTTACATTGCCTATCATAAGCTTTCCTCGCTCTGAACGAAGTCCGAAAGTTATGTGATGTATAACATCAGAAGATAGAGACCACGATAATGTCTTTCTCGATGGACTTGATTCAGAATCAAGAGATTTAAAAGAAGCCATACTTGAGTCATTTTGATTCGTAGGCGTGCTAACCATAGTAGTTTCATCCTCTGAATCATCCTCAATTTCATAATCCTCACTGGACATATCATCATCATCAGCATTAACAGAAAAGTTACTGCTTTTTGGTGTCTTAGTTTCATTGGTTAATTTAGTTTCTATGCTCTGCTCATTTATTCTTTTTAAAGGTTCTGTTATGGGTTTAAATATAGATTCTAATACCTCATTACTGTTATTTTTCATGTCTTTCATAAGTTTTACTTTCTTTTTAATATTTGTTGCTGATTTTATTATCTGTTTTTTTATTTCTTTTTCCATTTTTTTATTGTCATCTGACCTACTTCGTTGTTAATATATTACTGACGATTATAACAATGCATCGCTTCATATAAATAATTCATTGATCAAAAACAATATAAGTATCAAAGTTCTTTCTATAACAACCATTATTTTTTTTACAGTCTTTATTAATTACTACGTAACTGAATGGATCTCTCCACACTTCAAAACACATATTTCTAAACTGAGACCAAGACATATCAGAACAGGCATGCTCATCATAAACATGTTTCAGATTGATATCATCCTGTTTGAATAAAATTATTAAGTTTGAATTATCTCTTATTAGTTGCTTAGGAATCTTAGAGTAAGTTTGATTTAAATAAAAGCAATCTATATTTTTATGTCTTCCCATCGCAAAAAAATCGCGAATATTATTTTGATTTTCACATGCAACATCGTCAAATATTATTATGGAGTTTGGTTTAGCTTCACTAGATGATATGACTTCATCATTTTCAAGATATTTGTTGAATGAAACTCCTGGCACCATATCAATCACCTTTTCTAAGAAAATGTATTTTGGTTGATACAAAGACTTAGAATATACGTATAGATTATTGTATCTTAACCCATTTTCATGTAACAAAAGTCCTATGATCAAATTAGTTTTTCCACAGTTAGAAGGACCACAAATTACACATCGTATTGTATTAGGTAATAATTTTCCATGTCGCGAAACATTTTTTTTTTCTACTGAACATATGGCATCAAGCTCTAACGTGTCATTCTGTTTTACAAATTTCATGATTGAATAGAATGTCAAATCAATAAAGTAGACCTTAACAGAGTGAGTCGATTTTCAAGCTACACTACATAATATACTAAAAATAACGTAATGTGTATGTGTGTGTGTGTGTGTGTGGGAGAGAGTTTTAGAAAACTTCTGGTGAGTATTCAACACGACTCGTTTACACTGATCACTTTCTACACCTGTTCCGTTCATAACGGAGTATTGGGTGTTCTAAAACTGTTTTCGAATCATTGTTCACTAAGCGTAGTGAAACGAGCGGAGCGATAGCGAGGCGAGATGAACGGAGTGCCAGTGAACGATGATCCGAAAACTGTTTTAGAATGCCCAATACTCCCCTACTGGGGTGAATTTAGTATGTACAGTAAGCAGCACATGCGGCTGGCAATGTTGACCTTGAGATCGCCGTTATTCCGTACCAGTAGAAGCGAGTTTCGTATTGCGAGTGTCCAGCCGCAAGTGCTGCTTACTGTAGGTACTTAGTTCGAATTTTTGAATGTCTAACCGTATGTGCTGGCTTCTGTACATAAATAAAATTAAAAATACAATTTGTGCAGAGTGAAAAGCTTAAACTACGTGTTATCTTTATTTTGCTAGCTTTCCGCCCCACAGTTCCGCCCGCGTTAATAATTTTTTCAATGGGGTAATGAATTTCCCCGCCCATTGCCCATTCCCAAGGCCCATTCTATCATTGTACCAAGTTTCGTTAAAATCGGTTTAATAGTTTCGGATTCGGAGCCCATTCAATGCTAACAAACAAGCAATAAAAATTTTCCTCTTTGTAAATAACTAGCTTTCCGCCGCGGCTCCGCCCGCGTTAACAGTTTTTCCCGTGGGAATGTGGCATTTCCCGCGGTAAAAGGTAGTCTAGGTTACTCAGGCAGGGTGAACGTAGCTTTCTAATGGTGAAAGAATTTTTGAAATCGGCACAGTAGTTTTTGAGTTTATCCATTACAATCACACACACAAAAAAATACAAATCTTTCCTCTTTATTATATTAAATTTGTATGATATATCTACATAATTACATAGGTACCTATAGATAAAAGCTTTTCCAAAAAAGTCGATTATTGACTGTAGACATCTACATAAGTAACTTTTGTCTTTAAAATCACTATCCGAGTTATAAACTTGTCCTCTAGCAGTTAGAGCTATAGCTATAGACACCGTCCTCAGTTAGATTAGCATTGCGATTTACGAATCGTGTTTGAATCGGGCGGCTTTCCCCTCAGCTATGTCTGAATCCAGAGCAAGGGCCGGAGGACTGACTAACTTTAGAAAGGTATCTGTGTTAGTAGCTTGGCTTCTATTTTCAGTTTTGTAGCTCGAGTATTCGTGTTGCCGATGAAAATAAATCAAGTTAGTTAGTTCGTTTGCACTCTTTGTTATATTAATCAAATTGTATAAAATAATAATTTTGTAAAATATTTTGAAAAGATGCAACGCCTGTGGAGTTTTGTTCCGGCGGGTTCTTCTCCACAGAAGACAGCCAAATTGTGAACCCGCCTCGACGTCGAAAAGTGATTTGTAAAATCTTACTTCGAATAAAACATATTTCATTTCATTTCATAACCAAGTTAGTTAGTTCCGTGGTGTAGTGGTCAAAAGCTCCGTGTTCGAAACCCATTGTAGCATTCGTTAAACAAATAGTGAGACTATGCCCAGTTTGGTTAGGACATTGCAGGCTGAATTACCCGATTGTGAAAGATGATTCCGTGCTTCGGAAGGCACGTTAAGTGTATAAAGGATTTAGTCGCTGTATGAGCCATGTCAGAAGCCATGGGTGGATGAGGTAATAAAGAGTATCTATGGAATGAATAATAATTTTATTTTCGAGTAGCAGCATTCGCTCTCCGATGAAGTATCTTCCAGAATAAGAAAGCTTTAATCAAATTTAAATTTAAATCCAGAACAGAACAATGCCCGTACACCGTTTTGTTGGCACAAGTACCTACCTAATCGACACTGCATGGACTAGTATTTAAGAAAAAACTTAAGCAATGGTTAATAAGTGAAAAAAATTATAGTACTAAAGAGTTTCTGTCGTCCAAAAATACATTTTCTATTTTTATTTTATTTGTTAAATATTTGAACTAACTTTAAATAATACCTATACTATACCTATTTTAGACTAAGGAAAATTAAAATTTTTGCATTATCGAATGCCGATCGACAGAATACATTGTTACTGTAATTTTTAAATTTAAGACCTGTAGTACAACCTTTACGTGTTCTATTCTAGCAAATAAACAAGACCTAACTAAGTATTATTATTATTAGTATCTGCTAATGATGCTCCGTGGTGGGACTTTACACGTGAAAAGTTAGTGCGCATGTGGTGTCATCGTATGTGCTTCTGAGGACGGGCAGATCGCTCTTTGTAAGTAGTAGAGCATCAGAAGTGCCATCTGAGGTCATTTAACTCGTGGAACGACTGTTTCCTGTGGCGTCTCAAAAAGTGACATATTATTATTATCCGAAATTCGAACCAGGAACCTCCAAACGAAAGGTTCAAGCTATACCGCTTATCCACGCAGGCTGATCCCATATCTGCGCAAACTGAGCCTCGTCGCGCCGCCCGCGCACCGTTAGCCGCGGCCCTGACACCACCTGACACACATACCGAACGATATTGCTTAGGACCTCACCAAAACTATGTCCTTTTTAACCTAAGCTAGTGTCGAAAAAGTACGACGAATCTAGCTTCACCGGACTTGTTCAACAAGCATTACTAGACATTATTAGACACTAGCATACGTCAAATAACAAAAAAACCCTTGTGAGAAGTACACCTACTGCGAAATATAGGTACTGTAGTATGGACGTAACCTGTACTACAAATAAAAACTCACAGAAACTGTTTTTAACACTATATTACTTCTGAACACAATCGCACTTCACATTAATAATATAAAAAGATAAACAGAACCCGAAAGCAAGTTCCTAGAGCGTTTTATAACAGCTCCCGGGAAGAATCGGATAAAAACTGACTGAAACTATCAAAATCAATCAACTCGAAAATGATTTAAATTTCGAACAAACATGGGGCCAGTATCAAAAGTAAAAGAGACGGCATAACCGACGCCACAGTACCTACATTTTGCGTCAAGTGCTCATCTTGCGAAGTGCAAATTCTGCGTCAAATCAGCTGAGACTTATAAAACTGTATCTAATAATAATGATATTGTAATATTACCACAGAATAAATAATAGTATATTACTCAACATTGATGATATTATGGGCAAGACTGTGCTGGGTTAATGATGGATGGATCAGTGAAAGTGTCATTACGACGTTCATTATTACAACGTTTTATTAATGAGAAGATAGTTGAAATCCATTAAGCAGTATGGTCAGTGGAAAAGCTTTTCCTTTCTATTAGTTTAATACCTATGCTCAAGAAATATAACTTTCTTTATTTATTATATCTGTAAAATATCGCTAAGAATCCTTTATATTTTTCTGTTTCATTCAAAATTCCGACGGCCGTTGGAGCAGAAAGGTTCTTGAATGGCGACCGCGCGCCGGAAGACGTAGTGTGGGCAGGCCCCCCACGAGGTGGACCGACGATCTGGTGAGGGTCGCGGGAAGCCGCTGGATGCGGGCAGCGCGGGACCGATCATTGTGGAGATCCTTGGGGGAGGCCTTTGTCCAGCAGGGGACGTCGAATCTTTCGGCTGAGATGATGATGATGACGATGATGATTCAAAACGTACCTTCTTTTTCAATTATTTTTGTACTTTATGCATCCATCAAAAGCGAGCAAGACATTTGGGGTGGTTCTTATGCCCAAAATCTATATCCGCTTCGCGAGCTTGATTTTACTTTATTAATCGAAGCTTACCTAGCAAACCCAGTTCCATCTACCAGCAGTTAGTAATGCTATGAGCATGTGAACTCACACATCTGTTTACCGTTACCGTGCGAACCAGAGCACGACCGCGGCCGATCTCTACGGGTGATGCTTCTACGGTAACAAGAATACCGGCTTTGACATCTTCGAGGCTTGCTGTTTTGGCAACATTAGATGGCATCTTGTTTTATTTAGTCATCATTGCAATTACGACATTATCAGTATCGAACTCACAATCAATAGGTACGTCATCAGTAGAATCTAAACTTAAAGAGGTTTTCATAATCCATATTGAACCTATATTTGACCACGTTGCGCGTTGACCCAGTTAGTGTTGGTCATTGGCTTTGTTGGCTCACAAAAGACGTGAGGATTTAAAATTATAGGATTGTGGTGGGATTGCCCTATAATTTCCTCTACCAAAAATTTTCTCAAGTGTCAAAAATTTATTTTGAAAATACTAGACAATACCTTTCCAACCGATGATTTCTCTAATACTTAGATACAAATATTAAAATTTATTTTCTAATAACTTCTTATAATTTAAGTTAATCGAAGTTTTTAAATGTTTACTGGAATAAGTATACCTACAGCTCTTACATTGTTATTTACTTCAATATCATCATCATAATACCTACTCGTATTGTGCTTTACAATTGGATGTGGTTTCATGAATCCTCTTAACAATGGTACGACCAGCAGCTGGAACCAATTCAGTTTCTGCAAGATAGAATTAATTTATGAGGTCTCTGATTTCGTAAACTTTTTTAACACAGGTATGTCTTAAGTTTGTGAGCAATAATTTCATTTTTTTCGTTACATTTTGTTTTTACCAATCACTTTGTATGCTGTCTGGTATTATAATATTCTGTAGTGGATGATGTCCATATCAAAAGATAGCATTGTTTCTGATATTTACAAAATAACCAATTCGACCACTATGAAAGCCTGTTTTATTTTTCTCTTTCTATGGTAGGTAACATTATTGCTTCTTAACGATACGTGCTGATACCGAATCAACCTAGATACTTTCCGGAAACATTCAAATTCTTCACCATTCAAATTACAGTTTTCGTTTCGAAGCACATTATTAAAATAAATTACACATTCAGCAGAGATATTCATAAAAACGTCATTTATATAAATAATAGTTCCCATTCCTTGGAGAAAGTGTGTTACTGTATCGGTATTTCCAGGGCCCAGTGATATGATGACGTCACTCGGTCCCGTTATGACCTTCACCCAGTGTCCGAGGTCATTGGCCAGCGGAGTGCCCAGGCAGGTCCGAGGCGCCTCAGCTGACACACATTCGTAACATAGGCTGTACCGGAAATCTGCTTTCGTGGAGCTGTTTTGCTTTAAATGCTAGCTAGAGGTTATACATAATACTGTATTGATACGTTTGTCTTCTTTTCCATTTTTATAATTTCAACTATTACTTAAGTACCTACTTATCTAACAATTTGAGTCTACATTCCAGCAAAAATAAAATTTCTTTCAAAGATCTGGTATTTATTTATACTTTTTCAATCATCACAATTTTAAAATTCCAATTTCCCCACTTAAAGGAACATAAATCATACAAAAAACTAAAAATTCTTTAACACTCATTAAACATTTTTCGAGCCTATTCCAAGCTATCATCAACTTAGAGAAAATTGCATGGAATGTGGGTTGTATGAAGAGACTGTTTCATTGTTGGCGGCAAATTCTGTCAATTATCCACCAGCCCTGAGTTGGCGAGGTGACCCTAATCCACACAAGGAACAATGTGCACGTGGGTTGGTGAAACTCGGCCGTAATAGTTCCGTTTTGTCACTGGTTTTAGGTTTCAAATGGATTTAACAACCTTAGATGGTTTTTCAGCCTTAGATCTTTTGTCTCTACCCAATAAAAGTCTAGAAATAGAGAACTATGTTTAAGTGTATTTGAATCTTAGCACCTATTTTGGATTATGTTGGTATTTCTACAAATAGTAGAGCTTTCAAAAGTTTCACTATTTTTACCATTGTGCAATAGCAGGCATTCTTTTGTAGTAAAAAAAATACGATTTTCCGGTAAATTGTATACCTAAGTCTGTCTTTAATGGTACACTATCTTTTTAGTTTTACCGTCATCATGATCATCATCTTTCTATAAAAAAAATAGCAGGCCTGTCCATTTTCTTCACTTATTTCTAAGTTTGCCTGCTTGTGATCAACCAACACTGTGACGAAACACATCTAATATTAATCTAACCCACAACTGACGAGCACGCGTCGGTGAAAGTGTACCTACCGAAGAGCTGCGCCCGCGCCGCGCGTGCCGGCAACAAGCATCTTCCGAATTTGACGCGTCAATCATCCGCCTTTTGTCGTAATTGTTGTAATGACGAGCCGTTCTACATTCGGATGCTGCAGACGTTTGCTAATTTACAAGCATGACAAATGGCCTACTCCGAAATTGCATTTTACGGCATTTTGGTTGTCAGATTCAGTCTTCTTATTTCTTCGCAACCTTCTCTTCAATTAAATGTTGCACACACACTGTTTTAGCAGCCACTCTTAGCCCGCGCTCAACCACAAAGTTCAGCCGGAAGAAATGCTTTTCCGTCATTAGGTTTGTCTTCGTCTTATGTATTTTTCGTACAATAAAGATTTATTCTTCTCCTTCTGGAGTTAAGAAAACATTCGAGCACCTTTTCGTTTTTCGTTCAAGTAAAAAAACGAGTTTATCATAAAAATTGTCAGTTGGTAATTTACAAATTTCTTGACAACGTATTCATCAAGATGGTTCAAGAATGCGTTTGGTTGGCATTTTAAAACTTTTTTATTTTTATCATTACGTACAAGTTTATGCGCACTTTAATTTGCGGTTTGGGGAAAATATTTTTCCACAGTTAAAAATGCCAAGACACGTTTTTGGTTCTCAACATTATTATTATCTCTCTAATAAAAAAACAAAAGCAACGTAATCTTTTACATTTTGAAATCAGAAAACATATCGAAATATTATATTAATTAAATTACTTCAATTCTTTTAAACTATAATAATATTATGTTCTTAGCAAAGTATTTAATTCAATCGAAATTTATTGTGCAAAGGCGTTTTCATCCGGTTGTTCGATATTATCGAAGAAAGCTTTAACAAACTATACCTAGAATGCAGATTTAGAGCAGTGGATTAAGAACAAACGTCTGTCTAGGCTGTAGGCATGATCGATTGTTTCTTGACCTATTTGGCTTTCGATATTGTATAAATACAATATAAATATGTTTTAAATAGGTTTATTCACCAGTGAATTGCGTTGAATAGAATAGAGCCGATTGGTTTCTGAAGTGAAAAATAATCTGTTCTAAAGGAAAGATTTTTCCTTTTCGCTACTTACAAATTTTTGTATGGTCTTCTGCAAGGTAATGTTCTAGGTTTAGTTTATTAGTTTTTATATAAATGTGTACCTACTTTAATTTAAGAAAGAAATACAAAATACAATAGGTGGTAGGTTCAATATTTGGTATAATCTTTTTAAGCTTTCTTATTTATTTTTATTATTCCCAATATAGGCAAACAATTATAAAAGAAAGATAGGTACTTAGCTTTATGAAATTTGCTGGGCTGTTTTAAATTATGTATGCCAAGTCCGGAGAAACATGACAAAGTAAAAGTAAAAACAATACAATACAATACTTCAATTGTATGGCTACGACCATTATTTTGACACACAGAAGCTGAACTTTCCTCGGTTCCTTTGTAATACCTGGCACAAAGACTTCACCTACAAAGTATTTGTGCTTCTTTGGTCGTGCCAGCGCTGACCGCGTTCGCCAAAAAAACGTAAACACTAACTTTTCCGTGACTTTCGTGAAATTTGTGTCTCCTTTCGAAGAACCATTTATGCCCACGCGCACATTACCCTCATTCGTTTATTTATTGTCTGCATACAAATGAATTAATAAAAGGCTCATAACGGTGTTGCTCATTTACTTGGTCATATTATTGAAGGTTATAGCAGAGGTTAGTCGGTGCATCATCCGTCATAATATTCCGTCCATTTCAATAGTTGAGCCAAATTCAATTTGAATATTTACTTTTTATGCTAGTCTAGGGTGATAGGTTATTCGGTACCTAGAATTATTAAAATTAATAAATAATCTATCAGCAGTAGGTACTTTTTTTTCAACTTAAACCGCGATGTAAATCGCTGTAGGTGCATTATTTTTATATATTTTTTAACAGACAACTAGAGCTCTAAATTTTAAATTATAGGTAGGTATTGTTTGAACCTAAAATAGAATTCCACAAATTTAGCGAAACGCATAATAATGCTAGACAAAAAGTATTTTAATTATTCGAAGCCACAATGCGTGTTTGCCGATCGTTTGAGTAGAATCAGAGACCAGTGATAGTTGAACGGAGATCCGGCAACAATTTGAGAAATAAATCATACAAATGGCATGAGACCACTGCACGTACAACTTTCCCGACATTTAAGCTGGAGAAAATTTCTTACTAACTATATATATACCTGCAGTTTTTAGGAGCTTAAATAGAAATTACTTACAAGAACACTATTTTAAAAATCCAGTTGAATTAAAGACATTATTTAACAAGTTGTTCTCGTTCCTTAAAGAGAGTTGTTAAGACATGAAAACAAATAAGACAGTCATATCAGCCATAGAGACAGCCAAATCGTGAACTCGCCTAGACCACCCTAGACGTCGAAAAGTGGTTTGTAAAATTTTACTTCGAATAAAAACTTTGAATTTTGAAATAACTAAGCAAAATGACAACAAACTTTATTTCAATATAATATAATAAGTCGTAGAAGACATTTTAGACATTACAGGACTAGTAGTCTTTAAATCCATAAAAAGAGTTGCCAAAAAGTAGCGGTAGAAAAGCATTAGAGAGTCGTAAAGTCATTGGACTTGTCAAAGGCTATTGATGTAAATAACCTCTTACTTAACCTCCATAACCTACATCAAATTTGGTCCACTGAACGCGATTCAACAAAACAATGTCCAGTTATGTTGACTTACCAAATTAAATCAAATACCATAGAGGCTTTTCAAGTTAGAATAATCAATAACTGACTTGAGACTGAGTACTGAGTTTGAGTAAAAGCTTCAGGTTGATGGAAGAACTGTCCTAGGATGTGGATAAAGTACCTATATCCTATGTTCGTCCCTATGAACAGTATGGACTATGGAATGTTAGCATAGAATAGAATATAGACTAATATTATTGCACGTCAAGAATGACAAAAAATACAGTTCACAACGGTAAAAGTGTACAAATAGACGGCCTTATTGCTTAGGTAGCATTTTCTACCAAGCTATCTGCAGGCTGCAGTTCAGATGGTCCTTGGTATTTCTTATCTTTGACGACGTAAAATGGTTTTGAAAATGATATTCCGAATAAAAATCATTTGAATTTGAAGCTGAGTATCTTTAACTTTCTCACTGACTGTCTTAAGAACCACGATATGATGCTGCAGGCCACTGGCCTCTGTCTGACTGGTTCATACAATATTCAACGTATTAACGGCACCAGATCGGAACGGGGCGGAATCTGCCGCATTCCGCACATTACGCATCTTTACAACACTAATTGTTTTCTCTTGATAATGTGACACCGATCTGGAGAGAAGGTGGTTCTATTGACAATTTATGGGTAGGAATATTGTTTTTAGATCATCACGTTTGATTTTATTTTATGTGTATAATACCTTAGTATGCTGACTTCCGTAAGAATGCCCTTAAACATCCTTGCTTGTAACAGATTTCTTAGTTTCGTTCTTTCGGTCACAAACCAAACCCAAATCTAAATCAACCTATTAGAACTTCTCTTTAGAAAGAGGAGAGGTTTGGTTGTTTGTTCGTTTGAATCGAATAGGTCCAGAAAATAATGACCTGATTTCAAAAATTCTTTCACTGTTGGGAAGCTATACCCGGGGTACATTAAACTTGGTACAAAGATAAAATAGACCTTAGAAAAGAACAAAGGCAACTTTTTACCGCGGGAAAATTCGTCATTTAATTCCACGGGAAAGACTGTTAACGCGGGCGGAGCCACTTTGGAAAGCTAGTTGTTTATTTTGAAGTCACTAATAGATTTCATCTTATAAGGCAGATATCTCATACCTATTCTATGTTGGAGTGACGCTTGACCCTACACCAATTGTTTTTCTAACCCACTGTCATATTTCATGGTTCTTGACCTAGATCAGATTTTATCTAACATTTTGTCTATACGTTTCAAAACAGCGGCTGTAGAAAAAACGTACGTAGATAGATAGTGATTTTCCACCTCGCTGAATCTTCTAAGTTTTGGAGAAAACATAATGTTAGATAGATTTTCGAAAGTCGAACTAAAAACTGAATAGCATCGTCGGCAGTGAAAGCCTTTTCTTCTGCACTTACCTACTCAATAATAGTTATTTGAATGGAGACGTTGGAAAAACTGAAAGTTGTCACCAAACATTGCAATTGTTTCGGACCCAAAAACAAGGGATTGTCATGTACCTTCGAGAAACGCGGGCCTTCCGTACCTAAGTAGGCAGTAAGTATAGTATTACAAAGATAGGGCGATGTTTTTATTCTTTCTTCGACATGACCTCATGAATTATAACTGTTTGTGTCTGGTCTAACTTACATATTTTATTTACGTTTTTATTAATAACTAGAAAAGAATTTCAATGTATGTATGTGCTCTTTGTAATTTTGCAGGATCTCTTTAAAACCTGGGAAAGTTTGTTTATAGTTCAATTGTCTTTCTTTTGGTTTCGTAAGGTGGTCTTTAATTTGGAAACTGTTGGTTGAAACTATAGAAATCGTTATTTTTAAATTTGAGCATTGCATCAGATTATCATCCGTTACCTACCTATTTTTTCTACAACTCACAATAGGTAATATACCACCTATTGTGAGTTGTAGAAAAAAAACATACGCGTCGAATTGAGGACCTCCTCCTTTTTTGAAGTCGGTTAAAAATAGAGTCGTTTATGGAAGCTATGAACGTGAACAGATTTTTTGTTAAAATGATCCAAAGTTTGTAACATGTTTTGTATTATTATTTTCTGACTCAATAGTTGGCCCAGGGTCTGTAACAAGTTTATATTCTTATATTATCAAAGAGTCCTTCTGTAAATTTAATAATAGGTACTTAACTTGTAATTTTTTACATATATATTCATCATTACCTACATATCATTGTTTTCACATCAATTGTTGTCCAAAAGGATATTACAAAAGTCTCTACAAGATCTTCCCTCAAAGTGACTTCTCGCGACTCTTAACAACGATGAAATAATGAGAGAATTAAAAAAAATAAGATATCGTGAAAGAATAAGAATACCTAAGTTTAAAAAATATATAGGAAACTACAATTTGAAATAATTTCACAAACTTACAAACTAGAATTAGTAGTGTTACATAATTACATTACAGTGCTAATTTAAAATACCTACTTCATTTAAAGATTTTAAGAAAGATACATTACAGACTCTTCGAATCGGACCCACCGTACCCCTGCCTCCTCTCCTGGTGGTAGACCCAGACTATACCCAACAAAAAAAATTCTCCACCATTTTCACGTCATTTTGCGACGACCATAACATCTAGCTACTCGTACAAAGTCAACTTACCAAACAAATGTAGAAACGCGCCATTTTCAGTTTCAAATGATCCACTTTTTTAACATACACTATTTATAGTCTTTGGAGCATTTAACTTAAAAACTAATGTTATAGGTTCTTCTTTTAAATTTGAAATGTGTTTAAAAGTTTTGACAGCGCGCGTTTTCGGCCTGTCACTCTTTTTTTTTTACTGCAGGCAAAGGTGTAGCGCGTTCGGCCGACTCGCGCTGGGTAACTCGACTGGAGTACGGACTCTGTGATCAAAATGTGTGCTATAGCGGAACATGGGGAGTCAAACAGGGCCGGTTTTAGTTTGACGCTAACCAAGATTACCGTTGCATTTCTATTGATTTAGGTAAAGTTGGTTAGTTAATAGTAGCGGGTAAAAAAAAGATAGTCGACCAAACTCACGTTTGTGACATACAAGGATGGGATTTTAGGCGAGAGAGTTATTCATAAATAGATGTCTGATGATTAAGTAATTATGCCACAGCCTAGTGGCCTAATAATCAACTAATTTTCTTTTTGCTAAAATAAGAAACTTGCGAATAAAAACTAAAGCCATCAATGAGGTTTGATTTCACAAGTAATGGTAGAGCTCAGTGACAGGCTAGAGTTGCCGTCCTTCCCGATGTTCTACGTATAACACTAGGCCATGGTCCGAGGCACTCAAGCCGCCCTCAGGCTCCAAACTCGTTAATATTTATTATTTTTGTGGTAGAGTCTTCTACCATCACCGCACCGAAAAACCTTGAGACGTCGATTTTACGGCACAAGCGTAGGTTAATTCAAAGGGGCGCTGGATTCCCTCGGTGCGTCTCTGTCGACTCGCGGACAACGGGAATTTGTGACCATTCTTAGTAGATGGATCCGATGTGAAGGATGACTTGCTGGGGCTTTGTAGACAATGAAGTGAAGCTATGTCTATAGCTTATTATCAAGTGTGTGACTTGGAGATGAAACTCTTCCTTAAGTTCCATTTTCGGACGTGATTTGAACGAAATTTTATTTTTAATATGATACAAAAGAAAAATATTTGTAATTTGGGCCCCTAAAATTGTAAAAAAAAGTATTTTCGCACCTGTTCACCATCAGCTTTGGAGACTATTTTAAGTTGCAGTAGGTAGTCAGTAATATTTAAAATAACAGTTGGACATTTGAGTCTGTGTTTAAAGTTTAAAGCATGGACTTATTTATTACCATATATAGTTACGTTAGGTACTAAGTCAATGGTTTAAAGTTATACAAGCAATAAACTGACAAGTTCACAACATGACAGGTAGGTAAGTACCTTCTGAAAAAATAAAAGAGAAAGATCCGATTACCTCCGATCCTCATGATTTACATTGAATCTTTTACTACCCAACGAAATGCAGCGCAACAAATAGATCATCCTCATTGAGCCAAAGACGTCCACTGCTGGACAAAGGCTTCCTCCTTAGATCTCCACAACAATCGGTCCTACCATCCAGCGGCTTCCCGCACCCCTCACCAGATCGTCGACCCACCTTGTGCACAAGTAGGTGCCTTACCTTTTTAAAGCAAACTTTTGAATAAATATCAGTACGTGATGAAATAAAAAACATGATATTAAAATTAAAAAAAAATTCTAACTTTTAAATTTTTTAGTTAAATTGGCAAGTGTTACAGTTACCAGCAGCCGTTCACATTACTATACAATCAGGTGGAATTTGGAGGCAAGTGACAGCGGTAAAACGTCTCCAGCATCAGTGTTACTTCCAAAGCCCACCATTAAGGAGAAGATGACGTCACTCAGCTACCGCGGTATGTCGAGTAACCGAATGGGCTCAGCAGCAGCGGGATGTGGTAATGCTGGTCTTCTTTAGTCTCAAACACTATCTGGAATAAGAACGACACATCACTAATGGATAAATGACCAAAAGTTCTACCTACATTCATTAACGGCTCATAATTATGTCCCCACCGAGGGGCTCAAGATCTACCCTATCAAGTCCGGTGAAGCTTTATTTGTCGTGCTTTTTCGACACAAGCATAGGTCAATTTTAAAAAAAGTGTCTACCCTGTAATCAGAGTCCGGGCCTTAGTTAACCCTCCGGTCTGTGCAGGTTGATCAACTTCATACACAATCTTTTGAATTAATCCACCACCACCAGGGAGAATCTGTTGGTGGCGACGGATGGCGCCGCTTCTACTGGGCAAAGAAATCTGAACCTCGACCATTGACTCGAAGAAGAAGACTTCGCAGGTGTGTGTAGGTTTCCTTACGATGTTTTCCTTCAAACATACTTGGCTGGAAGAGATCTCTACTTAGAGATAAGCTCGCCCTTGTAAACTACCACTTAAATGTACTGCTTTCTTATACTTTTTACTTTCCGACGAACAGCTCACCTCAACGTAATGGTACAGCGTTTCCTTGTTCTGTTTCTTGTAGTACTGGCCCACATCAAACTTGAGCTTGTAGATGCCAGCAGCCATCGAGTCCTTGGTGAAGGGGAACTGGATGCGACCCTCACCGTTCGTGGTCGTACTGTGCCATTGTGTCCACGAATCTGGAAATGTAAATACTAGATGAGAGTGTTGCGCGTACTTGGCTGGTTTTTTTTATTGATCTATGATGGGTTGAAATGTTGACGAATTAATCTTCAATGATGGACCTGCAGAGGATCAGAGGAATGAGCAGAAGACTTCGGCTTAGTAAGTAAAACAGAGGAAAATCTTGATAAAGATCACTCTGCAGATATCTCCCTGGCCATGTATGTAGGTAAAGGTATTGAAAATTTAAAACGTGTAGGTATTATATATTGCGTTATTCTGCTATTGGCCTTTGACATCATAAATAATGGGCTGAAAAGCAATAAAATAACACTTACAAATTTTCATACACAGCTGTTTGCAACTGACTGTATAATTGAAAAATGGCAACGCTCGTATCTTCTTACAGACCTTTTATGGAAATAAACAAATATTGATTTAGGTACTAAATAAATAACACTTGCCATCTCTTTTCTTAAAGAGTTCTACAAACACACCAACTCCTGGAGATCCAGTGGATATGTCGAGCACGTGCGACGATAGAACTGGTCGAGACATTCTGTAGGACTTGTCTTGAAGAAAACAACAGTGGAAATAAGACCTAACGATCTCAAATTTAAAACTACTAATTTTAAAATGATTACTCAGCAAACTAATCAGGTACTTAACATTGAATATTGAATTAAGAAGGATAACAAAATTAAATAATCATTATAACAATTTAACGAGTCTGCTTCGAATGGAAGACAATAGCACTCTGGTTCAGATGATGTATAAAAGGTCAACAAATATGAGGATAGTATAATACGACAGATAAGGAATGGTTGAGTTGATGATAGCGGTGCATAAGGTTCACCGCGGTTTTATTTTGATAGCGTTATATTGTGGTTTAAGATAGCAATGTTATCGTGAGAACTGACAAGAGAGCGATAAAGTGTTGGTATGTTTGTAGCTACATTACTTATTTTGCATTTATATGGAAATCTAAAGTTTTTATCTCAAAATTATAACATCAATATGAAGAGCTTAATTTCGCTTTTATTCAATGAAATGAAGTAAATAAATTGTAAACTGAATTCAATAATAGTTACAGCAATCTAATACAGTTATGAGGAAAGTAGAAATATTTTGGACAAGACTAAGTCATAAAAAGCATTAGGTACATTCGACGTCTATTTAATTTTGCAGGTTCATGTGATGATGTAACAAGACACCCGTGTTTGTATGAAAATAATCTGTTCTCATAATAATTTTAATGTAGAGATACAAACAACGAAACAATGTGAACTATTGCCTCGCCGTCGAAAAGTGATTTGTTCGAATACCTAAACACTTTTTGAATTTTGAATTTTGAACTAAAGCTGTAGGCCTATTATGTACCTAAGTAGCGACAGCTTCTCGTGCCTGTCGCTACTTACGTAATAGGCCTACTGGAATTTTACGAGTAAGATGCATAGAAAATACATGTTGTTTTAAATCTTTTTTTAATACCTACTTATTCTATTTACAATCCACCTTATTCTAATCCATAACTTCAGAATTAATCATATCTGCGCCGGCTTTCCTAACAAAGTTATTTTTCTTGATATAAACATCGGGGTGCAACACCTCTTTCCTCACCATAGTCTGTTCTAGGCCATTCTCATCAGCTATCACGTTAGAACCTGTCTTCATAAGTTTGCCTCTTAACCGACCGTCGTCAAACTCAAACATGTTCATACTTGGCACTCCATGTTTCATGTAGTCTATTCTCCATATGGGAGAGTCAGAAAGTTCTACCTTGTAACCTAATAGCTCGTTTTTTGGCGTTGCTAGTCCTGCCACTGCTATTTCAGACATCTCTCCTGACATCGATGCTTTTTCGTTATTCTCTCTGTAGTCTCTGTAAGATCTAGTAGCTGCATTCTTATCTTTATATTTTATTTTGTGAGGGTAAAACTTCCTCATCTTTTTCCTACCACTGAATAACTCGGTGCCATGTTTGGTATCTTTGCTTCCTTTTAGTTTTTTCTTGGACGGCTTTTCGTGTGACCAGTGATTTTTTACTTTTTTCTCTCCTATGAGTGACTTTTTCTTTTTTCCTTTTTTTTGTGGTTGCTGTTGGTTGAAATACCCAGTGTTTGAGACCTCGAGAAAATTTGACAGATCCTCGCTGTTGATTAGTGGATAAATTGTCGGTAGTGGGTTGAATTCTCTTGGCGCCTTCGTCGTAACATCCATCACTAACTTTTTCTTCATAGCAATTTGTTGGATTGAGCGTTGGATCAGTTTGCTTAACGCGTGATCTTGCATTATAATCTTGCAGGGAATGGTCGGAAAGTTCTTACATAGAACATTTTGCATTAAACTGATAACGCTGTTCGATTGATTTTCCTGAACTTCTACTGGCTGTGGTTCTGGCTTAGGCATCTCTTGTTTTTCATTTTCTTGTCTAGCGTGACTGGGTCGCTTTTCTTTGTGGCTGTGTCTGTCATTGGTTTCTCCCTTGTCCCTTCCAGATTCGGATGATATGTTGTTGTCTTGTTGGAAGTGCGATATCATCTTCGTCATCAGTGCGTTGTTTCTCATGATCTTGGCGTGGAATGAGCAGAAGAGGAGAGTGAGCACCGCGCATCTGATTTCATACTTCATTATAATTTTGAAGTAGTAAGAGCTTTGGTGCCTTTTATTGCTTGCTAATTGTATAGCCAATTGTTATTTGTTTCAGGAAGCCGTTTGTGTCTGTAAAGAATAAGGGTTATTGTTTGTATCTTAATTATTTATGTAGGTAGTTAATTGTATCTAAGCAAACAGATGAACTTTTTATAGACTGTTAAATTATTAAGTTCAATTGTTAGAAAACAAAAATAGTTTTATATTTAGTACCTAAAATTGTACAATGTCATTATAGTTTAGAGTGTTTATTAGTTTTGAATAATCTTCATAATAATTTGGTTTTTTGGGAAGGTTTATTCAATCCTTAGTGTCCTAACTACAAAATCTACTTATGATATGAAATAATAAATAAATTACACTCCATAACTTTTCTACCAGTTTCTATAATAATCGCATGAAAAATACCAAATCAAAAAATCATTTTCATGCAAGTATTATAATAAATTAAAAAAGTAGTAATGAAACAATTTTCTATTTATAAATTAATTATGGCAAATTATAAGAACTCTCACCTCCCAAAGCCAGGCGTCGGTTTCACCGCTTCAGTTTGCAATGGCGACGTCGCCGCCAGAATGTTTGCGAACCGAATTGTTGTAGGAACCAATTTTGTTTGTATTTCTAGCGTCCGGTGTAAGCGAAGAAAGGTGAATGCACATGGTGTTATTAATTTAAGAAACTAAAAAGGCTTTTAACAATGTTGAGAGAGAAATAACGGCCTAATCTATTGTCCGATCTCGCATATCCCAATAACTGCATACCGTCACCCGGCTGTGAAAACCTCTTAAATGCTTTCAAAAAATCTTTTACAGGAGACACAAAAAACTATCTAATGAAAAATAAGTATGATAGGTAAATAATAATTCTGTAGTTTTTTAGTTACTAAGTTTTACCTATATTATTATCTTTAGAGCTTTAAAACAAATGTGTAAATTTTATAGTGCAAATACTGCGCCTATTTTTTGTCCAATTTGTAAAAAAAGGAATTTTACAAAAGCTGTCCTTTAGATTTTCTCAGCCGGGTGACGATACACGGTGAAATTGAAAGCCCTACCAAACCAACCTGTGGTTCACCTCATTAGTTCACCGGGGATCTATGACCGAGGTGAACCACGTATTTAGGTATCTTTTCCCGTAGGTACTTAAAAATAAAATACACAAAGGGGGTGAAAAGACGTTTCATGAGTGGGTCATGATGCGGCTTACAATGCAACCAAACTAATGAATAAAGACTAATGGTCATCATAAAACTCAGGGAATGTGCATTCTTCACTTGCGTAACCAACTAGTAGCATCTTTATGAGAATATTGAGAATATAATGATAATGGGGAGTTTGAAACTACTTAGTCTTTTTCAGTAGGTCGGGCCGTTAGCCAGTAACTAGTTGGTGTGTGAGTGCCTTCAAAGCAAAGGTCGCGGGTTTAAACCCTGCTTGTACCATTCGCGTAATGATCACCATAGTATAGTTTACGTTAGTAACTATTTATTAATCTGTGGTATAGTCACGTATATAGTACTTACAGGCTCTCCATAGTATAATACAGGCTCTACCAAGTATGGGGTCAGATGGCCATGTGTGAGATGACCCCACATATTGATTTATTATTATCAAATCCTGCTATCCAGAAGAGCAGGGAGGCAGGACGGCTAAAAGGGGAAGCTCTTGCCCAGCAGTGGAACGGTAAGTTAGAAAAAAGAAAGCAGTAAGTATACATGCAGCCTTACCAAGTTTGTTGTGTTATAAACACGTGCGATTAGTTCACGTGGGAACGGCTATTTTAGCTAACTGTAAACAACACTTATGAAATAGGAAACATTGATAATGAAACCGAATAAGTATGGGAACCTGACTATAGTAATCATCATCATCATCATCATATCAGCCTGTAGACGTTCACTGCTGGACAAAAGCCTCTCCCAAAGATCTCCACAATGATCGGTCCTGCTTAGCCTGCATGCATCTAGCGGCTCCCTGCAACATTCACCTGATCGTTGGTCCACCTTGTGGGGGGCCTGCCTACGCTACGCTTTTCAGCGCGTAGCCATAAATCAAGAACCTTTTTGCCCCAACGGCCGGGGCCGTCTTCGGTTCTACGCGCAAATGTACCTCGTCTGCGAGTTTTTAATAATGTTAGGTATTGGTGCCGTATGGTTTGCGGCTTTAAAATTGTATTCGACCAAACTTTTCTTTTGTGTGTCGTATGAGTAAAGGAATATGCACAGGGATTGGACCGCTGATAAAGCTAAACTTAAGGATTAGGTATAGTAATACTCGATATTCTAGGGTGAGGTTGTAGTGCTCATTAGTCTATAGGATTTATTCTGATGGTATATTTATACAATAACAAATAAAAATAAACCAGGAAAATTAAAAGATTTCAACTTTTCTTTTGAATACTTAGGTGAAAAACAAAAATATGTTCAAAAAGCCAACATTACGTGGTGTTCCCAGGCGGTCACCCATCCAAGTACTGACCACGCCCGATGTTGCTTAACTTCGGTGATCGGACGAGAACCGGTGTTTTCAACATGGTATGAACGTTGGCGACCGAAGTGTCCAATTTATTAATTGGTAGATATTAAAATCTATATTAATTTTCCTTTTTGCTGCGCCACCATATTGAAGCTCAATTTTGTTGCAAGTGCGATGGATAAGAGAGCTGTAGTAAATGAATGGGCCAAAATAAAACTATTATTGTAATCTCCACCCTACATAATGTAACTCAAATATGGATGGTAGCGCCATCTGTACATTATGTGTAGTACTATCAAGTGCGGGAACTGAGCAAGTAGAATAAAACATGTCACGGCTTCATCAGCAATGAGTTAGTACTGCTACTCGTCAATAGGAAGCGCTATACAATTACGTTCGGCTTTTCCACAATAGATGGCGCAATGTAACTAAACTGTAAGTTAGTGTTTAAGTTTTTACTGAAATTTTAACAGGCAGGATTATTTCAAGTCCAAGGTTGCATAATTTGCGATAATTTAAATTTTACAATGTCTACTACATGCAAAATTGAATAATTTATTTTTGTTACATAATTGTGTTTTTTTTATTTCCTAAATTGGAGCTTAGAAATTATCAAAGTAACAACATTTTGAACAAGTATAAGCAAAGAGCTAGGAAAATCCCCGGTTTCTTCGTGGTCATAGTACCTACTGATTGATTTGTCATACCAGTAGGTATGACTACAAAGATACCTATACCTACTTACATGTCCTCGTGGTCATATACTATCTATACCTACACATCCTGTAGAATAAACGCTCATAAAGTAAAAGACATACTACTTTTCTTATAATCATCGACCGAAAAAAAAAAACTTGACTTGAAACGAAAAAAAAAGAAAACACACAGCAATCACTAAATAAAATCTATACGCAGCATAAACGTTTACTATATTCAGGCAATAACGAACAGACATCCAAAGCAAATACATCAATAGCAACCCTTCTGTCCGACCCGCTAACAAATGTGTGTCTTACCCCGCATAGTGGGCGCCGAGGTCAGCGGTGGGCAGTGGGCAGTGGGCAGGGAGATAGTGGCGGCGGACAGAAATTGAGCCATCTATCCACTAGCGCCGAAATGCTGACCGCTGGTTAGAGAAAGGTGTTGAGGATGCGACTTTGACAGAAATACAATTATGTTTTGTTATTACTACACATCGGATTGAATGCACTAACCAAGTAGGTACCAAAATATACATGCAAATATCTATTAAAAAAGGGTCGAAATATGCACTTAAAACTGTTGATATGCCCAAAATAAATAAAAACATTTTTTTTTTGAAAAGTTAAAAACGTTACAAAGACAGTGAAGAAGTCTTTTTTTTAATTGACCTATGCTTGTGTCGAAAAGGTACGACCAATCAAGCTTCACCGGAAGACTCTACCCCAAGGAAGACTCTACCCCAAGGAAGACTCTACCCCAAAAAAGACTCTTCCCCAAGAATAAGTCTTCTTAAATTTTTTTGAAGAAGTCTTATTAAAATTTATGCATAGTTTTAAGGACATTCTACGGGTGCCCCTTAAATACCATAACCTAAATAACCCTAGATATTAAAACCCGTAACAGATTTGCTATAACTTTAATTCGTCTATATTCGTTTAATTAAACAATAATTTTGATATACTCGTACCACATTCTACCTATAAAATAAGTATTTTTCCTAATTTTTGAGCGCGAATTTGTGACGTTTGTCACCCAGCATCAATTTGTACGCTGAATGAAACCACCAATAACTTTTGAATGCTTAAATTCAATATGCTCTGTATAGATACCATTGCGAGGGGAACTGACGATCTAATGAGCTAATGCTAATAAGGAGTGGCTATATTTATATAGGTAGTAGCATTTATTTTTGTGCAATATCCACATTAACCCGTCGTCCAGTTTCCAGCTGACCAACAAAAACCAAGCGCATCGTTTTGGCGCCAAAATGATGGAGCACGTCAGACGCAGCGCGCCGCCGATTCAAATATGGAACGCGCTGAGGAAATTCTTTTTACGCAGTTTTTTGTTTGTTTGATTTATTTGAGATGGTTTCGTAAGTTTTGTAGTTTGCCTTTTTTACTCCCAGAGGGCAGGAGGGTAAAAATTTGCCAATACAAAAAATACTTGGATTTATTTTAAAATATTTGTTATCTCCAAAGTCAAGATTTTAAAATCATTTAGAGCCAGGGAGGGAAGCAGTGTTATTCTGTGTATCTAACAAACGACTGCCAACAACTGCGATCCCCAAGCAGCTGTGTAACTCTCAGATGGTAGTTACACAATTAATAAAGAGGTTTCTTTTGGTTTTCAAACATAAAATCGCCTATGATACTTTCTCCAGTTGGGTTAGTTATTTAGCAGGCTGAATCATCTAGGTGTATGATTCCGTTCTTCAGAAAGCACGTAGCTAAACTATTTTTCTGTTGTGTTCGTTTAAGGACATGGTTTGTATAAACTTTTTCAACAGGATTGACAAAAATACATTTTCCTATACAACGGTAAAAGTGTGAAAGTAGGTTTCTTTGCTGAGGTATCAAATTCTGCTCAGCCTTGCCTTATTCCGAAAGGCAAGGCTGCAAGGCGAACAGCAAGTATATAATATACTGAGCTTCTAATGTAATAAAGCTCACAGTATATTTTTGTCATCGTACCGTTAATGAAGTGGCCACGCCCCCACATCTGTAACTGTAGCCTCCACCAATCACAGAGCTCGCTACTGTTGCGCGCGTCCCCATTGGCTGAAACATTGATACTGTTGCCGTATGCGAATCCAGAATGAAACTGGTTATATCTAGTTATAACTGGATGGTGGAGGTTTTGAAGGTCCAATGAAAATCGTGTTATAATATTTATTTTTAAGGCTAGAGCTTTTCGCTTGAATCTACCCAAATCATTATTTTTTACAAAATACAAATACAAATATTCCCACAGGAATGAGAATTTTACCGTGGTAAAAATGTAGCCTTTACCTTACCCGTATATCATCATCTATCGCCATAAAAATGTATGTCGTAAATCGTTGGGTCGTTTAGGCATAAAAACTCGACAAAAAGTAACTTTTGCATTTATAGTACCTACCACCATTACTACTATTTACTACTCTATACTACTTACTACTAGTATTGCTATTATTTTAATAGGTACTTAACTAAGTAACTACTCACATTGTTTATTTTGAAAAGAACAATTTCTGTTTGAGTTAAGTGTCTACGAGAAGTAGCTACGAAAGTGCTACGTCGTAGTAACCGTAGCCATTTCGTAGTCTTTTCTGTTCAAGTTGTGAAGGATCAAAGATTCTCGTTATGTTCGCATTCAGATAGATGTTGTAGGTACTATCAGCAAAGTTGCCGCTGGCCCACCTTAAGGGATAATATTGTGTGCAGTGGTTCGAGACAAAGTATGCTAGACCCCGCCTTTCTGTTTTTTTTTTCGTCATAAACATTATATTGACATACTAAACTATAAACATTCTTTTTTGAGTCTTCATTTCTTCAGAAATATACTTCAAAAATCATCGTTAATTGGTAAATAAACAAAAAGGCGGGGCTAGAGAAGATCGTCGCGTGCAAGGGAAATATTTTTAAACTGGGCTAGCGGGAACTTTGCTGATAGTACAAGGTAAGGGTTTTGATTGCTGTTCTCTGGGTGTGGGGTTCAAATCCCACCGGAAATATTTAGATTTTTTAGATTTTTAAGAAAGTTGAGTGATCAATCACATACAATGCGATAAAAAAACTTTCTGTTTTAAATAGTTTATGGAACTATAATGTTGGTAATTAATCGTAAAACACTTCTCAAATTGTACCGATATCAAAAGCTTGTATTTGTAGAATGTGAGTGGAATGAGATTCCATAGAATAGAAAACTGGGTAATATTATATAATAATAATAAATCCATTTATTTCAGGCAATATTTACATAAATATGACAAAACGACAGTGCTTTACAATAAAATAAAAATAAATAATCCCAGTAGCATTATGAAGCTAAAACCACTTAATCAACACAAACCAACAAACAAACTGAGAGAACCCGCGAGATCTTCTCACACTTCTCACAGTCCTTACAGATAGGCAATAAAAGTCATCTCGCAAAGCGCAACACGCGCGCCGGGCTGCTACCGAGTCGTATTAATGATATTGGGAAATTGCACATAAAACTTATTCAGTAAAATATTTACTTATCTAAAACAAACAAACATTATATATCAATTAGGTGTAGGTACAGTAATTAAAAAAAATACTTTTAATAAAAGTGTTGAAGGTTTATTAAAGATTGTAATTTATTTTTATAAAGTGCTTCTCTTCAAAGTGGGTATTGATAATCACAATGCAGTAGATGAATTCTGCAGCATACCTATATTAATCAAGGCATAAATATTAAATAAGTATGACAGAAATAAAAATAAAATAAGGCATCTCATACGGGACTATTACCATTGGTATTCTGTGCTATTACTAAATGTCGTTGACCAAGTTTATAAGTTTATAATTTCTCTTGAGAAATTGCTATCTTAGCAATAAGGCCGCCTATTTAGTATCGTATTAATCGTGGTGGGCTATATTTCTTGTCTTTCCTGGTGTGCAATAAAGTATAATTATTTTGTATTCTGTAAATGATACTATAATTAGTATAGTGTAACTGGGAGCGACCCGCGAACCGAAGTAAGCGGAGAGCAGACAATAAAGACGGCACACACGGGCCAAATTACTTCAACAACACAATATCCGCAGACACGTGCACTCCGTAACACGGCACGCTAACAATATTATAAAGAATTAACACTATAGACAACACTTACCTCAAAAAACACACTCATTTATTTATCTACTAGCGACCCGCCCCGGCTCCGCACGGGAAAATGGTTATTGTGGGTTATCCTTAAGTATATTATGCATGTATTATACATATAAACCTTTCTCTTGAATCACTCTATCTATTAAAAAAAACCGCATCAAAATCCGTTGCGTAGTTTTAAAGATTTAAGCATACATAGGGACATAGGGACAGAGAAAGCGACTTTGTTTTATATACTACTAGCGACCCGCCCCGGCTCCGCACGGGAAAATGGTTATTGTGGGTTATCCTTCAGTATATTATGCATGTATTATACATATAAACCTTCCTCTTGAATCACTCTATCTATTAAAAAAAACCGCATCAAAATCCGTTGCGTAGTTTTAAAGATTTTAGCGTACAAAGGGACATAGGGACATAGGGACATAGGGACATAGGGACGGAGAAAGCGACTTTATTTTATACTATGTAGTGAAGTGATGTAGTGATGATACTAATATTATAAAGAGGAAAGATTTGTTACATTGAATGGGCTCCGAAACTACTGAACTGATTTTAATGAATCTTGGTATGAAGATAGAATAGACCATGAGTAGTAACATAGGCTACCTTTTACTGCGGGAAAATTCCTCAATTCTACGGAAAAAAGCTGTTAACGTAGGCGGGCCGCGAGGCGAAAAGCTAGTTGATCATATAAGTTTTTTAAAACACTTAATGAGACAAGAAACGAAAGCTGAAAAAAAAGAAAGAAAGCTAGAAGCTAGCTAGCTAAATGGCTAAGTTTGATAATTAGAAAGCCAACAGTCATACCATAACAAAAAAAAAACTAAGTTTAAGCTTTTTATTCGATGTTATACTTTACAAATTACTTTTTAAACGTCAGAGAGAGCCCTATGTATGATGCAGTTGGCACGTTTGTTATATTATTTTTAAATCGACTTGGCCAACTCTCAGTTAAAAACCTTTTTTCTATTTGATTCACGCCAGTTTACGCAGTACACTCTCTAAGGACATCTGCGAGGGGGTAGCGGGCGGTTCAGCGGTCGGGGGGCGGGGGAGGGGGCGATATTCAAATTGCGAACATTTCATTTTAACGCTTGCGAAGATATGCGCCGCTCCCACGCTTCGTAGAGACGCGACTTTCATGTCGATAAAAAAATACTGTCATTGAATTTTTAATTTTGAGAAGCTGATTTTTTACTAGCCCAAGCCCAACTGCCGATAAATCCATCAATTTTAAGTGTTGTTAATAAGTTTTTTTTAATTATCTACAAAACAATGCTCGGTTTTAGAGTTGCTTTGCTTTCCGAACTTTTCTATATTCCCGTAAGATATAAAAAAAAATAAGTTATTGCTTATTTTTCTGATTCAGTCCAGCCGCCGCCGGCTGCAGTCATTTAAACGGAACAAACTTATTTTAAAGCAGTTATAAAGCAAAGCAACTACAACTACTAACTACGAGTAATTACTAGGATATTTTTAATTTTTTTTCCATCAATTTGATTTGTAATCATCATGTCTGTGTTCTCTTTAACATAATTTTCCATTTATCGATGTATCCACCGCACCCTTATTACCAAGTTGAGACGTTTGCGAAATGTGAACATTTCGCGGAGTGATCGTCTCTGCGGAATTCTCATTTACACCCCCCTCCTCCCCCCTCCCCCTGCTCCCCTCCGTCCCTCGGTAGCGGGGGGGTGTGCGGGGAGGTCTGTACACCTGGGGTGACCTGGGGTATCGGGTCACGATAGAACTTGCCAGTTTCAAGATAGAGGAATGTGTCGAAAGTAGGCGAAAGTATGAGCGGAGATGAAAGGTAGCTCTTGGTTAATGTAGGTTGGTTTTATAATATTTGTAGTAGATATAAAAATAAACCGATATAATTTTGTAGTTTGATTTAACCAGTTCGCCAGAAACCACCTATCGATTGTTTAGTTTTGAATGGAAAAGTCGATTTCCTACCGCAACGAAACGGACAAGATGATGGCAACAATAATAAATCTTTCTATTCTATCATAAAGTTGTTTGATCATATCACCCAGCCCAGCCTAGGAAAAATAAAAAGACAGTTGCTGCCTAAGTTCGAATGACATAAGTGTGATTTTACATATTTTTTTACTATAAGTAATATTAGTTGTTGTTGCATTATTAGTATGTGAAACTCAAGAGAAGCATCAAACGGAAAATCTGCCCAATGCGGAATCTGTCCAATGTGGAACCTGTCGAATATGGAATCTGTCCAATGCGGAATATGTCCAATGTGGAACCTGTCCAATATGGAATCTGTCCAATGTGGAATCTGTCCAATATGGAATCTGTCCAATATGTAGAATCTGTCCAATATGGAATCTGTCAAACCAATGTAGAATCTGTCCAATATGGAATCTGTCCAATGTGGAAGCTGTCCAATGCGGAATATGTCCAATGTGGAACCTGTCCAATATGGAATCTGTCCAATGCGGAATCTGTCCAATATGGAATCTGTCCAATGTGGAATCTGTCTAGTATGAAATCTGTCCAATGTGGAATCTGCCCAATGTGAAATATGTCTAATATGGAATCTGTCTAATATGAAATCTGTCCAATGTGGAATCTGCCCAATGTGAAATCTGTCCAATGTAGAATCTGTCCAATATGGAATCTGTCCAATATGGAATCTGTCCAATATGAAATCTGTCCAATGTGGAATCTGCCCAATGTGAAATCTGTCCAATGTAGAATCTGTCCAATATGGAATCCGTCCGATGTGGAATCTGTCCAATGTGGAATCTGTCCAATATGGGATCTGCCCAATGTGGAATCTGTCCAGTATGGAATGATTCCAATATGGAATCTGTCCAATATGGAATCTGTCCAATGTGGAATCTGTCCAATAATGTAGAATTTGTCCAATATAGAATATGTCAAATGTGGAATCTGTCCAATTTGGAATCTGTCAAATGTAGAATCTGTCCAATATGGAATCTGTCCAATGTGGAATCTGTCCATTGTGGAATCTGTCCAATATAGAATCTGTCCATTGTGGAATCTGTCCAATGTAGAATCTGTCCAATATGAAAACGCCATGCACTAAACGATTACCTACCTATTAAACATGACTTTCTGTTTCTTATGCCAACTAATAAAATATATTGCGCTGTGCTGTTATCGTAAATCTACGTATTAGTGAAAGTGTTATTTTATCTAATTACACAATAAAATCAGATATAATATGGTAAGGGGCACCGAGGTGCCCCCGCCAAGTTAATATTTTAAAGAGTTTTTTTAACATTCATGGTTAGATAAGTTCTACCTAATAATGATAATAATTATATCATGATGTTGCGAAATGAGTAAAATGACAAACTTTTTTTTAGTCCAACATTGCATATTTGGTGTAAATATTGAAATGCTAAAAAATACGGGTCACTTTTCTGCTAAATTACTTTCAAGCTCTTGCCCCACCTGTACTTGTTCACAATATCTATCTATCCACGTTTCACGGAATATCCGATATTGCGTTATACATTGATAATTACTTTCCGCCCCTCCCGCCCTCACCCCCCTTCGCCACTCATTGTAATTTAAATCGAATTCTCGTCGACAACTAAATTGAAATATTTCAATTTCGACGCACCTTCCGCCCCGCGTTCGACGTTCCAAATTTAATTCAAATTTAGAATTAAGATGGCGGCTGTTAGCGTTCGCTTTATGTTTGTTCATCTGTTTAATAAAGAGATATTAATTAAATATGATTTGAATTAAGAATAGATATTTTTGATGAGCAGATAGAAATTTTTGATAAAATTATGTATTTGTACAGATATGAGATAGGAAACTGAAATTATGGTTCGTCCGTATAGTAAAAATAACATAACTATCAGTATTTAGAATCTCACTACCAAATAATACACTCCAACCATTTGTGTGCCATTATGGAAGCCAAAGCCACACTGTATAAACAAATGAACGAAGCCAACAATAAAACACTAAAGACCGAAATTTCCGACGCAAACAAACATAATTGTGTTTTTATTCCAACAATAGAAGCTTTGTCCGGTAATACAAAAACGAGTTCTCAAAAAAGTCACCTTTATAAATTAAGTTTCAGCATTCGCATCCACCAATCACGTGCAAGAGGCGGGGTTTTCCAGCGAGCCCATTGGCGGGCGCGATCTTCTCAGCTGACAACATTTTATATAACCGGATGATACAGAATATACAGTTAACACTCATGTGAGAAAGAGACGGAGATATGAAGAATACAGTGTGTCGCTTCGCTCTCGTTGCGTCCCGCTCTAGCGCCATCGCCGCAACTGTCAGTTTGGTAGCCGAAAATTGAAGCAACAGTGTTGGCAACAACTTGGCGCGGGACGGAACCTCTTCAAATTCCGAACTCGTTTTCGAACGCGTTTCAAATTTTGAATTTGGAACTTTGACTTTTTTGGCGGAAAATGTTAAGTGTTTTAATTGGTGCTTGAGTTGACTGTTGTTTTTGGCGACAGTTAAGAGTTTTATTATGGAGATGTCGCTACCGAACGGCGTGGATGTATCGCAATTGGTTCAGCATCCGGTTTTGGCTGCTCTACCCCCGTTCTTCCTGAGAGCTTCGGAGAGATACCAGGTAATACTTAATAATTTTAAAGGTTTTAAAATGAAGTTTTTTTTCCTTTCCAGTATAGGCCGTCGGTAAAGATTTTTTTATTTTTCACTCTCTCGCTCTCTTTTTGAAAGTCTCTAATTTTAAGTTCTTGTCAATTTAAACCGTTAGTTAATACCGTTTGTGAGCTTTTTTGAAACCCATGCGAAAAAAAACAAGTTTAAAATATCTTTCAAATTGAATTACAAAAAAAAGCTTTTTATATTTAATTTAATATTGTTACTTTTGATTAGATACTCGTACTTACAACGTTTTGAATTTGTTCAAAAAGTTTGAATTCAAAAAGTGTGAAAATAAAAATAAAAAAAAATCCAAAAAAAAACCTTACAAAAATCTTACCTTACCTTAAATCTTAGTACTTATAGGTACTTTTTAGTTACAAAAATTTTGTACAAAACTTACTTTTAAGAATAATTTTCATAAAAGCAATTAAGTATATAAGTAATATTTACGATTAATAAATAATTAATGAAATAATAATAAGTAGGTACTTATGAAAACGACTTGATACAAAATAATGAAATGGAAGTCGAATCAAAATTTTTATCCCAACCAAAAAAGAAATATTTTTAATTTAAAGCTAAGCTAAGAATATCTCAACTCAATCTCTTATTTTATCAAATAAAACAGTATTTTTAATTACATGTTGTTCGGCAATCGAGTGAAAGGTATTATCTTAAAAGTTCGGAAAAAATATTTTGATTCTAAATTTTGACTCCTGACACCTCCCAATGGTAAAAATACCATAGCGGCATAACTAAACTAAAAAGTTACGCCGCTCACCCTGCCGCCGCCGGCTGCTATGATTACCACTTTACCACCAAAAGAGCATTAACATTTAAATAAAGTTATTTTTTGCGATATTAGTCAAATCTTCTTTAAAAAAAGATACTACGAATCGAAATTACCAAAAAGTGCGACAAATCGATTACTTAATTTACTCAGAGCTATTTTCAAAAAGTCTGACTTTAAATTTTTCTATGTTGCCGCGTTGTATAGATCTAGATGAAAACAAAAAAAAGTAGGTAGGTATTTTTTCATCTTATAAGTAATAATAATAATAATTCGGGTATTTAATTATTATTATTATTTTTTTTTTTTATTATTGTGTGTTCAAAACACTAGATATTCATTCAGTCCCTTTCGCCTTTTGTAGGCAAACAAAATTGAAAACAAAGCTTTAGAGCACGACATCGGTTTTATAAACTTACCTATAGTTAGGTAGACATTTTCTCATATAAACATAAAAATAATGGATACCTACAAATTAGCGTATTGAAATACAAAACCGGAACTGGCAACCCTTATAATAACAAACTCAATAATGTTATAATAACATTATCCAAGTAACAATGAAATGTTGCACACAATATGCTTTACACTACACTACTGCCGCCGTGGTTACAAATGTTATAATATACATTTTGTATGTAATTTGATATAATAATTATGGGTGTTGTTGTATGGTGTTTGTATTTTATTATTAGGTTAGATATTCATGTTATAATAAGTATGATTTGTTATTATGTTGCATTCAAAAATTGAGTAGTGTATTTAGTGAATTTAAATGTTACGAGCTATTCGTTCGTTTCTGTAATTAAATACCAAATAGTATTGTGATAAATATAGAGAACAAAAAGTACGCAAAGCGGGCTGATTTTCCTATTTTTATGTTTTTTTTACTTATGGCTTTTGTGTCTGTACAATTTTGCCAATGTCACGTGCCAGAGGGGATCATAAATAAATGTAGCAGTTAAACTGATGTTCTAAAATAAAGTGACGATGGATGCTGTGATCGACTATATTTTTAACCAATTTTCCTCATTTTCACAATGTTTGTAAACCTTTTTGTCAAAAAGAAAAACTGCTTTTTGTCTCTCCTGAAAAGTTGTGAATTTGCTCATATACCTAAGGAGTGGCAAGCGCACCGACGATATACAAGATATATTTTAGCAAAGACGATAAATAAAAGATATTATATTGTCAATATTTCTAAATTAGCTTTCTGGGTTATCTATCATCCATCACCATCATCATTCTGTCTGAGACGTCCATTGCTGGACAAAGGCCTTCCTTTAAAACGTCCTTAGCTAGCAATTTATACTTATTTCTTTTGCTTCGGATTAGTTCTTCGATGACTCTGAAGAAAGTCATTTTAACCTTGCATTTAAGATATATTACATTGCAATACAGATATACCTATTATTCATATTTCTAATCACCACCTAGTGCTAGACTAAGAAACTTCCCTGCTTTGCTCTATATTTGGATAGTGTTGCCATAATCTTAACGCTAAACGGGTGTGTTGAGCATTGAACCCTTAAGGTAACAATTGCCCTTCAGGTAACAACGCCCGCACCCGCCGGCGGCTGGGGCGCGGCCAGAACCAAAATCAAAATTAAAAATCAGAGACGGAGCCCCTCAGGCGTAGTCTCCTTCACGATGTTTTTCAATATCAACGCGCTAGGCCGTGGTCCGAGGCTCCCTCGAGCCGCCCCTAGACGCGTTGGTATATGACTTTTTTGGGGTAGAGTCTTCCGCTCCCCCGCAAGTCCGGTGAAGCTTGATTGGTCGTACCTCTTCAACACAAGCATAGGTACATTAAAAAAAAAACATTGAGCATAAAGGTAATTTAACTACACAGGTGAACGCTACTGCTCATTCTTGGATCTGGGTTGGTCCAAATTCGTACTACACTACACTTCTTATCTCATCATAGCCAATTACCATCACACATAGCAGAATGCCCTTCTGGTAGTGAATATACTCTTCTGGTAATGATTACCCTTCAGGTAACAAACAATGCATGCACACATGCGTGCCGCGTTTGCCAAACAAAGCGAGACGAAGTTATGCGTTAGATTGAGCGCGGTGATTTGTATCTCATTCTAACGCATAACTGCGTCTCGCTCTATTTGGCAGACACGGCACGCGTGTGGAGCCGGCATAATCCACCAGAGATGAGCGAAGATGCGTAGCGAGGAATGTGTTTGTAAAGAACAATAGAATCGCTGCAGCGATCGAGGCCAGGTAAATGGAGCGTTTCTATTGGTTCTTTTACACATTCCTCGCTACGCATCCTCGCTCATCTCTGGTGGAATCGTAGCCTAAAGGTAGCCGTTCGAACCGAGCGTCAGCGACACTGACGCTGCGACACGAAAAAGGATAATGGACTAGAAGGCGTTGTCCTAATAGAACGCGATTACGCGATCATCGCAAGTTCGCGCGAACGCACGATTGTCAAATGTATGAAGAAATCGTTCAATCGCGCGATCGTCTATTAGGACACCTATTCGACTTCAATATGTATGATCATGTGTTCATACGAGTAAAATTCGCGCGAACTTGCGATGATCGCGTAATCGCGTTTTATTAGGACAACGCCTAAGACAAGGTGGACTATAGAGGCACGCGACAGTGACGCGAGTGACGCAGCGTTACCGGTGTTTGTGTCGTCGAGCCAACTCACTTTTGAGTAAATTTATTCTTAAATACATCACTTTAGAGTCCATTATCCTTTTTCGTGTCGCAGCGTCAGTGTCGCTGACGCTCGGTTCAATCGGCTACCTTTAAGGGTCCGCAATTCCCCCAGCCGTGTTCCGCTCCGCTGACCGTTACCAGTTGTTTTGTTCGCAGCGCACGCCGAAGTGTGCCCGCTGCCGCAACCACGGCGTGGTGTCCGCTCTGAAGGGCCACAAGCGGTACTGCCGCTGGAGGGACTGCGTGTGCGCTAAGTGCACTCTGATAGCGGAGAGGCAGCGCGTCATGGCGGCACAGGTAACATACAATTTTTTTGACCTATGCTTGAACGACGGATCAAGCTTCGCCGGACTTGCGGGGGAGCGGAAGACTCTACCCCAACAACATACACTCATTCCATCCTTAACGCATTTATTCACTCATTCTCATTCGTTCGGATATTCACTCGCTAATTCCATTAACTTACTCATTTCATCACTCATTTACAATTCACTTATTCGTTCACTCATTCATTCACTCTTTTAACCTTAACGCATTTATTAAATTAATTATTCGCTCATACATTCACTCGCTTACTCATTCACTCGCTCATTTAGTCATATTTTGTTCATTGAAACAAATTTCAGTAATTAAAGCAGAAAGAGTCATACTTTCCAGATAATAATATACTCTTCTGGTATTAGCCCAAAGAGGATATAACCAACCACTAATTAGTCTTCTAGTAACAAAAATAGTAATTATAAAGGCAGAGCCCCTTAGGATGATGTCTTTTGTACAAACATGTTAGACCAATTTTCGAGGCTCCCTCGAACCCAATCTATAATACATAACCATTGACAAAAAAAACCCTACCAGGTGGCGCTGAGACGTCAGCAGGCGCAAGAGGAGAACGAGGCCCGGGAACTGAACCTGCTATACTCCGCTCCGGGGGGCGCCGCGCCTCACCACTACACCGACATGCCCGATGACTCGCCTGGTAAGTGAGCTTTTTGGACTTTCTCTAGAGCAACAACCTCCGTAGTCGAGCGGTCAAAAGCTCGTCTGACGTTACGGAGGTTCCGGGTTCGAATCCCAAATCTAAGATCCCAAATCGAAACCGAACAAATATCACTTTGTGAGACTTTCCCCAGTTTGGTTAGGACATTGCAGGCTGAATCACTTGATTGTCCAAAATGAAAGATGATTCCGTGCTTCGGAAGGCAGGTAAAGCCGTCGTCGGTCCCGGCTACTATCTACGGATGTAGTCGTTATAGGAGCCATGTCTTGTGCCTAAGGCGGCTCAACAATTCCGACACCAGGGTTTGTGAGGTAGGTTAACCTCGAAACCCACACGATAAGCAAGCAAGCAGCCCTTATATGTCCCCTTCGAGTCTCCAAGGGGCTCGAGCCTATACCCCGAATCAGGGTGAATAGGCCTTAGTCGACCACGCTGGCCCAGTGCGGGTTGGTTACGAAAACCAACCTTTGAATATCATCGCAGGTGTGTGCAGGTTTCCTTACGATGATTTCCTGATTTCCTTCACCTGATTTGGCTACGAGGGTTTTTGAAAGCTTGAATCTGAACCTAGAGTTATCACGTTTCTACTAGGTGATGAAATCAGATACAAAGATTTTTTTAAAGTTATTACTTTACTTTACATGGCGAGACAAAAAAAATAATCATGAAATCTTTGATCTCCTACACAATTTGAGCAAGTTAATACTTTGTAAAGTCGTTGTTCTAAACTTCATTTTGAATTTGATGCACAGAAATAAATAAAAAATAAAAATCCCTGAATTAATAAATTCATAGTAAGACACACATTAAATACGTGGCAGGGATCGTACCGCCACCTCCTAGTTGTAATTCAATTGCCTCATCTATTACGCCGTCGGCACTCACCCTTATAATTGGAGAACTATTACCCCCTTGCCTGCAGGCTTGTCACATGTGTTTGAAACTGTGACGTCACCACCAGGCGACATCCACACTTCTAGACTTGCCTAAGGGCATTCATTTCTTTCGCCTTCTCTATAGAAGAACGCCACTTTAGTAGAAGCCATAGCTAGGTATGTTCTTGGTAGTTACTTTTTTAAGTTTCATATAGCAATTACAGTCAGTGCCAATGCGCTGGTAAACCTAAGATAATAACAAAACAAATACTTAAACACACCACAACACCATAAAGAAAAGAGTAAGCTTAAACATAAAAAATTAGAAAAATTCGACTTGTAATTTATTTGTAGGTTAGCTTTGTAATATGGGATGTGATTGGCGCGCAGTCGTGTGTGTTGTCTTTGATCTTTCTTGTAAAGTAGTTCGCATGTGAGTCTGAAACCCCTTTATTCTATTCTGACAGTGTTTCCTGTACAATCACACTTCACACTAATATTGTAAAGGCGAAAGTTTGTGAGTGTGTATGTTTGTTACTTCTTCACGTCTATACGGCTGGAGCGATTTTAATATTTGGTACAAAGTTAACTGACACCCTGAATTTACACAAAGGCCTACCTTTACCTTTTACCACGGAAAAATACCTCATTCCCACTGGAAAACCTGTAAACGCGGGCGGAGGCGCGGGGTGGAAAGCTAGTTATACATAATTTTTGGAGTAACAGGAGTTAGAGCCTTGGCATAGGCATATGGACTTTGAACCCGTCTTTATGATAAAAATCTCTCAACACCAGATTTTTGATGTATTACATACAATCTAAAATCTGTTGGTCGGCAAGCCTCCGGTTTTTCGGTGGCGTCACGGCCGGGGGCGTACCGGAATGGGGCCCTAACGGCCGGGCCCAGAAAATCTTTACCACCATAGGTATTTCTTCAATTTAGAAAATGAATTTTTTTGAAAATTATTCTAAACACATTTACAAAAAAAACCTTAACATTAATGTTGGCATAATGTTTTACAAAATTGTGCTAAAATACAATTTTCCGTCGCAAAGCTATAAACCAGCCAGTAACTAATACCAAAATAAAAGTGCAAAGATTAAAACGAAACTAAAATTCGAATTGCGAACGACGCCATTTTGAGAGTGTTGCTACTCCACCGCCGCCCTTAGTGCACAATCCGGATGAAACCGGTTGGAAAAGGTAGGAATAAAATGAAAGTGTTCCGAACTGGATAAAAAGTATAAAACCGGGTGAAAAGTGGTGAACACGCGGGCTAAGTGTTGCCGCGTCGCGACGTTTATTGTGGTATAAATCTGGGTACGAACGACGAGGGGGGAGGGGGGAAAAATGGGGGTTCGTATTTCAGAAACGTGTGCAACATTTGTTTAAAGATGTTGGCTTTATGAAAATGCTTTATGCAAATATAAATAAGTTTCAATGTTTCAATGATTTCACTTGTCAATGTAGGTAGAGTAGAATAAACATTTCCCGGAAACAAAAATAAAAATTTACTTCTCCATACAAGCTATCCGATCAAAATGAGTATTTTGTATGGGAACGTAATTTTGTTTTCGTTTCCGAGTAAAGTTTCCTTGAGAAATATCCTTTCAGTATATGCTGAGCAGCGCCGCTTATACCTTATATACTTACTAGTAAAAGAAAGTGTATTCAATGCAAACCGATTCGCACCGGTCCACATACATTCATCCGAATTTAGGCTTGAATCCCGCTATGGGGATTTATACAAATCTAGCTTTCCCCCCGGCTGTCTACGCTAACAGTTTTTCCCATGGGAATGAATTATTTTCCCGCAGTAACAGGTAGCCTATATCCTTTCCCAAAGTCTGTGCTATCCTTGTACCAAGTTTCATCAAAATCGGTTCAGCAGCATTGGCGTAAAAGAATCTTTCCGCCCCGCGGCTCGGCCCGCGTTAACAGTTGTTTCCGTGTGAATAGGTTTTTCCTCTAGCTTTAAAAGGTAGTCTATTTATTATTCTGATGTAAAAGCTTTATTATTGTAAAGTTTTATTAAAATTTATCAAGTCGTTTTTGCGTGAATCCATCTATCGCGTTTATAAAGTAAAGCTTTTGAACTAAGTGCTTTAAACATAACAAAAGTCGTGTTCGCCCTTTTATCATAAGAGCGTGATTAAATGCACGTTGTAGGCAAAGTTTTAACAACTTAAAACGCTCATTTAAAAAATCTTGAAATACTCACAGTTTTTAATATTTTGAGCGTCAAAAGCTAGTTTCATACAAATCCACTAGCAATTTAGTAGCAGCACTGAAAAGAATTTACTAAGACTGAAGCGAACGAACCTTGTGAATGTTTAATATTCACTGAACTAAGGGTTAAATTCCACTTTGCAGCAGAAAAACTAATGATATTATTAAAATGCGAATATGTCGCGGCAGCAGCAGAGCGATTTCAAGCCAAAACATTTGATTGGATTGCATGATTTCTACAGATACGCGCCCCTTCCCAGTCGTAATAAGTTGAAAAAAAAAATACATTATATACCTACTCCTCAAAATGTGTCCCAGATATCCGACTAGAACAAAATCACGTAATCTAGTCTAAGTTTCTTTGCTTGTAGAGTTTCCTTTGGTTGTTCTTCTCTACAGATGAACGCTACTTTTAAAAAGCTAACCTTATACACATCCGACATCGAAAAATACTTCTACTTTTTTATTTTTTATAAGCAGTAATCTTTTATTAATTTCCACAGATAAATTCCTTCATTCTCTGTGTTAATTTCAATTAAATAAATTTATATATATATTCATAATAAATATGTATGTACCTACACGATAAATATCTTTTTATTCATTTAAGGCTCGAGTCCCTCGGTGGGGACATTATATATGAGCTATTAACATGACATGACATTTATTAATTTATTATTGTGATAAAATAAATTCAAAAAATTCAGATAATGTCGCAAGGGGTAAAGTGTAGTTCAAGGTTAACCCTCCGTTTGAGTTTTACGCAAATTAAGCCCCAGCAAAGCGAATCATACACAGTGTTAATGTGAAAGAAACTGCAATTAACTCAATGCTCAACTTGGCTTTTTACACTGAAAACATCCTGTACACAGAACATTTGACTCACGGGCAGGTTTTGTAAAGATAAATAAATAAATAAACATTCGTACACTGCCATCTGACCCTAAACTAGGCAGAGCCTGTACTATGGGTGTCAGACAGCTGATATACATACATATATAAATATACAACATCCAGACACAGGGCAAACACAAGTGCTCGTCACAGGAATATTTGCCCTGGGCGGGATTCGAACCCGCGACATTGTGCTTTGTAGGCATATCTACTACCAACTAGGCTACGAGGCCGTCAAAAGATTTTTTTTGTATTTTACTCTTTAAAAAAAAAAACAAAATGTGTAGTAAAATGAAATACGTAACGGACGCCGTTCACAAAGTAATGAACAATTTTAAAATTTTATTAGCTTTCATATTTTCTACTCGTAGGTACAAAAATGACAAAAACTAACCTTTTACAACTCGTTATAAATCGAGGATATAAATTTATCATCATTTTTAGTTTTCATGTAGAATAGAACAAAGAGATATTAAGATAAAGGAGTCATAGGTATCTTGTAATTTAAATTGTCTAACACTTGTTCTTAAAAAAATTAGTAGTATAAAATAGTAGATAACAAATTATAATTTCTTCTCCTATACGATCATATTCTTTTGTATATACGTACTTAATTTTAATTTCCTTCCCTTAATGCTCATTTAATTTTTTAATATAAAATTTCACAATAAAACGACTAACAAGAAATAAATAAAATGTCCTTTGTTCATAATGAAACCATGGTCACTTACTACAGTTTTATACGACAAGTACCGTCTCGAGCGATATTGCCGCGCGTGTGGGAATGTGAGAACTATTCACACCGATATTGTGACATAGCGACACTATCTCGAGATGCAGGGTGTGGCGAATTAAGAAAAACTGAAAGAAGATGCTCAGTAAATTTTTTGGAAACGTATTTGATCTTTCCCAACCACAGTTCCCAACGAAACTATTTTCGGAAACGGAAATAAAATATTGTCATACTCGTATTTACCTACTAATTATTCGAATAAGTAAAAATATGGTACCATAAGTGATACTGTTGATATTTTTTATGATACCCTGATAACTTTAAAACTAAAATATTGTCTGAACTTAATTCTATTTAGTTGTGCTAAGTGATACTGTTGATATTTCTGATGATACTCTGTATAACTTTAAATCTAAAATATTGTTTAAACTTAATTCTACTTAGTTGTGCTAAGTAGATTAAGTATTTTTCTTTATCTATTTAAAAGTGTCCATAAGACATTCTTTGTTAATCTTTTGTATTGCATGATGTGGCTCCTACAGTTAGGGCACTTATGTCATTTATATTGTAGTGTATTTCTTTAACAATTGTAATTTTTATTGTTCTACCACAGGTTGTCCTAATAAAAAATAAAATAAAGTGTCGTGTGGGGACCAGTGTCACTTTAAAAGGGTATCATTCATTTTGGACCAAAAAAGTAAAAGTGCCGGCCAGCAGAAAAAAGTATAACTTTCGGGTAGAACACACAATTCCTGTATTCTTTTACTATGACACCAATCCTGTGCACCCCATGGTTGTATTGTTAGAAGCTATTAATTAAATAATAAAAATGTTGTTATAAAAGTATTATTTTGACGCATGTCACAGCGCATGTAGTCATATTGTTATAAATATATTATATTCCTTTATTTTATGTAGTTTAACTTATTTTTTTATTATTATAATAATGGCCCACATGGATTGAGTATGTATTTGTTTAATATAATTAAAAAATATATTATGAAAGTATTATTATGATGCATAAGAATGATCATTCACCGACTTTTTTTTGTTTATTATTAAGAAAAAAAAGTAAAAAAAAATAAAAAAATATAAAGAAAATGTAAAAAAAAAGTAAATAAATATAGAAACTACGACGTGTTCTATCCGAAAAATACACCTTTTTTCCTTGGCCGGCATTTTCACTTTTTTGGTCCAACATTGTATGAAACGTGAATGATGTCCTTTGTTGCTTTTGTTTTGAATAAATAATATTTATCTTATCTTTATCTACAAGTAATTTTCAGCTTTTGTTTTGAATTAATCTTTATGTTATCTTTAAAGTCCGTCTCCTGTCTGTCTATTTTGTGTTTTTTTTTATATGGTAGTGTATTTTTTTTTGTCCGAAAAAAGTTTCAGTGGACAAGTTTTTCGAAAGCGTTGACTAAGTTTTTTCAGTACTAGCTTTCTGCCTCGCGGATCCGCCCGCGCTTTTTGTTTTCCTGTGGGATTTCCTCGTGGTAAAAGGTAGTAGGTATTATTCTTAAACGTGTAAGCTATTGTAAAGTTTCATTAGAATACATTCAGCAGTTTTTGCGTAAAACAGTAACAAACATCCATACATTCATCCATCCTTACAAACTTTCATGGTCTGAAAACTAGGTCTAACTGTTAGATCACGCACGTGACTGACACAAGCCTACGTCATTTTGCGCTGTTCATCCTTGTCTATTAACACGCATTCGACAAGGATGAATAGCGCAAGATGACGTAGGTTTCTGTCAGTCACGTGGTCTAATGGTTAGACCTTGTTTTCTTAGACCATTCAAACTTTCGCGTTTATAATATTAGTAGGATTTGCTAAGAAGTGTGAACCATTTCTTAGTTTCTAATATCCCTCCTCCAGATCGCCATACTCTTTTATTGCTCTGCGTGTGTGGGCGGAATGCGGGAGAAATGTATCGTCATTTACAGCTCGGGGGGAAGGGACTCTATTACATTCTTAATATTGGTACACTTTATTAAACTTGCCTTTCTTGTGCTAGATGAGAATCTTATTAAAAAAGAATATGACTTTTGAAAGAGATGACGGCAGTCTTTACGTATCATAGTGATAGTGAATTCGGAAATACTCGTCTCGTATATTATGAGTACTTTGGAGTAGAGCTCAAAATAACTAGTTATTTGCAGGGAAGCAGGTGAAGATCTAGATCTTTTACCAAATTTTATGATATTTTTTCATTTTCTGTTATCATAGTTGAGTTTGTAACAATTAGGATACTATCGTTAGTAATGCGGGCAGCAAAGCCACGCACTGGACAAAAGTAAAAAATTATAGGTAATTTAAAACGGTATTTTCCAATTCGTTAAAAATCATATTACTCCACAAATTTGTCAGTCGATCAACTAAAACGAAATTCAGAAACATGGAACAATACCCAACACCCTCCTGCACTAAACTCACTAAATACACCCCCAAATTAGAGGAATCAATAGAAACGTATAAAAGAAAACGATTTTATTAAAAACTCACCCCCGAGTAGTTGAAAATGGACCCCTGTGGCGGGGGCGTATTCTCTACTTCATTCGATTACCTACATATCGATTACACGATCGCAAGTTTGAATTGATTGGTTGACCTCACTTGATGTTTGCACTGTTTTTTATTGCTTTATTCAAATTAAAATAGATATTGAACTTATTGCCATGCCACTCTTAATAGGTCAGTATTTGTTGAAGCCAGAATATTTTATTGATACTTTAATACTATAAAGTTCAACGCAAATAAATAAAAAATCTACCTAGTTTCAATAATATTGATCATATTATGATAGGTATTGTATAAGTATATACAGGGCGTCCCACGGCTATGCCACATGGAGGGAAAGTACCTTAAATATTGTAGGTAGAACATTTTACTGAAAGAAGACATTATTTTATTTCTAAAAACTATTAAAACTGCATTCATACATTTTTTAATAATTACATGGTTGAATGGGAATCGAACCCGCTACATGAGGAAAAAAAAACACTCTGTAGTTTTATCATACCAATCGAAAGGCTCCTTCATAAGGATTATTTTTTGCTAAATAACATAGTGTCAGAAATAAAAGAAAGATCATGAATTTTAACATTTGATGTGGTCGCCGAGATTTTTTTTATGCATGGGGTTACTAGCGACCCGCCCCGGCTCCGCACGGGAAAATGGTTATTGTGGGTTATCCTTTAGTATATTATGCATGTATTATACATATAAACCTTCCTCTTGAATCACTCTATCTATAAAAACCAAAATCCTTCGCGTAGTTTTAAAGACAGGGAGTGAAATAATCAAAAGAGTGCGACTTTGTATTTAACAGCGTGGGGGTCATAGCAATTAATAAAATTGATAAATTTTGTATTAAAAATGTTAAAATACATAGTCTTCCTTTTATTTCTGACACTATGTTATTTAGCAAAAAATAACCCTTATGATGAAGCCTTTCGATCGGTATGATAAAACTACAGGATATCTTTTTTTCTCGTATAACGGGTTCGATTCCCGGTTCAACCATGTAATTATTAAAAAATGTATGAATGCAGTTTTAATAGTTTTTAGAAATAAAATAAAGTCTTCTTTCAGTAAAATGTTCTACTTACAATATTTAAAGTACTTTCCCTCCATGTGGCATAGCTGTGGGACGCCCTGTATATATCATTGTATTCGTGGTTTACTATTCTTTGTTTTTCTTCACATTAATTAGGTACCTACCATTGCATGTAATTATTAAATATACATTTATTATAGTTATAGTCCCTTTTCGCATCCTTCAATGTTCTTTTTCAAACTTCGTCTTATGTTTCTAAGTATAAAACTGTCCCGTTGCGTAAAGTTTTTGTTCTTTTTTTTATTCCTATAGACCTAATTATCTTTGTCGTGATTCGTCATTTGAGTATAAAAAAATAAGCGTAATAATTCCAAATGCGACAATATCACGTTTACGTAAAGTACAAAGCTAGTATCACGTTTCACTAGTATCGATTTGTCTTTTACCACAACTGTCACTTTTGGGCTTTAAGGATTAAGCATTTGGGAATCGATTAGGGAACAATAGTTTCGGTTACAAACTACGGTATTGACGAGTAACATAACATCGTTTTTATTCATGCATTTCGAGGGTAACTTTTTTTGAGTTTGATTAGCAGCATTTGATAAAGTCTTAGGTAGGTATGAAATAAAGTCGAATTTATTGGATTTGGCAATATGGTAAGATTTAACAAGGGTTTATTACTATACTGTTATGATATTTTCAATATTTAGAATTTGAATCTTGTGGTGTGTAACTTCATTTTTTTGTTGATTTTAGAATGCGTCAAGGTATCATTTTAGGCCTCATTGTATTCATTAACGATGTGGATGATTTGATGACAATACATGATTGTACTTGCATGTCATGTTAAAGTTATTATTAGTACAATAATTTATAAATACCAGTATGTTACTTCTGTATCTCTATATTTTTATCTCTCAAAAAAGGTATGATAATAAAAAGATATAAAAACATTCAAGGAAAATACATCGACTATACATCTGCAGCACCAATTTGTCATAGGACCCCGTGCCTCTCTAATAGCCGTATCTTACAATATTTCGTCTGGTGCTTGAGGCGTCTCTCAACCCTTGCAAAGATTCAGTTCATCTTCAAGTGTCCAGTTAACTACTACCCGCTCTCCAGCGCATTCCATCTCGGATAAACATCCACTTATCATCCCTCTCGCTTGCACACCAAACGATGTCTGTTTTCTTTTCCTCCTCCGTTTATATTTCAAGTGCTACTTGTGCTTCGCTCTCTTTTACTCGTCCGCGAATTCGTATCATCGTTTCATTTGTGAGATTGTACAAAATAGTATGATTTCTGGTTTGAATGGTCGGTGAAGGGTTGCCTTTTGATAGAGGAGTAGTTTTGGATTTTTTTGCTGGCATTTTTAACTCTGTCCGTAGGGATTTAAACGCATTGAATGAATGAAATATATGTATGTTGGTATTCAGTTTCAATAAAAATTTTCAAGTACTAAGTTTGATAATCTGTACTTTCATGTGTATGAAATAGATATGTGGAAGTTTCCTCACGATATGTTTTCCTTCATCGTGCATCCCAAAAATTACATGGTGGTTTATCCAGTACTTCTTTCGAACAGCAGCTTTTTAAACATTATTATTATGTTTAGGAATTTATAAATTTAAAAAAAATTAACCACTTTTCCGAATCACAAAAAAATTCTTCAAATTGCGTATAAAATAAAAAACCCCAGGTACCTACTCGAAACTCAACTCAATTACAAATTATTGAATAACTTGAACAGCTCTCCGAAATCATTATAACGATCTCTCATATGAATTGTATTACTTTTTTCTTGAATGACCCTCGATATTTTGCACTGACCGCTTCTCATTGAATCGTTGAAGAAAACTCAAATGGGTATTCAGAAAAGTTGATACGAGAAAAAATAAACAAACGTTTACCAATCAAGAACAAACTTTATCTGTTTCGTATAAGGTTTCTTATTCGTGTTCTATCCTCGTGCTCCTTGTACATTTTTAACCGTCTATTATCTTTCAAGAATCTACTTAAAATGCTTGTTATAAAGAGTCTACTTTTACAACAGAGTTGTATTTTTCTAACATCAAAATCTTGCTGTTTTTTAAGTTGAAGAAGAATTCTAAACCAAATAAATGAGGTTATTTTCAATGTCTTGCAATATTTCATTAACGTTTTCATCATTGTTACCCAGCATCCTTTTCTAGATTATAAAATACCTTAATTTGCTCCAAAAAAATCCAAATGCTCTATGCTTCCCTTGCTACATTTTGGTTCGTGTAACACTGATACCAATTTTCGAGTCATGGCGTGTTACAATATTTTAATATGACGTCTCCTTTATACTCGTATTGTAACTCTCAACCTGACAACGCGTTTTAAAATCTAAACCATTTTCTTAATCTTCCTCAATATTGCGAACGTAACCGATACATCTTTCCGTGTTCTCTAGTAACGTTACACCTCCATCGCATGGCTTCCGCGTTTTTATTAAATTTTTCTTACTCTCGCTCTTTTTTATTCAATTGTGTTTTTTCTTTTTTTCTTTCGTCGAGGGCTGATTAAATGGTGGTTTCAAGTTGCCAGTGATTTTTGTTGCAAGCGAGTTCAATTGGCTTCTGTTTGTTATTGGTTGGGTGGAATGTTGTATGTGTATGTTTGTGATTATTTTGTCGAATTTGTTTGAAAATTACTTCAATTTTCTCTGTCAAAAATATACTAACATGTGTAATATGATTGTGTGTGTGAAACTGTTTGAAATTTGTTTCGATCATATTTACAAAACTTTTCTATTGTTAATTTTTTCAAGTAAGTATAGCTGAATATTGAATTCTGGTTTCGTAAAATTTTATTATTTTATTATTGAGGAATCGAATGGTACAGAACACGAAATTGAAGACATATAATTTACTTTTAGAATTACTTAAGTAAATTATAAATATATCTTAATAATGTGTCTCAATTTTTTGGTCCAGCAATAATAGCACTGGACGTTTTTTGGCATAAATGATGATGATGAAGACTTATTAAAAGTGTAGGATGTTCTTTAATGAACGAAAGAAAAGAGATAATTTATATTAAGTTTAGATATAACAAAACTACTTACGCATTGCACATCAAAATCCACCCACGTTCCGCAGCTACTATAGCAACTATTGTACTGCCATCAGCGTATCAACAATAGCAATTAATTAACCCTTACGCTGCGGCCGCTATCTGATCGAGGGTCCGGACATCATTGTCCGTCGCCTGCAGTGAAGAGGTTAATATTGTGTACTGTTGGCGGAGGGTGAATAGTTGCTGGTACTTGTTTGAAGTAATTCATTTTTAATTTTTGCATTTAGGATTTTAAAAAGAGGAACAAAATAATTTGATCTCCTATAAGATAAAATCTATATTTATACTAATAAAAACATATATTTTACTAACCTTGTGTGAAAGTTGGTGCCAAAATACTTAAAAAATAGTTGAGTGGAAAAACTCTGTGTTATCTATCATCACAAAAAAGCTTACAAGTTGGGCGTGTCTAAAAAATTTTAACAGGTTTTTCGTACAAATCTTTTTAGACAAGCGTTTAACGTGTGTTTTATTTTTTGTGTATCGCAGTTTTGAGCTTCATTCAATGGAACTTGGGATCTTGGGAATGACATGGGATCTAGGATGTTGCTAATTCTTATTTTTATATTTGACATTCGTTAGAGTCGAGAGCCGGTCTTAGCAAAGCTTTTAACTTCTGAAATTAATGACGTCATTGACTACCTATAATGAATAAAAATAAATTTGTATTTGTTTTTGAACCTCAAACCCCACGCACTAAGTAAGAAATAATTTACTAGAACATTTATATGTCTACCAGAACCTAATGGCGAAAAATCTAAAAAAATGGAAAAAGAAATTGACGCTAGCAAAGTTTCTTCGACATGTTTACCACTTTTTATAGGTGAAGCCTTAGAGCAACGCCGGCCTTCCGTACCGGAACGGAAGGCCGGCGTTGCTCTAAGGGTGAAGCCAAACCAAAAACAATTCCTCGAAATTTCAGTTGACAGATGACATTTTTTATGTTTTCATAATTATGAAAATCGCAATATGGTAGGTAGACCTATAGCACAGAAGAAAATAATAGTACTAACCCGTAGTTTAATGCAAAGGGGGAAATAAGGTACATTAAAGTCCTTAAAACAGCAACATAATAGAATCGCTGGTGGTTATTTCACGTCGCACTAAATTATAGCAACACAACGCGCGGTGATTTACAGCGCGCTGTTCACGACACTGCGACATGAGCTGACGCTATTCATGATAGTGTTTGCGATTGCCTTAAATTATTCATAGATAAAGACACGCTCTTTTCGCTAACGGGGTGAGTAGAGTTTTATTAAAGTCACTATGAGCCCAAACTAAAACCACCTATACCAAGGGCCACCGATCTTTGTGTTTCGTAGTGCATCTAGTGACGTGCCGCCAGTCGACTTGATTTATGTTTTTAAGTCGAAGCAAAGTTCATGCCTTGTTCTTAAATTTTGAATGAATAGGGCAAAATTGCACATTCAAAAATCTAAATCACAAGGCTTTTTATTCGAAGTAAGATTTCATAAATAATTAAATAACCGATGTAAATGATATTTTGCATGGTTTCACCGCCGGAAAATATCTCAACCCTACGGGAAACTGCACGGAAAAGTTGAAAAATAACGCGGGCGCAGCCGTGGGCGGTCAGCTAGCTATTAATATAACAAAGAGTGCAAACGAAAAATACATACAAATTAGAGGAAGGCAACCAGGCAAAATAAAAAAAATGGCAATACTTACTGTGGAGTTTAAAAGGTTGTGGACAAATGGTCTAAAATACTTTAATTTAAAGTTTTTTAATTACCTTCAATTATATATTCTTATTATTTTACCCCTAGGGTATTAATTCCAATAAACCCACAAATCATTCTCACTTCGTGGCATAGCATAGTATTATTTATGAAACACATAGTGGCATGATATTAAATAGCATACTGTATTTAACAGCTAATGGCAGTATGTCGAGATCCAATAAAGATTTATAGCCTTTGTAATCTGTATATTGAGCCTCTACTGTCCTCCGTTTATTAACTCTTTGCGATTAGGGTTGCCAAAAAAGAAAAACACGTTTATTGCGAATTTAAAAATAATTTGTAGAGTTGGGCAAAAAGCAGATACTGAAAAACGCGCCAAATTTGAAAATAATCATCGTGGTAACCCCGATTCTATGGATTTACCTAATTTGATACTTTTTTTTCTGTGTAACTTTGTTGCCAGTACCTACAATGTTTTCCAATTTCGTCGATGAAACCCAAAACTATATCTATGTTACACAATTTATTGAGATCAAATGTTATTTAAATGTGTATGATGCACATAAGTCTTATAACAAATAAGTAATTATTTTAACATTTATGTATGAGACAATTTAAGGGCATCAAAAAAATTTCTCTTAAAACAAAAATAATAATTCTAGTAAAAAATACGGAAGGAAGCACAGTATCTTGTAATTAGGATTACTAGATTTTGTTCAAGCTGGTATATCTTATTTATAAAGCCTACTAAGAATGTATTCTTCTCAGAAAAAGTTTGACACCACTGATAAGTTTGATAGTTAAATTTTGGTTTATTTAAAGAAATAAAAATAATATATATTGATTATACACGGATGATATGACAACCCTAATAACAAAGCGTATAATTTTATTCAAATAGAGAGCAAATTCGTCAATAATAGCATACGTGCCTAATCCCTAAGGCTTTGCAGCTCGCGTACCCTTATTACAAAGGAGAAAAGTTCAATTTCCCTCACAATAGAGAAGTAGGAAGAATTCCTTTCATAGTAACCACCCGCTGCTCAAAGTTACTGCATAAGTTGAACCAGTGAACTTTAAACTCTATTGTTCTCTTGTTAACGTTAATTTCTGGTTTTATTGTGTAATAGGTTAGGGCTGTTCTCGTTTACTACCTATATAAAATGAAAATGTTAACATCTCACTATGTGAAGACAAAGATGATTTGAATTTATAAAAAAATATATTTAAAATAGGTAAGAGAGTAGCTGTCAATTTAAGCAATTTTAATTTAATTTATGTAATTCAAGGTTATGTAGTAGGTATGAAAGTATTGCGACCGAGGCGTAAATTAGTGCCAAAATGGCTTCAACGTTAATTCGCGTACGTTATAAAAAGTGTGATATTGCAAAACTCTGCTATAAACAATTTACTTTTGGAAAAAATTGGATTAGGTAGGTTGATGTAGTAGCCAGCACTGGACATTTTGACCTAGATAGAGAGCGCCCATATTCCGTAGAAGTAGGGATTAATTTTGTGGTGCAAGTTTACAGCCGCATGTGCTGGCTTCTGTGTTTTTTATTTTTTATTAATTGTTGATTTTAGCCTAGTCGTCTAACTTTCCATTTTCCAGTGGTGAATGGTAGTCGTCGTTTTAAATTTCCAATTACGATTAGACATTGGGCTTAATTCTGCCGTGGCCGCTAAAATCTCTCAATTTAAGTTGTTGGTCTCTTTCATTCATATGGGAATCGAAAAGGATGGGAGACGAATGAATTTAATTAATGAATTTAATGAATGATATTTCAAATAAGCAGCGCAGCTGTCAAATTCGAATTTAATTTAGTCGGGATGTTTTTAAATGCTTGCTAAACTACGCGTAAAATCGATGGTTGACGTCTCTAAATGTGGTAATTCTTAAGAACGTGAAAGGGACGTATGATTTTCAAATCTAAGTTAGAGCATGATATGTAGAACGGGCCCATTGATGAAAAAAGTAGGAAAAAAAGGACCTATGCTTGTGTCGCAGAGGTACGACCAATCAAGCTTCACCGGACTTGCGGGGGAGCGGAAGACTCTACCCCAAAAAAAAAGTCATATACCAACGCGTCTAGGGGCGGCTCAAGGGAGCCTCGGACCACGGCCTAGCGCGCTGATACTGAAAAACATCGTGAAGGAGACGAGAACAACCCGCACTAAATAATGGGTGTCGCGAACAATCGTCCGGCTCCCGGTAAGGGGTCCTTTGCTGATAGCTGGGGGTCGGGGTACGGAGGGACCAGGAGAGGTGACTATAGCTGGCCAGTATAACTTGACCCGTCACTAAACATTCCATAATTAAAATAGTTTTTTGAGTTTTTTAACTGGTCACTATGACATTCCGTATTTAAACTAGATTTTTTATATAATTTTAATAACTGGCGCTCTGTTTAAACTATTTCCGTAGAAAAAACGTGTTAAGAATTAATACTTAAAAGTATCCTTTGTAATGAAAAGCGCAGATGGCTAGATTCTGGGCCGCAAACATATAGTTCGATTTGTCATCGATTCGCAAAGAAGAAGAAGAATGAAAAGCGAATCTTTGGAATTTCAAATTGTATTGCATTAAAGTAGAAACTTTTTAGTTGTAATACATAAAGGGAGAGACTGGGATATTTTTGTATTTAAATTATGAAAAAAATCTAACCCTATTGCACCATTATGGTAAAAAGATTTGATACATTGACTACATAAGTATTTTGTGTAACACATATGGACTCGACTAGAAGATTATTAAGATTAGCAAATTTGTTAAGACTAGAAAAAAATTGATATAAATATGTAAACATTAATACTAATTCGAAACATTATTCAAAAAACTCTTGCAGTATGTAAAAAGACTTAGTTATAAGGTGCTCCTTTAATATTTTTTTAAATTTATTAATGGTTTACTCAGCTTGGATTTCTTTCGGAATATTATTATAAATTTTAGCTGCCCTGGCCACTGGTCCAGAGCTAACCAATTTCATATTTGTTTCGGGGAGTAAATATATAAAGGAAATATATCACTTTACGATACTTTTTTTTAGTTTATTATATTAAATTAGGAAAAATGGCAGCGCGGGTGGAAAGTTTTTATGAAAATTTGTACAGATATAGAATAGCCCCTGAGGATGTTTATAGGCAATCTTTTACCGCGGGAAAATATTTATTTCCCACGGGAATAATTGTAGTACAGGTGAAAAGTATTGATGAAGGTTGGTACAAAGATAGAATAGACCTTGGAATAGGATATAGTCTTACTGCGGGAAAGTGTCTTATTCCCACGGGAAAATGGTAGGTCGGTCAGAAAATTTTAGTGAAACTAGTACAGAGATATAATAGATTTTAGGGAGGAAAAAAGGCTACCGCGGGCGGAAATTTTGATTATACTTGTTACAGATATAGAATAGATCTTGGAGATGGATTAAGGTTTCCGCGGTAAAATACCTCATTCCCACAGGAAAAATCGAAAACTAACGCGGCCGTAGCCGCGGGCGGACAGCTACTAATAGGATATGAAGTTGGAAGTAGAATGACGGCATTAAAATCATTAGTGCGGATCGCAACCGCTAGATGGCGTTGGACGTTTTTTAAAACTCGCTAACGATGTGTCTTTTGCGTTTGGTGGCTTGTGATAGTGTTGAAACTTGGAGGGCCTCGTATATTCATCTGGATCTCACATTGATTAATTTTTGGAAATTGCTCTTGAATCCTATGGGGCAAATTAATTAAACATAATACATATTATGTAAACAAAAGTTATTATTATTTTTATTTACGTGAGTCATGCGTGCGTGCTTGTTTATTGTCATACTACTGTCAGCCAAGTCACTTTTTTTAATTTTGCTATTGAGAAGTTTACCAGCAGCAAATTAAGAAAAAAAATCGTTACAAAGCGTTTCAATTCAACACATGGCACTAGAAAATGGTGAGGTAATAAATACAGAAGTATTGGATTATTAAAAAGTATTCAAATGAATCAACTAATTATCCTAAAATTTCAGTCAGAACCATGTACAGTAGGCAGCACATGCGGCTGGACATGTTGACCTTGAGAGCACCGTTGTACCGTAACAGTAGAAGCGAGTTTCGTTGTGCGAGAGTCCAGCCGCACCGCAGGTACTGTTTACTGTACAATCCGACAAAAAAAGACAAAAAGTCTTCAATAAATCTCACTGTTCTCATTAGAATATTAATTTAAATGAATTTGTCATAAACTTAATAATATTAATGTACCTAAATGAATTTGAGGAAGACATAAATGATACTGTACAAAGGGTTATTAACTGGATGACTATAAATAACTTAAAAGTTAATGTTGAAAAGACAAAAGTAATACAATTTAGAAGTAATCGGTCGAAAAAAATGACACTAAATGTTAACTTAAAAACGTTAACGAAAAAGCCTAGAATCAGCGGAAACCACACGTTTTTTGGGTTTAAGTATAGAATAGACCAAAATTGCAACTCGAAAAACCATATCACAGAAATATGCTCTCGACTTAGTTAGTAGGTTTGCTTACGCGTTGCGAAGACTAAGAAATATAACTACGCCTAAAAGTGCTTTACTGGCTTATCACGCCTATATTAATTCCATAAGCATCAATTTCTATCAAAAAGCCTTCAACGGGTTTTGATACAAAACAATCCCGAAATTTCAATTGAAATTAATCAACGTAAAATTATTCATCGGCCTGTTACCACGCAATATAGCGACAACTGCAACCGACGAGCAACAACCTCGTGTTCCACGATGATTTACGCCTCTGTATATAGCTCCGGTCGGCCATTACCAACAGAGCGAGCATTGTATACCGAAATGCGTGAATGTCGCATCGGCATTGTATCGCTTATTGATAGTTCTTGTAAATAATGAATGACGGTACAATGGTGGTTGGTTTTGTGTGAAATAGTGTCGTAATTTTCTGTATTGAGGGTATGATGTTCGTACAAGTTATAGGCAGCTTTTGTGATGAAATGTATTATAAAAAACCAAATTACGATATTCTTACAGTCATAAAGTGACAAAGTACTGGACATTTTGGTAAAGTTTTCTACAGCAGGCAATTTTCAACAGAGAGATCATAACTTTCTAGATTTTGTTTTGTTGCTGTAAAAAAACTTTTTGTATAACAATCTATCTGTAAGTTTAATTCTTAAACAGTTGTTATTTCTAAAAGATAAAGTAAAAGAAAACAGCTACATACGTCTGATAGGTACGTCATGCACTTTTGTTTAAGAATAAAATCAATTAGAGACCATCTGCTACGGCAGTGCTACGCCGCCGTAGTACTCGTAGCAAAGTGCTACGACAAAACTTTGCTTGTTTTATACATTTTTTTAGCTGAGAAAGCAGTGTGTGCGGCATATGAATCAGCCAGCACTAATCAGGTGACTATAATATAATAATATCCGAGTAGGCTTGAGTTGTATCTTATATCCGTTGAATAAGGTATAAAATCAGAAGACGCGTCGTGTCCGGCTTTATAATAATAATTGCTCTATATTGAGAACTAAAAAACATTGTATTTTTTTTATTTTTTGTTCAGAATACACTAATTAACAAATATTTGTTCAATTCATCATACAATTATTTTCAATACATGTCTGTATGTTAATGAAAAAAATGTTTTAGTCAGTTTTCTAAAAACCCACCCATCTTAGTTCCCGGAGCAAAGGTGCCCATGATCCATGATACTCGCCGCGTTACCGCGTTGAATCGCCACGGACAACCTCTGCACCAACGAACCTAAGCGTTAGTCTAAATATATGTCTATAACTTTGTATTTATTTTTGGGTCTCCAACTGGAACCCTAAACAGTAAAAAAAAGCAAAAAGCCCAAGCTCTAATTGAGTTATAATGTAGACCCTCGGTCGGTAATTAGCGAAACTTTGTTCAACTGGCCGCTTTATTTCACTGCCGTTTGTTTTTATTTATTCCTTTTTACTTTTTTACTGTTGTGGAGGGTAAAGTTGCTTTGTGGGGAAAGAGTGGCCGAAAGGATTTTTTTGAAGTGAAACGTTTATTTCGTGTTTTAACTGAATTTATTTATAGTAGTGAGTGGTGCGGAATTTTACAGTTTAGTTTTTAAGCCCTGACAAAAAAGAGAGTTGTTAGAAGTTTTATGTATGTGTCTGTCTGTCTGTGGCATCGTAGCTCCTAAACAGATGCGCCGATTTTGATCTAGTTATTTTTTTGCTAGGTATTAGAATCGAGAGTGTTCTTAGCTATGATCTAAGAAAATGATTTGAATGAAGATTATCAGCTCTTTTCTAGATGTTGAAAGGATCAAGTAAATATTTTGTGGGATTTTTAAATTTTTTAATAAAAAAAATTATTTAATATATCGTAACTTACAAATAGGTTTTAAAAGTCACGTGTGAATGAAAAGATCCATATTATTCTAAAGGTACGATCAAGTGCATAGTAAAACGAACACGGCCATCACGATTTTTTTCTTAATCATTGGTAGTATGTACCTACTATTATAAGTAGTACTATTATGTACCTACTATTATAGGTACTTTTGTGTAAATGGGCAGAAGAACGGCGCAAAGTCGCAACGTTTTCAGCTAAACATGCTCTTGACTGTACAATTTATTTGTGTAGAATGAAAAAATATATTTATTAATGCAATAATTGACATATTCTTAAATTTCAATAAGGATCTGTTCAATTATCTTTGTTGTAATTAAATAGCGCTAAAAGTCAAATTTCTGGATACGAATAATTTAATAAATATTTAAACTCTTATTTTACTAACACTACTTACTATAGAAAAAAATATGGGATTAAACCTTATCTTTCATATGCCAGTTTCAAAGAATTTTGAAAGCCCCAAAAGTGTCCAAAAGCCACAGCACTAGATTAAACAGCGTTTGGCCAAACAGAAGGTTGCCAAAACAAAAAGACAGAAAAAAGAAAACAAATATGAAACTGGCAGCATAGAGAGCGCAAGCGGCCAGCTCTTTAGTTCCACTAGAAGCGAAAAAAGAATAAATGTTTGACTTTCGAAGGGGTCAATATGTGAACACTTTTAGCTCAAAGCAAACTGAAATTCGAATTTTGGAACGGTATTTTTAGTCTGTTTGTAGGTTGAAAATAAAAAAAAAATGAAGGTATTGTTAAAAATATTTGCGTATTTGAGTATTGAACAGTTGATGATTTTATATTAAAATCTCTATAATTAATTTATAATAAAGTAGAGCAAAAAAGTAAAATATCAGTATATTACTTAATATATATATTATTCTACTTGTATTTACAGACTTCATCAAAAATCATATTTTACTCGTATTTATAGTTTTAATTTTGCAAATCTGAATTTTCAAGATTAACATTTTCTCATACAGTATTTGCAAAATGTTAATCACGATTAATTAATAGTCATTGATTACTAAATAAACGATTACGATTAACCGTGATTAAACGATTAACCATATTTAATTACGAGTTATTATTAACTTTACCTTTAACCGTAAAACTTTACTTTAAGTATTAACAAAATGCTATCAAACTTGTCAAATAATACAATAATGAAAATATTTTCAAATAAAGTTTCAATTACACCCTTATTGGTGCTACTCAAATACAATAAAAACAAGCTAACAATACAATTTGCTATCAAATTATACCATACAGCCACGAACACACTCAAATTTATTTATATTTACCACTATACCAAGCAGATGTCTCTATTAAACCCATTTGCCCATACAATCCACCCATCTCTTTCACACATTAATATGATTTTGTAAATCTATCCCGCTCTCTCAAATATAATGAGATTCAAAATGGCCAGTGCTTTTTATTGTAATTCATAAACCGAAATGTGTTTGCTCGAAAAAAGGAACGTGATTATTTTAATGAAATCTTTTTTCTTTTTTTACGTTTCTCTTTTTTTCTGCGTTCGTGCGAGGGCGTTCTTTATTCAAAAGTTCAAAAGGAGGTACATTTTTATTCTTTGTGGGTTTTTATAACAAAACGCTTTGCTTTACATCGTTCTTTGTGTTTTATGAATTGATTCAGTCGTGTTCAAGATCTGCTCAATGTAATATAAAGAATTATTTTGATCGTTTTCTTATTCAGTTTCGATTACATCTTTTAGTACGGCTTGCTAGCTAAAAAATATAAGGATATCGGTCCCATCTGGCAGAAAGTACGAAACTTGGCATGAATGTAGCTGTCATATATGTGCTTCAATATCGATATGGAAACACTTCGATAAATTATTGTTTCCCCCCTTTCCCCCCCCTTTTATCTCCCTCATTCTGGTTTTTTGAATTTTATACTAAAACAGTACGTCTGAGGAGTTTACTTTTCAGAGATCAAATCATCGTCGATAAATTGCCTACAAAACGATACTACATTTTATAGTGCTAAGATTAATATATTTCTATATACAGCCATCAACGTTTTATGAAATTTTAAAAACAGGCACACTTTTTTCGTCCTTACTTCATTTATAGGAAAACGACAAGAGTGGTGATAAAATGGACTAAAGAAGTCAACTACCTAATACATTAAGCTAAAAAATGACATTTACTTCATAGTCGTAAAGGCATTACTTCTAGAGTTACAGCTCACCGCGTCTGACACAAGTACTCTTTTTTTTACCTTTTTAGAATACATCTTTCTGTTAACTTTGTTTAGCGTAGATTAGATTCAGATTTTCCAATTAGAAATAAAACAGTCCATGTACTAATCCAGGCCACAGTCTATTTACATGTAAAACTAGCTTTCTGCCAGCGGCTACGCTTGCGTTGTGTTTCGACATTTCCGTATTAATTTTTAACTATCCCACTTTTTTCCGTGATTTTAAAGTATCCAACATGATGACCGAGTATATAAGGTACCACCATGCAAAATTTCATTTCAATCGGTCTAACAGTTTCGGAGATAAGCCCGTAGAATGTACTGCGCCGTATGAGTTACTAAAGTTTTTTAACTATCCCACGGGAACTTTTTAATTTTCTGGGATTAAAAGTATCTAAGATGTTGACCGGGATATAAGGTACCACTATACAAAATTTCATTGAAATCGGTCGAATAGTTTCGGATATTAGCCCGTACAAACAGACAAACAGAGAAACAAAAATATTAAAAAAAAATCTGGGTATGTACTATATCGCTTCTTACATCCCCTTGAATAGGTTTATAGCATTTTTTTTCTATGTACAGATTTTATAGATTTTTTTTTGTTTTTCTTTGCACGGGCTAATCTCCGAAACTATTCGACCGATTTGAATGAAATTTTGTATAGTGGTACCTTATATCCCCGGTCAACATCTTAGATACTTTTAATCCCAGAAAATTAAAATGTTCCCGTGGGATAGTTAAAAAACTTTAGTAACTCATACGGCGCAGTATATTCTACGGGCTTATCTCCGAAACTGTTAGACCGATTGAAACGAAATTTTGCATGGTGGTACCTTATATACTCGGTCAACATGTTGGATACTTTAAAATCACGGAAAAAAGTGGGATAGTTAAAAATTAATACGGAAATGTCGAAACACAACGCAAGCGTAGCCGCGGGCAGACAGCTAGTTTTACATGTAAATAGACTGTGGCCTGGATTAGTACATGGACTGTTTTATTTCTAATTGGAAAATCTGAATCTAATCTACGCTAAACAAAGTTAACAGAAAGATGTATTCTAAAAAGGTAAAAAAAAGAGTACTTGAGTCAGACGCGGTGAGCTGTAACTCTAGAAGTAATGCCTTTACGACTATGAAATAAATGTCATTTTTTAGCTTAATGTATAAGGTAGTTGACTTCTTTAGTCCATTTTATCACCACTCTTGTCGTTTTCCTATAAATGAAGTAAGGAAGAAAAAAGTGTGCCTGTTTTTAAAATTTCATAATACGTTGATGGCTGTATATAGAAATATATTAATCTTAGCACTATAAAATGTAGTACCATTTTGTAGGTAATTTATCGACAACTATTTGGTTCTTGAAAAGTAAACTCATCAGTTCTACCGTTTTTGTAGAAAATGAAAAAAACCAAAATGAGGGAGGTAAAATGAGGGAAAAAGGGGGGGGTAATCATTTCTCAGCGTGTTTCCATATCGACATTGAAGCACATATATAAAAGCTACATGTATGCTAAGTTTCATGCTTTCTGCCAGATGGGACCGTAATTCAGGTTAACAAGCCGTACTATTTCATTATAAACGAATAAAGATAGATTTTTAAAGAGGTTTTTTCTGTAATACCTTTCTTAAGTTTCTGTAGTAACTGAGATATTATATTATAATAATTATGTATAGTTAAAATATTACAAAAGAGTGGCTATACTTTACTTATTATTACGGTTCTGTACCTAACAGTTTGTTCGCTTTCAATTTAACTGATATTTAAAAAAAAAACAGAATTATATTTGCCGTTTTAAACTTTCGCGTTTAGCAATAACACAGGAAGGTAATAATATTTAACAATCGATATTTATTTAAAGACAGAAGCATATAATACAACAACGTTTACTAATACATATACATGAAAAGTCGTTTAAAAAGAGTCCATTGCAGCGGAAATCGAAATTTAATTCTCGAACACTCGAACGCTATCGAATCAGTTTGAATTTGAACACTATAAACGCCATGCAAACGTTTGGGGCTAGAAAACCAGCGATTATAATAATAATTTGTCGTCATAATAATACTCGTACATAGTTTCTAGCTTCGACTTGAATAAACTTTTTTTCTGTCGTACGCACAATCAGCGGGAAAATAGACATTCTCAATCAAAATAACTAAAAGTCTACCTCGTCTTATGGTGAAATATCTGTAGCAAGGGTGAAAGTCACATTTTGTAATATCTTTGCACATAAATAGCTGCATTTCATTTATAATAATTATAATATACAAATCCTCTCCATCGCTCTTTGGGTGACTTTAAGCCTTCTTATGAGGCCCATTGTAAGCGACCACGTCTCGGATCCGTAAGTCATCACTGGCAACACACATTGGTGAAAGACTTTTGATATGAGAATGAGAAACTGCGGTATTTGGGACGAAAAGACATTGCGCAACTTCCCGAACGCTGCCCAGCCTAGTTGGATTCCACGATTGACGATTGATTAGAGGAGGCCTTTGTCCAGCAGTGGACGTCTTTCGGCTGAAATGATGATACAAAAAGTTTTTAACCGTCGTTTCTCTGGCCACACCCCGTCGGTCTCTCGAAAAAACAATAACATCGCCATTAAATTCGCACACGCGACTGGTGGCGACTAATTGCTGCGACAATGACGCCGTATAGTGTACACGGGCCTTTATTTCTCTTTTGAAATCAATTTTAAACGTCTGCGTGTATTTTTTTTGTAATCCATTTTAAATACATGTTGTTGGTGAAGCTTGTTGTTTAGTCGATTTTGCAAAACAAGCGTACTGCAATTTATTAATATAAAAATATAATTTAAAGAAACCAAATCCCTATCTCACTCAATATGATAGGAGTGTAACTTAAGTTACTTGCACCTGTTTGCACTAACCTTGTCTTAGGCTTTTCGTAGTTAAGAAAGACCTAAGCTAACTAAAGCTTAAAAAAAGAATTGTTTTTCATTAACAGTCTAATTGGCCTCATAATGGTAGGCAGAAACTAAGCAGTTTAAAAAAAGTCTAAGGTTACTAGCAAACAAAAAGTTACTTAGCAAATCTCACCTAAATACTTTAAGCATCAACTTAAGCGATTCTTATGTTTAGTGCAAACGGGTGTAGTCCACGATGCTACGTAACTCTTTATTACAGTAAATAACATCCTTTTCTCTTTTGTCAACAGTTCAAAAGCGCGCGCGCATCACAGAAGTGTGCTCCAGCCCCTCCCCCCCTCAAGACTCGCCCGCTGATCGCAAGACGCCCGCCCCCACCCCTCCACTACACACCCCACCCCCTCGCTCGCCCTCTGACCACGAGCTCAACGTCGAAGAGGAACTTGAAGACCAATCGGAAAACTCCCTCACACCAGAGAACCTTTCCCTCAAAGAACCACGCGAAGAAACCGTCAAGAAAGAAGAAGACGACAAATGGGAGAACCCAGACTTCAAATACAAGATGTTCAGGCGAGAGAGGAAGACGGAAAGCTTGCCGGAGAACGTTCCAGAAGAACAAGGCTTCCAGAAATCTCCAGTGGATGTGCTGATCAAAGTGTTCCCAAGAAGGAGTCGTCAGGAGATTGAGACGATCTTAGCAAGATGTAAAGGAGACGTGGTGGCTGCCATGGAAATGATGGTCAACGGTGGAGATACTTCCAACCCTTACATGGAATCTCCCCCATACATGCAGAACTTCCAATCTAAATCTGCTTTCTCACCGCTATCCAACCAAAGCTTCAAATTCTCTCCTTCCAGAAGATTCCTGACTCCTCCTTATAGTGGAACAGGGTACCTTCCAACGGTGATCAGGCCGCCTCCAGACTATTTGTCAGGGTTCTTGCCCCCTCAGGAGCTGATGTATGGAAGACAGTTGCAGGTGCCCTCGCCGGGAACCTCTCCAGCATCAGACAATACCAACAACGAAGGGTTCTCCGATTAGGGGTACCTGAAATATTGGACTGTGCTTTAAGGTCAGTTCCCATGTGTTGAAATGGTTGAGATCTTAAGACTATTCTGCATCTGAATAAATAGCTGCAGTGGTTGTTGTAAATTCGTCTTAAATACTCATAGCGTCATCATTTTGGTTTAAGGGATATAATTTTTTTTTTTCACGACAATTTTCTTAAATGGCGGCGCGGTAGACAAAGATATGGAGAATGCGAAGAAATGAATTTTCCAAAACTTGATTAACCTCACACTATTAAATTGGTCCTGGAGTTTTGCTTGATCTAGCTAGAGTGAATCTCACAGACATTTTTCCTCTGTAATAGTTAGTATATTTGGTTAGAAATCACTTCAAAAATATTTGAAACTTCATTAGTTACGCTTGGCGACTACAAAAGTCAACCACATATTATAAGTAAGATCAGATTCTGTTAATTTGTCAGTGAATATAGAGAAGGTATATGGAAACCAGTTTTTAACTTCAAACTATTACAGTCAATGGAGCTCAGTTAGTCAACTATTTACGTTTATGTTATTTTTTATATTGGTTTTCCTTGGTAGCCAATATTTGATGTATACGATTCTGAGTAGAGCGATTAAATATTACCACTTTAAATTAGTTTTGAATCCAAATATGTATTTCTTTAGGATCAGTAGAAAAAAAATATATCTCCGACTCACTGTAAGTACCTACTCCGCATAATCTAATCAAATCAAGAAAATTGATGACAAAAGATTATTTTTTGAGAAAATTAAAATGGTTGCAATTAGTCTTCTCAAAAAGAAAGTAATAAATGTAAAAGAAAATAATTTACTATTTAACCATTTTACGTACTGAACTAAGATTGCAGAACTTTTATTTCATACCTAAATACTAAAATGTATACCTAACTAGGCATAAAATAAGTATTCTAATTTAGATAAACAAAATGTAAATACAAAATCGATGTAAACTTTATTGAAACTATTCATCTATTTCTAATAAACTATACCAGTTAGCCAGGTGATCATATACTCATAGTAAATATTAACTTTTAAATACACGATGTCTGATATTTAAGTAGTTTTAAAAGCGTGTGACGCAATTGTAAATATATAGAGAATCAATTTAAATAATCAATGTACTTATTACAATGTTTAATGTAGTTTTTATCTTGTTTTCGGCTAAGTATGCCAAATAATGATGTAACATATTTTTCGGACACTAGGTACTTAAACAGGATGTAAGTGAATGATTAGCAAAAACTCAAAGCTCAATAAATGGTTTTGAATAACTTCTTAGAACAAACTTTTCTCGGGTACAAAACAAATTCAACCCTCTGCCCTATAAAATAATCATTATAGTCGCACAATTTGTATAAAGAAGCCTTCTTTTAGGTTTCTAGAAAAGATTTCTTTCGTTTTTTCGGGCCTTTCTTCTCCACAAACAAACGCCACTTTTGAACGGCCGACCATAGACAGTCTGCTCCTTAGTATTTATGTAAAATAAAGCGAGAAATAATGGGTGGTTAGCTGTTTCTGGTTTGATACCCCGCGTTAAACTCAATATGGACCCTTGCATTTTAATGATCACGTGACAAGAAATGAAACTTTTAAAAGACTAGGCTATGGGCTTTGAACCCTTTGCCTTTGCCATAAGAGATAAAAAAACTTACAAAAATAAGCTGACTTAAAACCATTTGTTTTTATTTTTGAAAATTGCTCAAAGCCGTTGACTGAGCATATTCTTTCAGTAATTGCTAAGCCACTGCCACTTACAATCTGTACTAGTCTGTCGCTTTTAGAATCAAGTTTTAGTTACATACAATCTACCGGATAGATACGTAAGTAGTTATAAATTTGTGTATACGAGAAAGCAACGTCATACTCGGAGCTACTGAAATATAACTGGTTTTTAAATTCCAATCACGAACGAGTCATTTGAGCGTCACCGCCCTTATATTCTCAAAGAAATTTGCACACGACCGTGACTAGCTACTAACCGAGGTAATTAGTCAGTCGAAAATTTATGGAAAGTATAGATATTTAATTCAGAACATAGAAAATTTTACTGAAGATCATCTTTTAACGTAGAAATGATAAGTTTTTAAATTTATAGCTCATGTTTACTTTTTTGTAAAAATCTAAAGATGACACAAAAGAACTTACTAAGAACTAAGTCTATCAAATTAAAAAAAGCTGCATCCTGCCTGTATATAAACGAATAACGGTATGTTGTGCGGTTGAACAAGAAATTGCTTTACCATCTTAATAATGACATTTCTTATGAAATATATAGGTACAATTTCGCTAAGGCTTAATATGTAACGTATTGGTTGGCAAGCGACAATGAAACTTGTTGTTGTTATGTGCCAACGGCTTTGAGCAATTTTCAAAAATAAAAACAAATGGTTTTAAGTCTTCTATCTTAAAGTGGTAAACCGATTTCTTGGCCGACTGTACTTGTAAGAGCCATAATTTTCAATATAAAAAAATCATTATCAAGTTTTAAATTATATTAGGTATATTATCTAAAAATTTCGAACTTTTATATAGATTTTGTAAATATTATTAGATGTAATAATTATAACAATGTAGTTAGTAGACACCATTATCTGAATATTATGTAAATGTATGAATAATAAATAAGTACTTAGCGTCACTAAATAAAGTATTTGAACGAAAATAATCGTTTTATTATAACTGTACACAATCAATAGTAGCTCAAACTAAACACTTTGCACTTTGTGCTGTTTCATATTCATTACAATACAATACAATACAATACAAAATACTTTATTGACACCAAAAAACACAAAAACTCACCGAAAAATAAAGTAACTGTACCACAAATTAATAAATAGTTACTGTACTCCCTAAACCCTTGAGATTGTAAACGTGAGTTGGTGTTACGATCGCGGGTTCGATCGAATCCTGCTTAACCTTTTTTTATTAAGAAATCTTATGTTTTCTAGAGGACCTTCTGAAATCAGGGCGAAATATTTTAAAAGCAACGTGAGGTAACTAGAGATTAAATTAATTAAGTAAGTTTGCTACGGTATTTAAAAAAAACCTATATTCATAAAATATTTATTAACTAGAGACCCGTAGCGGCGTCAAAACGCCGCCGCTAGAATATGGTAATGTAATATTCATAGGGAAACAAACCATTTTATCCAACCAACAAATTTAATAAAAATAACCAACCAAAATAAGTTGTCCACATGTGCAAAAAATTTATATCAGACAAATTAAGTGTAGCACCTTCTCTATCAGACATCTTATATGGGAGTATATGCTACACTTAAAGTGTCTGAAAACAGGTTTTTGGTAATCCTGGCAGCAATACGAAAAGTTTAAAAAATAAATTATCCTTATTGCTATGATACAGGTCGGCTAAATTTGTTGACATTTTCAAAAATGCGCTCAGGCTATATGCTACGCGCAAAATGTCTGAAAACAAACTTTTTCGTAATACAATTATAAAATCTATGTACATTTTCACTATCAGACGTATTGCTATAATACCGACTGGTTGACTTTTTTTTTTTGACACAGCAGAAATGGCCTCCCACGCAGTTGCTACACTTTCGACCGTTACTACACACCTAGTCGGGTTCAGAATCTTACAATCTAACGATTTTATAGGGTTTTTGCCGTATTGCTATGAGACATGGTTTTGGTCGTGGGCTCTCGTACTAAAGAAAAAAGTCGTGGAATAGGCTCCCATACAAACCACGACCCTTTTAATAGGAAACGGACTCTAAACAATGATAACATTTAATAAGTAGGTAATGTCACCGTCAGATATTGGTTGGATTTCTCGCTCGCTCACATTATCTGATGGAACCTTGACTGTACCTACCTAGCGTTGAAAAAATAAAATTAAAACAGCTTCTTTCACAAATTCGTCCATTTTTGGATTATTTCATAACAAAATATTGACATTAACCATTCTAATTTTCACATAATACCTAACCATTTATGTATCTTAGATCTAATTTACACCAATTGAAATAATATAAAAAATTAAACCGCCGAAAAACTTCAAAATATTAACTTATTAACAAATTTCGTGATAGACTACATTTGAAGTAGTAAAACCTTGGCATTGTCCAATTATTCTTTGAACTTTAGATTGTTCTATAAATATCTTTATACCGTCAAAAACTTGTGCTCTACTTAAAGCCACGTAAAGCTGCCCGTGAGAAAATACTGGTTTTGGAAGATAGACAGCTACTTTTTTCAAAGATTGCCCCTGACTCTTGTTTATTGTCATCGCAAATGCAAGAGTAACTGGAAACTGAAATCTTTGTAATTTGAATGGAAGGATGGAGTCTGAAGGGCTAAGCTTTATTTTAGGAAGAATAACTCTTTCGCCTGAACTTGCACCCGTCAGAACCTGACAATCTAAAGAATTGGTATATAGTTTTATTAACTGAAACCGAGTTGCGTTAATCAACCCTTTGGCCGTATTTAGATTTCTCATCAGCATGACAATAGCACCAATTTTTAATTTAAGCTCGTGTCTGGGAATCCCACTTACTTCAATACTGTTAAGAAATTTCGTCGGAAAATTTATATTAGAATCAGAGTCATCTGATATCACTGTATCTACGCTCTTATATGTTACTTCTTCGCTAGAGATACGCTCGAGAACTTTCAAATTAATTTTTGAACAGATTTCATTAGTCGGTGTGAGAATAGCCTTTTCGTGTATATTATTATAATTGTCCAAGTCATTGTATATAAAATCGATCGGCGAACCAATTCCTAAAAGACTAATATCTAATATTGACTGCCCACATTCGTCCTTTGGCAGAGTGTCATTTCCAACTTTAAGCAAGTAATCTGCAAATTCGTCTTGTCCTTCATTTACTCGCATATTTTTATCTAGCTTTAGAAAAGTCATGTATCGCCACAAACGATGATTTTTAATACAGTTTTCGATTGTTACTGCCCGTCCAGCATGTGGCACTACCGGCAGAGTCTGTCTAAAGTCACCAGAAAATAATACAACTTTTCCAGCAAATGGTTGTCGTCGTCTATCTTCATTAATTGTAATATCCCGAAACATGCGATCGATTACTGTCAAGGCTGCTGCCGGTATCATACTCGCTTCATCAATTATTATAAGGTAGGCACTGTCAAGATATCTCCCGTGAGAAGAATCAGGTTTAACACCAGATACAGACGAATCAAGAATTGGTATCGGCAATTTGAATTGATTGTGAAGTGTTCGACCTCCTTTAACTAAGCTTGCTGCAATACCGGTAAATGCTACTGGAACAGCAATGCGACCAACACTCGCTACTTTGGCAAGTAAAGTTTTTTGCACATACGTTTTACCACAACCTGCAGGTGCATCAAGAAAAAATAAGTTTCTATTCTGCTTTGAGCACTCAAGGGCTGTTATTACTGTATTAATTACATTTCGTTGTTCATCAGTTGCCATGTTATACATGGACTCAAACTCTATTTGAGCATTTTCTCTGTTAATTATAGGAAGTTTCCGGTATATACTATGCGTAGGTTCGGGTAGGCCAAGTTCCTTACAGTTCGTGTTATGTGTTAATAGAATTTCTTCAATTTCTAAAAGTGCAGCATTTGTAGCATCTTGCTCGTCGAGACCACGGTGTAAAAAATCTTCAATCATGTAATCTCTAAAGGTGTTCCAGACTTCTACGGATTCTGAAGGCACGTTAATACCCAAGAGTATTGCAAATAACTCTCTGATTTGATGTGCAGAAAAGGTATTTGCTGCCTCTTGAAGAGTTTCGGAGAAATAAGCGGAGCTTGTTGTAATACCTAATGCAATGGCTGCTTCTTTAAACGTCGCGTATAAAACACTATTGATGGTACGTAAATCTTCAAACTTTTTGGCTCCTTTAACATGGAGAAGAAGAAGACGAAGATGATAAAGTTCAACGTCCTTTGGTGATACGGCATTAAGCCTAGTTACAATTTTATCAGCACCCCTTTTCCGTGGTTGCCATGTCTTTGTAGATGCTTGCCAAACAAAGTGATATGGTATGTCAATGTATCTATACTGCCTTGCAGTGTCATCCATCAGTTTCATTTAACTTAAACCAGGCCATAAGTTTGGAATCCCGTTGAATAGCGCGTTAATGTGAAATATCCCTTACTTATTCTTATTCGAATTGGATTTGGATGGATATGGATTTCCTTGTTTTATTTTTACGTATTTTAATGCGAAATGAAAAGGCTTGGAATGGATTGGTTTTTTCTAGCTATTTATTTTTTTTCAGTCTATTGACATTTGCAAAGTGCCCTAGAAGCCAACGCCATTACCTATCGAAAAAAAAATATCTAAAATTTGAGTGGTTGTCATTTATGTCATTTAATGTAAACAAATCCTTGCTTTATTTTTACCTTCTTTTAATTGGCATTTTGTTAAAAAACTTAAAAAACTAAGAGTTTTATGCACCCCTCCAGGATGAGACGAAGCTAATGAGGTATAATTTATCAATATCGGACCTCGGATATGGATTTGATACCCTGTACAAAAATCGGGCTTGCGTAATATATATATAGATTATAGGCTCCCATAGAATAGTCAAAGACGTCATTTCTGAAGTTGATAAGCTTTGCTCATACTAAGACCGGCTCTCGGTAAATGATTTCAAAAATTCAAACAGAAAAACAAAATATATTTATTAGCGGCTGCAGCGGCTGGAACAGCTCGTCTATGTATTGAGCTCTCACAGGTCTAGAGGTGCGATCTTTAATTAAAGGAAATTGTTTATGATTACTCTTTACCAAGATGCATTATGTCCTTTATGTAATACAAGCTTCTGATTGAGATTTCTGTTCTATTTGGAAACCAGATTATTTTGTCCGTCGGAATTCTCCAGCAGTCCACCGAATCGTGACGTTATATGACGTCACAATGTCCCCGGCGTTTGTCTTGCGACGTAGAGGGCCATGACGTCACCGCTACGTCACTACACGTCCGCCCGATAGGGCTGTCACTTGAGCGAGATGCGCTTTGTGCAACGGACGCGGGATTGGATGGAAAGTGCTTAGTTCTATGTTTGAATCTGATTGGCGTAAGGAGATCGGTTTATGGCGAATATTCGGCGTTTCGTTTCGTTTGATACGGCCCCAGTAAGGGGTTTGAGTATACGTAACTAGTGTGAAGTGAAGAGATCTATTCTTATGTAAATAAAAAGTTGTCAAATTTTATTTAGAATTTGGAGGTTCCGAATGAAACAGCAGACATTTTTTGTACAATAGCCAGCACATTACAGCTAGATACTTTGAACTTGAGAGCGCCGGTTTTCTGTAGCAGTAGAGGCGAATTTCGTAGAGCTACTGTACTTCTAGATGTGGTCACAGAATAAGTGATAGGTAGCTAAGTTTTGGGCTCCAAGAATGTAATTTTTTGATGATAAGCAAAAAGAAGAAGAGGACTGTAAACTGTACTTTGTGCAGGATCCGCTGTATAATGTTCTGTGCGTTGCCAATCTGAGTAAATTTTTGTATCAACCTTGTAACCATTTTCGTAAAGAGTTGGCAATAAATTTATCTTTATCTTTAACTTTATGTATATAATCACGAATCACGATCATACCCCCGACAGACTGAACAGGGCTGGGCGGTACAACAGTATCCCAATGGCCAATAACTCACCAACTCTCCAAGCCAACTCGCCAACTCGCCACACAATAACCCCCTTTTGTTCCCTGTTCCCTGTTCACACTGTTCACTGTTCGCTGCACCCCTTTGTTCGGGAAAACCGCTAAATTTATATTCCGGAGTTTCGAACTAAGAACATTCTTCACCGGCCAAACGGTTAGTTAGGGCCAGAAAGTTCCATCGTTTAAAAAGTCAATTTAGCAAGAAAGTTGTGGCGTTCGATTCGATATTTTAAAGCGTTTGAATCGGGGGTAATGTTCTGTAATTTGCCAAATTACAAAACATAAAGAATAAAAATTTTGTGGCTTTAGTTATAGTACGGCCAGAAATAAAAAGTTTTAGTCTTCTTAATATCCAAATGAATTAAGGTTAGTAACTCTGTCTATCTTTCAGTAGGCTCAGCACAATTTACTTACACGAGATTCTCGAGAAAAAAATTGACATAGTTCTGTCACTATGTCGGTTTCAAAAATATTGTTACGACTAAAATGCTGAAAGAATAGCGAAAAATGAAAATATAATTTACAAATATATAAAATCTCCTTCAAAAATCATTTCAACACCTCCGTGGTCGAGTGGTCATAAGCTCGTCTGACGTTATGGAGGTTCCGGGTTCGAATCCCGGTGGGGCTCCGTCGAACAAATATCACTTTGTGAGACTTTCCCCAGTTTGGTTAGGACATTGCAGGCTAAATCACCTGTTTTTCCGAAAAGAAAGATGGTTCCGTGCTTAGGAAGGCACGTACAGCCGTTGGTCCCGGCAGTCCCGGCTACTATCTACGGATCTAGTCATTATATGAGCCTTGTCAGAAGCCTAAGGCGGCTCAACAATTCCGACACCAGCCACCTCACCTCGAAACCCACTCGATAAGCAATCAAGATAAGTTGTAGCATCATTATAAACATGTTTAGATATTGTTATATACCTACTTTAGAAATCAAATCAACGTGAGAAAGTAACTTACTCTCACTAGCTTTTACAAACGGCCAACACTGCAAATAAAACATCATAAACCATAATCCCAACTTATTATAAATAGGTACGTTAATTGCGAATTACAGTTCCCACACAACTAGCCGAATACCAAACCCATTTAAATTAATTCAAAACGATTTAGCAACCGCCCCCTTTTAAATTTAGAATAAAAACCAACAAACAATTACTTAAAAACGTACAATCAACCGCCGCTGATCAACATTGACATTTGCTTTGCAAAAATATCCTTTATTTTCACTGCATAAAGCCCACTTTTACAGCTTATTATGTGATTGGTGAAGCGTACGGTCGTCGCAAGCGGCGGTCACGTGGCCGTCTGACGTGTGACGTCATCACAAATAGGACTTGACAGTTGACAACTGAGTTTGATCCAATCGCGTACGTTCTAAATCTGATTGAATTGTTGGTTTAATTTAAATTAAGAATAGAATCGTCACGCGTTTTGGTTTGGTTGGCAGTGTGCTGAAGAACTAGTTTTAACACGAGGACAGGAAAAAATAAAGAAATTAATTCCTGTGACAAGACAGACAGCAATACAGTCCATTTTTAAATTTATCGAAACTTGAATGGCGCACATCGAAGGTAGGTATAAATACAATAATTGCTTTTGAGTTTCGGATGCAGGTAATACTTCTAGGTCTCGGTTAATGATCAATAACCACTATGGAACTTAAAATCTAACATTCATTAAATTAATTTTAATGTCTCATTAGACCTAACTTGGTTCTGTGCAACAAAAAATATGTTTGATGACGGTTTTTGAAGTTTCCTTACTTATTTTTAATGCCGTAGGCAGCTGTTTGTTTTCTGCAACAACTTAATGAAAATGTTAGGCTTTAATGCTCCTTTAAAATTATTGACCTTCTCTGCAACCGAGTAGTAAAACAGTGATTGCCGTCAGAGTCCTAAAACCAATCTATTTCAGGACTATCTATATCTGGCCAAAGACTCAATCATCTAGCCTCGCCGAGCCAAGACAAAGCAGCCCACATACGTCTACGAACTGAGTACGAGTATGTGTTGAGACAGACAGAACTGTTAGGGAGTGACATTATCTTGTTGGAGTAATTGCTTTGCCCGTACGTAGATATTGGGAAACCGAATGTGGTTATAGACTTACTAAATGTGGTTATACTATGTATCGCACGTTTAGTATAAAACAGCCTTAATTTAAATAAGGGGAAAATTACTTACACTATTAATAATTAAAATGTAAGAGCGTCCTTTTTAGAGTCCTTATTATGATAATTTATTTACTTGATCGTTTGAAAGCCAGCCTTCGTTTTTGTGCTTTTTAACTTCGGACGTCATTTGTTTATTTTATTAACTAATAATAAGAAGAATTTATTTCCAGAGAGATTTTTACACAAGTATTTAAATATTACTTTATAAAATAGAAGTATATTAGTGTTTATAAAAAACCTATGAATTATACAATTATTATTTTTTATTTTTTTGTCTGGTGACTCCTTTGTAAGTGAGACAATAATGATAAAATACCTAGCCGATTTTCAACCTTTACTTCAACATCCAATGACACAAGAGGTGTGAACAAGAACATGGTTTAGGTGTACATGAGCCTTGTGCTTATGAACGGTACACAATCCCTTTAAGAACGGTACACAATCCTAGTGTTCAGCTTGGTTTGCTAATGACACTACATACATGGTTGGGATTATATTTGCTGTGGGTAGTCGTATAAAGAGTGTGTATGTTAAAAACGTAATTTAGAAACAATAAAAAAATATATCTCAATAATCAAAATAACCAGTACCCACAGATTTAACACCTCCTGGAATAAAATAACCGAAGTTTTTCTAAAAAAGGAAAAGCAGTATTCTTATTTTGAAACGAGTTTCGAGATTTAGCACTATAACAATTAAATCGAAACCTGAGACGGTGCAATACGATGTTGTGTAAGCGAGACCGAGATAGCAGATCTATTGAACTGAGTTTCAGCTTTTCGGTCTGGATTGAAAATTGTGTAAAATTTGCAGCTAACCCTATTGGCAGGATAATGGAGGGAGGGGGCGGTATGGTCAGCAAAATACATAATAAAGAATATATTTTTTTAAAGGCACAACTGTCCTGTCCTGCTTATCTGCTAAAGTGGCAACTTATTTTCGGCCAGACATGTTACTTAGCTAGAACAGCGTCAGTGGCCAAGTGGCTAGAGCTGTTGACTTCCGTTTGGAAGTTCGCGGGTTAATGCCTCGGTACATAACAATGTGTCTTTCTGTTCGTATGACGTTTTACGGTGAAGAATTTATTCGAAGCTTTTACGGTGAAGAAAAGCACCGTGAGGAAACTTGCACATGCACACACCTGCGAAGTAATTCAAGGGTTGTGTTTGTGTGTGAAGTTGACCAACCCGCACTGGGCCAGCGTGTGCCAGCGTGGTCGACTAAGGTCTATTTACTCTTATTATAGGCTTAGTTCGAGCCTCTCGGTGGGGACGTAGGTAAGTATAATTATGATCTGTTTATGATGAGGTTATCTAACTCAGCACAGGAAAAACCCCATGGAACGGGTGGGAAAAACCTAAAACAATAAGTGTATCCCATCTTCTCCAATTTGTTTCAGCTTTTGTTGCTGACTCTATACTAGGGAGGCAGGGGTGTTAGAGAGGTGTCAAGTTAAAATTGTACTTTTAGGAGTTATTGGCGGCATTGGCGCGCAGTATTGAAAGGGGGGGAGGTAATTCCACAATCATATTGCCTATTGAATTAAGTCTAAATTCTGAAACTAGCTATGATAAATGTAATATTTAATATTTATAAAATGCGACAGTAAAGTTTTCTGTTTTCATGATTAGTTTTGATTAGTAAGTTAGCTGTGAATGAATGTTTATTTGCAAGCTAACACGGTACAATAACTTGTAGTATTAAAAATTAAGTACCTACTAGGGTATAGCGCCAAAAACTGGTAGCAAAATGATAAAAATAATTAAATTGTAACAATAAAGTATAACTCTCGTTGAATACAATTATAACTAGCTATCCGCCCTCTTTATAATGTTTTCCTTCATAGCGCAGCGTCGAATAAACGTAGTAATATTAATTGCAATATCGAAAATACATTGGTTTTGGTACGCACGTGCCGAGGCTTGAATACCCGCACCTCTCGATTGGAAGGCGACAGCCCTAGCCACTCAGCCACCGACGATCTCTCTACAAAAAAAAAGTAATACCTAATTTGAAAAGAACAATTTGAGTTAGTTTTACATTCAAGCCTGGACACTTATCGGGTAAAAATTATAACAGTGCTCTAGATTTTAAACAAATGTAGAGAAAATCTTGAAAAACATGTCTATCAATGGAGCAGTGAGAATGCGGGGGTGAGGTAAGGCCCGAGGGGTGCGGAAGGGGGTGTTTTTAGAATTAGATGGCGATACTTGTGGCTCGCACCGTTTACATTTTATATTCGCGGTAACGGTCAAGTTAGAGTAGAGGCGGACTTTATAATGGAAATTGTTTTTTATTTTTTGTAAATTTATTATTGATATTATTGTTTCGGAGAGCCATTCCATGTAATGTAATCTGATCTAGTCACTCCTCCGCACAATGCGTTTGAAGCTAAAATTTATACTAGATATTATAATAAAACTATGCTATAATATAGAGGTCGAAAATCTGTGCATAGAAAAAAAAAGCTAAAAACCGAGTCAGGGGGATGTAAAATGTAGTTGGTAATAGGTATAGAACGTTATCCAGATTTTTTGTTTCTCTATTTGTTTGTACGGGATATTTTTTATTTTTATTTATTTTTTATGTTGAATGTGTTTTTAATTTGCGTTATTATTTGTATTATAATTGTCAACTATTTGTAATATTGGTTGCTAATCACCCAATTAAAAAAAAACTTATTTTTATTTTATTTTAATGTGCATATTAAAAAAGTCATATTTTAAAATTTATTTTATACTAGCTTTTCACCGCGGCACCGCCCGCGTTAACAGTTTTTCCCGTGGGAATGAGGCATTTTCTCGCTGTAAAAGGTAGCTTATTATATGTTACTCAGGGTGAATGTAGCTTTCTAAAGGTGTAAGAATTTTTGAGGCATTTTCTCGCGGTAAAAGGTAGCTTATGTTACTCAGGGTGAATGTAGCTTTCTAAAGGTGTAAGAATTTTTGAAATCGGTCCAGTAGTTTTTGTGTTTATTCATTACAAACATACACACACACAAAAATACAAATCTTTTCTCTTTATAATATTAGTATGATAGTTACTCTTTTTAAATAAAATAAATTAGACTAAAACCTTCCTCCACAGTGTGTACCCCTCTAGCTGTCACAGCCACTCTCCCCGTAATTATTTTTATTATTGACCCTCCGTCCCTCTCACTCTCGCCCTTCGCGCGATTGTTTTTGTTTTGTATTTTATTTATTTGTCGCGCCGCGCTGTGATCCCGTCGGGTTATTAACCGATCGGGCAAAAGAAGAAGGGTGACGATTTTCACATGTTATTTGCAGGTCATCTGACCACAAAGTAGGTAGAGCCTGAACTGTCAGAGTTATGGCTTTCAGCTACTATGGTCTGTTTAATATAAATGCAGACAGAAGTTCATTGACCTCTTTTTGTTCTTGAATGTTATTAAAAATAACGTAACGCCAAAATGTCTGGCAGGCAAGATCACACGCTCACCCCGCCTTCTACTACGTGTGCCAAATTACGTATTTTGCGAGTATTTCCTATAGCTTTATCGTATCGTTTGAAAAAAATGTGCGAATTGTATGCAGGCGTCAACGACCTTCGTCCGGATTAATATGAAACAAACTTTAGTAGTATTATGTGGTATTATCCATACTTATTCATAAATGCGAAAGTGTGTGTGTTTGTTTATTTGTCCTTCTTTATACTGAAACTAAGCAACAGATTGTGCTAACTCGCAAATATTTGCTCTGCACAGGGTACGAACCCGTGACCATTTGCTTCGAAGGTAGGCTTACTACCGACTGAGCTACGGGGCCGTGCGTCCCGACTAGAATGCTGGCTGGTTGATGTAGGTAAAGTAACACTTGTCTGCTGTCAAGGGTTTTATAATTAAAATGTCATAATAAACACAATATGACGTAGGCCGTGCGTGCGCGAGGATTTTGACTTAAGATTGAGCAAAGCTTTTTAATTTCTGACGTCATTGAACGGTGTTTTAATTATGAATAAATGGGTTTATTTTTTATTTTGCCTTGTGTCACCCGGAGAGTGTAAAACGAAACATTTTTCGAACGTAAATAAATAAATGTAAATATGTGGGTGCGGCTATCTGACCCCAAACTAGGCAGAGCCTGTATGTACTATGGGTGTCAGACAGCTGATATACTTACATACATAAATATACAACATCCAGACACAAGGCAAACACAACTGCTAATCACACGAATGTTTGCCCTAGGCGGGATTCGAACCCGCAATCCTGTGGTTCGAAGGCAGACGTATCGTATTATTAACTAGGCTACGGGGCCGTCAGAAGGTAAACCAACCACACAAACCCTGGTGTCGGCACAAGTCATGGCTCCCGTCGATACTTTCCGCTCCCCCGCAAGTTGGGGTAGTCTTCCGCTCCCCCGCAAGTCCGGTGAAGCTTGATCCGTCGTACTTTTTCGACTCAAGCATAGGTCAATAAAAAAAAAATTACCCTTTGATACTAGCCGGGCCCAGCGGCTTAACTTGCCTCACTACTTTTTCTTTTCTAACAATCACGTGATTTAGCCTGCAATATCCTAACCAAAGTGGAAAAAGTCTCACAGAGTTTTTATTTATTCACAGACTTTTTTATTTTACGAAACAATCATGTTTCGTAAAATAAAAAAGTTCCTAAAAGTACAAAAGCCAGCACATCTGTCGTGTGAATCCAATACACTGTAAGTTAAGATACAGTGTTTTGAACTAACAGCGCTTATTTTGTTCCTCTTTGTATGCTTCATAATACCAAATTTTTTTTTTTATTATTTCTTGTTATTTACTGAGATATCAACATGGTGAAACACTGTATAAAAGAAAATATTCGCGCGTTGTCAAGTCAATACACTGCTTCTTTGATTACAGTGTCTTGCCAAAACAGAATCTATGACTCCTAACTAGATACATTGTTTTGGTCACTGTAAATCCATGCCAGCCTCAAGAGTGAGTTTATATGACCACCTTGTAGAATCTGATGCTGCAGATCTTTGTAATGCTATTAACTCAGACAACATAAATTAAGTTTAAAAATAACCGAATTGTTTTGTTTCTTAACAAAATATTTTTTTATAGTTTAGGGATTGATCTCTAATATCATCATCATCATTATCATCTCATCCGAAAGACATTCACTGCTGGACAAAGGCCTCCCCCAAGGACCTCCACAATGATCGGTCCTGCGCTGCCCGCATCCAGCGGCTTCCCGCGTCCCTCACCAGATCGTCAGTCCACCTCGTGGGGGGCCTGCCTACACTACGTCTTCCGACGCGCGGCCGCCATTCAAGAACCTTTCTGCCCCAACGGCCGTCGGTTCTACGCGCAATGTGCCCAGTGCCCAGCACATTGCCACTTAAGTTTAGCGATTCTTCGGGCTATGTCGGTGACTCTGGTTCGCCTGCTGGTCATCATCATCATCATTCCTGATTCGATCACGCAAGGAAACTCCAAGCATAGCCCTCTCCATCGCTCTTTGGGTGACTTTGAGCCTTCTTATAAACCCCATCGTAAGCGACCACGTCTCAAATCCGTAAGTCATCACAGGCAACACACATTGGTCAAAGACTTTAGACTTAAGACACTGCAGTATTTGGGACGAGATATTGCGCAGCTTCCCGAACGCTGCCCATCCAAGTGGGAAAAGACGATTGACCTCCTTCTCGAAGTTAGATCTACCTAGCTGGACTGTTTGTCCCAGGTAGACGGTCTACAACTTCGAGAGCAGATTCCCCAACATTTATTAGGAGTGGGTACTACATGGGCGTTCGACATGACTTTTGTCTTCTCCATGTTCATCTTCAGAACCACTTAATGGGAAACTCTATTGAGTTCATCGAGCATTGTGCCGAGGGCCTCCAAGGTCTTAGCCATATGACTACGATGTCGTCGGAAAACTAAAGGTGAGAAATGTACTCGCCATTGATATTGATGCCATGTCCTTTCCAGTCCAGAAGCTTAAATCTTACACCTCGCTGCAGCTGGTTTGGTCTGGAGTTCTGATTCTGGAGTCGGACTGACATAGTGGCATTATCGTACAAACATTTCAGCACCTTGATATACCGGAAGTCAATTTGACACCTCTGAAGAGACTGCAGCACTGCCCAAGTCTCAATGGAATCGAAGGCTTCCATGAACATGTCATTGTATTCGTCCACTCCCTTGCATTCTGCTAGTCATTCAAATCGGTTTTGCAGTTCGAGCTGAAAGTGTTCGGGGTTCTGGATATGGATTGGTGACGGACAGGGCGTAGAATTCATCAAGCGAGATCTTTCGAGTCTGACATTAATATTCAATGAGCCTCTAACTAGTCGGTTATCTATCACTGCCAGTTTTACTGCGTTGATCACAGAGACATCACTGAATATCTATCTCCTCGTCGACAAGATGAAGTTTATCTCATTTTGGTATTGACGTCGGAACTAGCCCAGATCAATTTGCGATGTTCCGGCTTCCTGAAGAAGGAGTTCATTATGTAGAGTCTCTCCTTCTCCAGGAAGTCAGCCAACAACTGGCCCCGGGGATTTCGGTCTCCAACTCCAAATAACCCCACTCTCAGCTCAGCTTTGCGTTAAAGTCCCCCATGATAACAGTGAAGTGAGACTCGGAAGTATGTAAGGCTGTTCAGTTGTCCTCAAGCATTTCCTCGACCTCAATATCGGGCTGAGCCGAGGTAGGCGCGTATACCTGTATGAACTTCAACGAATATCTCTTGGTATTTCTGAGTATAAGGCACGCTACCCTCGCTGACACACTCGACGTTATTCACTAGGGACTTGAGTTGTGGACCAAGAACCCGACACCACTTTGGGACAGATCTTTGCCCTCCCGGAAAAAGAGCAGGTTACCAGATTTAAGGATTATTGAGTGCTCCTCCTCTCTTCGGACTTCAGATAACCCTAATATGTCCCACTCAATTCCAGTTCGAGGACCTTTTCATCGGTCCGGAGTGTCCGATTGTTGCATGTTGCCAGGGCCAAAGGTCGTCGGTGTTGGTAACAACAAGCTGCCCGGCTATTCTTAGCACCCCATGCTCCACCGTAACCACAGCCGTTACCAGGACTGGGAACAGCGGGGCTGCCGGGGACTAGGGGCCTTTTTTATTTGTGTGAGCCATATAAATAAAAAAAAAAAAAAAAAAAAAAAATCGGGTGTCGCCGTCGACGGATATGTCTGGGAGGACATCATCATCATCTAAATTTCATAACTGTCTAGTATCATCAATAAACTGTAACATTAGTTACAGTCTTTTTTCGTAACAGCGTTAGTATAAATCTTTTATTTGTGTTCTGGCAATACAAGTTTTACGTTATATTATCGTAATAAACAATACAATACTTATAAAATAAACATGGTTGAAAAGGTATTTAAAATATCTTATATCTAGCTAAATATAATAAGTAGTTTTTTAGTTAAAACACTACAAAAATTGCAAAAAACGCAAAAAATCTTTATCATTTTTTTCCTCGGAATCAACTTTTTTGAGATACAGTGTATTGGATTTACACGACAGACATGTGGTCGGACATTCGCACTAAGAAATTCGCCCCTACCGCTAGGGAATACGGGCGCTCTCAAGGTCAACATGTCCAGCCGCATGTGTTGGTTACTGTACAATCCATAAAAACCCGCTTTTAATTCAATATTGTTAAGACTGTTCCACACTGGTAATCCAATACTATAACGAAAGCGAGTAAGTTGATATTGTTCGTTTTGTGTTTTTTTGTAAAATTGCATTATTCCTAAACTGTTTAGGATAATGTTTTGCAAATAAGAGGCAATAGTGCGTGAATATTTAATAGATGAATGGAATAAAATAATTTAAAGATTTTAAGTGGTTACTACTTATAGTATAATAAAAGAATATTACGCCAACAACGGTTAATTTAGTAGGTAAATTTCGATATTTCATAATACAAGCACAGCTTCACTGAGACACTGTAAATAATATATTGATCTAGCATGCAATATTTTATAGTGACAATATCAACCGAGAAATAAAAAAAGCAATTAAGAAAAAATATATCATCCGTCGTAATATTTCATGGTACAGAAACTATGAGGTTAACGAAACACAGAAATATTCTGAAATACTGAACTGAATCCATAAGGTAGCAAATTTTTACAGACGACGACGACGTTAAATATAATATTATTTATTATTTTCGTTACTTTTATTGTCTTCTTTTTTTTTTTTTTTTTTTATTATTAAGTATTATTTTCGTTAAGTGTGTGTATTCCATTGGAATCATAAAAGATTATTATTTGAAGACTCTTTCTTTTCTAGAAGAATGGTTTCTTTCGTTTCGTATTCAATCTTATGTTCGTATATCTCATCTCTATAAAAAGACTAAAAAGTTTGTTTGTTTCAATTCTCATTTTAAATTATTCTAAGCACATTATTTTTTGTCAAAATGAAATACAATAATGTGAAATGTATTTTCTTCGGTTAAGCAAATTTTGATGAAATAATGAGATTCGCACAACACTGGTCGATATAGATACCTACCTAAAATGTTACCATTATAAATTATACCTACTATAAGAAAAAACACTTGTGAATGTATGTATCAAAAAGTATAATGTTATTTCAACCGTGACTAAATAATTTCGAATTCAATAACATTTAGACCGTATTTAAACCGATGATGTGCGCGCATTCACACGGAAAATCGTTAATTGTGCAAACAGCCGCATTCGCATTGTGCACTGTTTAGCATTGTGGCAGATTTGGCGGATTTCCAAATATCAAGTGTCAAAATACTTGGATGCAACAAAAACTAAGACTTCTTAGAGGTTCGATATAAATATTTCAGGTTTTTTGTTGTTTGAGTTTGGTTTTTTTTACCCATTGTCAACTTGAGCAATATTGATACAAGTATTAGGTATATGAAAAGTACACAAAATTATGATAAACGTAGTAGTATTTTTACAAAAAGGATAGCTAATATTTATAATGTTATTTATTAATGCTAAATAAATACCTATTGAAAAGGTAATAATAATTCGACGTAAAATTCTTGAATTAAATAAATTAAACATTACAATATGTAGTTTACAAAGGCAATGTCTTCGGGCAAAAAGAGGTTATTCTTAACTATCAAATTCAAATACAACCTCTATTCAAATAACCTCAACAAAACCAAAATTACTAATCACATGTCAAACCTTTTAACATTTCAATACACAAACTAACAAACAATCCTTTTGCCTACCACTGTCTCCCACGCAAAAAGAAAAAAAAAACTACAATTTAAAAATCTGGAATCTCACAAAAATAACTCTTAGTTGTAAGAAAATAGAGACGTATTTCACCGAAAGTATAACTTTGCTTGACTATAAAAATATTTTAATTCAGTACAAAGGTTATAATAAAACTGTTTTTTTCGGTCGATTCTGCAATCGTTCTCAACAATGCGTAATCGATACGCGTTCACTGGTTTCGAATAACCACAGGACTGTTATAACTTGACCTCCAAATCTTCAACAATCTAGTCCAATAAATTGTACAAATAGAGGTCTACTTGAATTGGTGTATTGGAAGGGCTTACCTGAGCTACGTTTCACGAAGTTAAAAAGTTACAAGTAAGATTTAATGTCCATTGCGTAGTAGTTTTATTTATTTAATTAATTTTTTAACCTACTACACTTACAATAGAGTTCACTAAATAACACTGTATTATTATAATTTTGTATGAATTTAACAGCTCTGTCAAATATATGATGTTAGATTGGCATGATTTTAATAGAGATTCACTTTCTTCATACTTAAGAGCCGCGCTCTTGTCGGTGGAGTCTACGCCACTCTGTTCTGTCTTCCGTCCTCTGTTTGATCTCCTGATACGACACGATATCTATTCCTTCCTTAATTTGGTCTATCTATATCACAGTCTATATGTCCTTCCAGGTCGTCCTCTTTTCCTTTTCCCTTCTATCTTTCCTTCAATTATGTTTTTGATTAAGTTATTGTGTCGTATCAGGTGACCCAGCATCTTCCCCCTCTTATTTGCAACGATCCTCAAAATAGTCCTTTCCTCATTCACAAGTTGTAAGACTTCTTCATTGCTTTTCCTTTCCATACAGCAGATTTTCACCAACACCACATCTCAAAGGCCTGCAATCTTTCCCTGTTAAGTTGTGTTGTTATCCATGTTTCACTCCCTTAAAGCGCAATGCTCCAGATATACACCTTGTTGGATTCACTACGTAATGTATATTAAATAATACTTTTTAAGTTATAGTTTCGTAGAAAGGGGCCTCTCTATTATGTTCCAATTTTCATTGAATACGTTTAAGTGTTTTTTTTTCTTCTTTTTGGTACAATTAGTATAACTTAAATTGTGCCCTGAATGGCACAGCTGAGGTTAGGATAGGATGACATATATCGAAAAGTATTTTATATCAAAAGCCATTTAAAGAATAGTGAACTAAGCCATTGTTTGTGCTAAAAAGGATTGTATTGATGTACGATTATCTTTATGATAGATTTTTGATCTTTATCGATTTTCGAGAGAAAGTCAATACAAGTGTAGGAAGGAAAGGGAAATGACTGTTTCCTGAGAAAGCTGTAATTAGTTTTTAAACTGGTTTGTCGGTAATTTATGTAAGGAATTTTCAAAGAATCGTTATTTATTATTTTTGTTATTTCTTTTCCTTTTATTGGCTTCTCTATATAACTGAAACAGTGTCGAGTCTGCGTTTTAAGATTTTCATTTTCAGTTAGAAAATTAAAACGTTTTTTTCCATTAACAGACACTCTAAAGACGCCAGTGTAGGGTTCTGCAAGAGCTATCAAATATCAATCAATAGAACAAATCAAATGAATATGAATTGTTATAGCATTAATTATATTTATTTATTGCAATATTAAATTCAATATTTCTAGATTACATTATCTACTGTCGAATCCCTTAAATAACTACCGAAATACACGTAGCCACGCCCAATAAAATATCGATCAAAAAATCCTTACACGGTGCTATAAAATCGAAACGTCTCTTATTTTCAAGATCGTAGAGTCTAATTTAAACCACATTACAATTTTTCAATTGCAAATCCGTAAGTACTAATGATTTTTAGTACACTTAATTCAAAAGTAATTTGTCGGAAGGGGCTATTATTGACTTTACAATAAAAAAAAGAAAAAAGAAAACAATTAGTACATGGAGTGCGTCAATAGATGTCGTGTGGCGATCGATTGTGTTATTGTCGGTTAAGTAGTTATGGATTCGCATTGTTTAAGCACAATGTTGAGTTAGTTTTTAGTCTTTGTTAAGTGAGGGTATTGTGCGATTGTGGTAAAGTGTAATCGAATTGATTGCTGTTTCATTGTCGGTTCCAATTGTTTGCAACTGAGCTTTTTTTGAGTATTTTTGGGGTGGTTTTTGACGGTTCTTTTTAAATAAAAGGTATTAAGTAAAAAATATTTGATAAATTAAATGTTTTAAGACAATTAAAGATTTATTTTAATTTGATTCAAAATTTTGTATTTTCGTGTATGTTTTCACAGAAATCTTAACTTGTTTTTTTAAGGCAGAAGAGATCTTTAAGTAATTTGAGAGTCTAGATATTTAAGCACTGCTTAAACCTCAAATAACAATGGCTTTAAAATGCTAAAAAAATTAACTATCAAAAGCTACAATCACGTAACTTATACTTTTACAAGTTATACAATTCAGGTAACCACCTGTTGGTTTTATCAATTGTTTGTTGGTTTATGCTGTGGTTTTATCCTTTACCTTACAAACACAATGTGTACATTTTTTATGTAACTAAAGTATTATGTGACTATAACTATAAGAAATGCGTGGGAGAAAGGTGATTGATACTTGCTCTGCTTTTTAACCACATTGTTGGGACTACGAAAATATGCTCCAATTCCGGCAAAACCATTGAGGTGATAGATAAATAGTACATACAAACATCTCAGTCTATAGTCCACTGCTGGACTGCTGCTTCCCCCAAAGATCTCCACAATGATCTGTCCTGCGGTGCCCGCATCCAGCAAGAGCAAATTGTGCAATCACTTAAAGAAAAAAAATATCAAGAGGTTTCGAAGAGGTATAACAACGATACCTCGTTGTATTACCCCATTTCTGTATACTTAAATAATTTTAATAAATTCATTATGTTAGTTAGTTACCTACTCAAAAATGGCAGCGGCCGAAACTCAGCGACCGAATCGCCTACTAACCCAAAAATATCTCTCTCTTTAGCTCACCTTGGCGATAGCATAACGCTTCATTATTGCAGTGGAATATTTTTATTATTTGTTAGAAAATAAAAAGTATGTATAGCATAAGTAATTATACATCCTTAAAAAGGGTTATTTTTAATACTGTATTAGTGTAAACAGGTTTAAGTCGCCCATTCAAGCCCAGAGCTTATTAATTGGGCCTACTAATGTTTGAAAATTTTCTGTTGATACTTATCTGGCAGAATCACGGCAATTCCGCTACTTACACCGATACTATCTTATCTGCGGATCATCTGTGTGAGAGCGCCCCCGGGATGGAAATGGAACCGAATGAAATGTTGACAAGTGCTGCTTTGTGTTACAAGTAGCAGTTTGTGTTCTTTTGAAATTGATCCTTTTTGTGTTTTGTCCGCTTTGTATATTTTTATCGCTATTTATAGATCAGTTTGATTTGACTCGTAAAAAAAAGAGCAAAATTTGAAATTATTTATTTGTGTAGAATTGGTGCATGGTGTTACATACAATGTTTATTACAGTCCTCTATTCCGCTAACATACATTAGCATGCAAAATATATTTTAACGTAATACTAATATCAAGTCTTATACCGTTCATATGTAACTCTAAATTATATATTGACTATCTTAATTCATCTTTTACTTAGCAATAGACATTGGAAAATCATTAGTCAAAATATTTTACAAAATTAAGAACATTGCAAAATAACGAGCGTTTGTAAAATGCCGCGAAGCATTCTATTAAATGACGAGTTATTAATACAATTTGCTGATGTCTTTAATAAAGTCAGAGACAACAATGCCAGTGAAGCAATTTCTGTGTAATGTGTTAGTATATCCTCGACACAAAGAATCTTAAAAAACGGAACGGTGTGCCCTGGTGTTTTTCTTTTAAAACTTATCCTAATCCCACCTTTATTTACTTCACTTTGTCGTTGAAATAAAAGTAAATACAACTCAAGATTGAGTTACATAGAGAACGTGGAGTGTTATAAAAAATAGTCTTTATTCTAACGATGTTAAAGATAAAATTGAAGTTGTGCTTCTTGAATGAAGGCGATGAGAGGTGATTAGGGTTCCTTGCATAAAGGATCACTTTAAATAAAATAAAAATTTAATACAAAATCTAAGCTTTAACCTGATTTTCAGGGTAGAGTCTGGAATAAAATTTACCTAGTAGATATTATTTTTATGGCATTTTCGTCGCAAGCCAAATTTTGCTTTGAGCATGGCTCGGATTATTACATTTACTACAGAGAATAATAATATATATTTTTCAATAGGAAAATAACAAATTTTTGTAGTTGTTCTTGGACTGTATTTCAATCTGTATCATGTCGCCATCGCCAATCCAAGCAAACAAAGTGAAAACAGATGCATAATTTCGTCATGTTATTAATAAGCTCTACCATAGCAAGGACTTGACTAGCCAACCATGGACTTGGTATTTGTTAGCCTAGAAGCCGAAAAATTATTTTGTAAAATATTACTTCGAAAAACCATTTAATTTGAGTGTACAGAAAAGGCAGAAACAGGCATATGCATCTTGTGACCTTATGACATAGATAGCGCCATGAAAGAAGAAAAAAATTTACGCGCCCAATTTTTTTCTTCCTTAATGGATTGCGCTGACTTTCTATGTGACAAGCTGCATCTAAAGTCGGATATATCATCCTGCTGCCATTTCTCGCGTTTTTTTAGTCTGTGGGTTTGCACTTTTTAAATTTTTTAAATATATATTTACTTATATATTTCAGCGGAACCCTCAAACATAACTTCCTAAATCACGCTTACCTCAAATTTCCGAATAGGACGTGCTCCATACGATTGGAAATTCAAGTTTCTAAAATGTCCAAATATTGTTTCGTGCGACTCGCCACTCGCACGCATGAGGGGGGGGAGTTAGGCTAACATTGAGGGGGGAGGGGCAAACGGAAGGTTAGGTGACCATGCGGAGAGCTGATCATGTTACTCCTCGGATAAGTGAGGAGTAAAGTGCCAAGGCTCTTTTGTATTTTGATAAAACCACAGGCCTTAGAGAATAAATATACATGTCATGTTTGCAACTTATCACTGCACATTTGAAAATGTTCTCCTAATAAATTACTTATTTTCACTGGGAAAAACAATCAGCTCCGATAACCATTTGATACTAAACGAACGCGCTGAAGATATTCGGACTGTTCATATTCGTGCTTACAGTTCATACTCGATTAGGCTTACTCTATCCCTCCCAGATTTTTTCTGTTTATACTCTAAGCCACAGGCTAAAATAGGGAAAATTGGAAATAGCATATTAGCACTGTGGTAGCACTACGATCGAATTAAAAGAATTTCAACAAAATATAATAAAATATACACCCACTTACCACTTACCTTACTCTACCCACGAAAAGATAATAATAATCAGGCAATATTAAAAAAAAAAGAGAAAAAAAAAACATTTATTTGCACTTTTGCGACAAATTATACACTGAAATGTAGAGAAAAAAACATAATAATGTTTTTTAAAAGCACAAAATACTCAACACTACATGAACGTCAAGCGACGACGACACGTCTACTTCTCGATATTTTCCGGATCAACGTAATGTCTAGTACCTATATACAGACAGACTTTTAACATACGAGACTTACTATAACGCTTTTGTGCGCACTTGTACCAAATTGGTGTCTTTGAATCTGGTAAATTATGGACAAACAGACTCACAGATTAAAGCCGCCTCATAATATCAGATATTTAGTTTAATATTTCAGGTCTTTTCAAAGAACCATGGAGAAGTAGAAAATGGAATTAAACATTTGATGTGGAAATGTATAACACTGATTATTGGCGTGACGAACGTGGGGAGGGGAGGGGACCGATTGTTGTGGAAATCACAGGGGGAGGCAGCAGACCAGCAGTGGACGACTACTGGCTGAGATGATGACATCTGTCAGGCGTCCCGTGACGGCTTACCATTTTTTTTCAAAGCTGTTGTTTGTTCAAATGTGGACGTGAATGATGACGTGACAACAAAACTAATGAATCTAACTAATCGTACTTTGGGGATCGTAGTTGTTTCGTCATCCAATTAGGTTATTTATACGCTAACCAGTTGAACGCTGCTGCCCTAAATTTTAAATCGCCACTTACGACAAAAGATTTTGATAATTTTAATCTTGTAGAAATGAAAATTCAAAAGGTCTTAATCGAAAAAAAATGTCGCTAATAATGTTTCGCTATCAAAAAGCTACTAAAAGTAAGGAAGTTTTTTTTAAAGCTATTAAAGCTAATAAATACTAAAGACCACAGTTGTTCATGGTTGGCTGTTTAATGGTGTTCGTCTGTGGAGAAAAACACCAGAAGAAACTCCACGCAACTGAAAGAAAACAAAATAAGAACATAATATATACCTATAATTAAAGGGTATGTTTTTGAGACCCTATATCAAACAGACACGCAGAATGTATGGATGACACCCGAATGTTTGTGTGGGTGTGTGCATGGGTTTGTTTAAAGATGTGGGTGTAGCGGTAATGTATTTTCCAGTTTTCAATAGATTAGCCTTTTTTCTATGAAATGTAGAGTCAGCAGAGATGCGAATAAATACATATTTTATTGTCTGATTTTTTCAAAACAAGATTGTTAAGTGAAATGAATTTAGATACTATTTATTAATCGAAGCGAAAAATGAAAATGACAGACAGACGTTGTTTGTCAAAAAGTAAAAAAAAGCTATAGAATTTAGATATGTTTCTGCAAATAGAAAGATAGAAAACATTGTGATATCATATCCTTGAAGAGTGTTAAGAAAAAACCTAATGCAAAACGATTCGCTACAATAACGCATGTCTAATAAGCCTTTCAAGAGCTGCAATTAAAGCAGCACTGCATTCGAGTGATTGGGTTTTTGGCCGAGAATGTCTGAGTTTGCTGCGTGCTACCTCATTTCTCATCTCATTTACCATTTCTTTTTCTTTTGAATATTTAATTTTTCAATTCATTCGAAAATCATCCGACAAATCATCCATTTTTATTTTCACTTCATCTCCAGGCCTCATGCTACTCGGCTATTTTCCACAAAAATGTAACTTTATTATGTTTTTATAAAAACCAGTAAGGAGTTAGAGAGAATATCATGAATAGAATAAATTGATCAGGGCCTAATTAATTGAGTTTTCACTACTACACTCAGTGCACCTCATCATCTCCATCTTCATCTTCCTTCGAGTTGACGCTCCGCAGGCCCGCGTAACAGACCAAAGCAAAGAAGAGGTCTCAGTGAATTTTGAACAGTTTTTTCTCAATTTTGAAATAGCTTCATGGCTTTCAACTTGAGAGGTATTTTACTCGTAGATCCTTTATGGCGGATTTTTGGCACTATTTTGTGACTTCAAAATTGTGTTATTATTCAAAACCTATGTAAACTATGTTAGTTTCTTGTGTTTTACTTACAAAAAATTGATTTGATGCTTCGTCATAAAAGTAGGTGTTTTTTTCTGTCGGTACGCATAGTGCAATCTATCGCGTATTCCGAATTCAAACAGTAATTGCTCAACGAGAAACGTGTGTATATTGATATAAGTATTCTTTATTTAATTTTATTATTTATATATTGCCAACCTCGGCCGTCCGTTTGATCAGAAAAATAATATTGAGCGATTAATTTATTCGGGTTTCAATGTAAATAATATCTTTTAATTAAATTGTCTTGACATTTACGTACTTACCGTTTTGTAATGTTTGTCTTATTGTTGTATGCTCGTTTTATAATTTTATTTGTTAGCCAATATCGGATTTGTCTGATGGGTTTAAAAAAATTAAGAATAATTACTCAACTTGAGGCTGGTTGCTTATCGTGTAGATTTAGGGTTAGGATATGTCCAATAATTAATATACTACGTGATGTAGGTCCTCTATAAAAATGTTATAATTTCCTCTACAATTTTAGTCTCAGAAAGGTAAAATTGACGAAAGAGGTCTAACATTTTGATCACGGCAATAAACGTACCGTGTCTTAATATTTTTAGAACTGACAACATTATAAGATTTCGTTTTACATTATTTTTTTTGAGATAATTTTATCGAGTCTTATTGGATTTCTCTTTGCAAGGATTACGTGAAAATGAAAATAAATAGAGAACAAAATGTTGTCACTATTTGAAGTAGACATATTGAACATAAATGCTTGCTTATCATGTGAGTTTTCATGCTAACCCACCTCAGTTACCCTGGTGTCAGAATTAATGAGCCGCCTAAGGTAGGGACTACTATTTGGTATTCTGTGCCTAAGGCACAAGACAAGGCTAAAGACTACATGCGTAGATATTAGTAGTCGATACCAACCTTCCAAATAATGGAATCATTTTTATTTTTCGACTACCATGTGATCAAGCGGAGTCTCCTAACACAGGCTTTTTAAATGCTTAAATTAAAAGGAGACTCCAGCTACGTGTTAATTGTAACGTTTAGAGAAATAAACGATTTTTTTTTCTGGCTAAAATGTCTCAACCAACCTGAGGGAAGTCTCACAAAGTGCCCTACGAGATTCGAACATGGCACTTCAGATTATGCTTGGCAAGCGTTTTACCGCTCTACCACGGAGGCTTCATACTAAATATTTAATTATTATTTTTTTCATATTCGGCTCACACTTCCCACTAACTCAAATAACATCAAAATACGACTCAAAAATTAAAAATAACATTTGTTAGTTTATTCTTTAGAACCCGTACTAGCTTTTTGGTGAGCAAACATGGCCAGCTTCCCATTCAGAAAAACTACAATTTAAATGTCTCAAGGAATTCCATATACGTTACTTAGACAGTTAGTTTGAAACGTAAGCCATTGAATTTTTCTCATATTGGCCTAGCAATGGATATGGAATTTTATTGGTGGTTTTGTAACTAGTAACTTTGGTGAGCAGCCGCGATGTTGCCATTGAGTGGTCAAACAGAGGAGCAGTGTAGCGTGACCTTTATTTAAATTGCTTTAATGGCTTCTATTGGTTTAAAAAAAATACAGACTTAGTAAAGAGTAGGATTTTTACTTTCAAAGACTAACGACCTAACTTAATATAGTGGCCATTTCACGAGAGAATAGAAACTACATTCAATATTTAATGTTGGTGGACGCCTTTGTTAAGCACTGGACGTCTACAGGCTGAAACATTGACGATGATGACGATTAATAACTATTCTAAGTTGTTATTTTTATTATGAGCAGCTTGTAGCTTCAGCTATACTCTATGAGCTTTTATTTCTCGAATTGACCTATTATATGCTTGTGTCGAAAAAGTACACTGAACCAAGCTTCACCGGACTTGCAGGGGAGCGGATGGCTCGACCCCAGAGTAGTCATATACCAACGCGACTAGGGGCGGGGAGAGGGAGCCTCGTACCACGGCCTAGCGCGATGTTAGCTCCCTGATCCCTCACAAAATTTCCAGCCTCTGCACTCCACAGCCAAAAAAATATATGGACCGATAAGGTTGTAACGAGGTGGTTAGCAATCTCATTTCCACCTCATTTTCCATTTTTTTCTCGTCTAAATGCAAACATTCAATTTTGGAATTCCCTCGTCATTCATACGTCATCCTCGTCCATTTTCTTCAGTTTTCCCTTTGAATTCCGGCCTTGACGGCCAAATTTCTACACTTTTCTACAAATGTGTGAAATTTTGTAAAGTATAAGCTTATACCTACTGCCGAGTTCATACCTGATCCATTTCCAAGTAAATACACAATAGTGTCAGTCAGTTCCTCGTGTATTTCACTACTAATGCCTAAGGAAACCTTCAATCTTCAGCCGCTCCTGTCGGTCCTGGTGTGCCGCAGGCGTGGTTACCGTATTTCACGCAGTTCTGGGATGCGACCTACTGAGTTGCACCACCCGGCTCCTGCGTGGTAAGCGATAGGTGTTCTTTAAGTTGTCATCCATGGTCTAAGAAAACAAGATCTAACAAGAAGACTATGTGACTTGACACAAGCCTACGTCATCTGTTGTTCGTCCTTGTCGAATAAAACGCATTCGACAAGGATGAACAGCAAATCACGTAGCCTTGTGTCAGGTTTGTCAGTCAGATTGTTAGACCTTGTTTTCTTAGACCATGGCTGTATCTGAATACTGTACCCAAGGTAGACGTACTCCTAAAACGAATTTCCATCAACGATGGGCATAAAATACGCGCCGAACATGACCTTTGCCTCGCAAAAAAAACTACAAACGTTTAAAATCTTTTACTTCACTTTTTGACCCTTCAAACGTAGAAATGTCATTTGTCGTCAAGTGTCGCCCGTCGGTCGGCATTGTAACTAATAAGTGGCCAAATATTGTCGCACGACGACGCGTCAGCGTCCCGTGACGGTGTCGCTCTCTCTGTCACACGCCTCGCGTCAGAGCGGGACGGGAGATGCGCGTGAGTCGACACAAAGCTGCCGACTGACAAAATACTAGCATGGTGGCAATACAGAGACGCATTTTATAAAATGGGTTATAAATTAAATCTTTAATTCTTTTTTTTTGTCTCAAGCGACTAATAAATCCAATCTTGGTAGCGTGAACCACTGTGACAAGAGACTGTCCGTCAAGCTGTTGTGAAAAATCTGCCATACTGTTTCCAACAGGATGAGATAAATACTATAAAAAAAATAAAAAATAAAAAAAAACATACGCGTCGAATTGAGAACCTCCTCCTTTTTTGAAGTCGGTTAAAAATTGCATTATCGCTCGTGATATCTCATTCATTGTTATGACAAGATACTCAGGCTGTGTCATAAATATTGATCCGCCTAAAACTTTATACGTGACCCGAGTAACAACTACATCCATAGAAAGTAGCAGGGACCAACAAGCGACAAGTGCACGGAAATGTCACTTATAATTAGACTACAGAAGTTTATGAACTACTGCTGTATATACTTACCTATTTAAAATTATCGCGCAAAGGCCACTAAAAATACGTAATATGGAAAGTTCTTCTCCACAGCCGCACACATTGCTCGAACAGCCAAATTCTGTTCAAACTGATATCGCAACTCTATCGAAAAAATTGTGATCATTCCAAACTTTTAATTAATTTGCTTTTTAATTTGAATAGGTACATGTTATTGACATTAGTGTTTATTTGAAGAACTTTTATAAAATGAAAAAAATATACCTAATTGTTATTTTTGATTTTTCACTTCTGATTAATTGATAAAACCTGTGGTTAATAAAGGTCGCGGGAAGCCGCTGGATGCGGGCAGCGTAGGACCGATCATTGTGGAGATCTTTGGGGGAGACCTTTGTCCAGCAGTGGACGTCTATAGGCTGAGATGATGATGATGATTAAACCAATGGTTTAATTTTCCAGAATTTTTCCTAAGATAATCCTCCAACATTTGTAGAGTAAAATTTTTGCTCAAGTCTGAATCCGTCCCTGCTTGCTTGCGGCACTCCACTACTCCAGTCATGTAGCCTTTGCTAGCGTAAGTGCCGCCCTCAGCCGGCCCTGTCAACAAACAGCCGAAGCCGGGCTCCCAAACATAGCGAATTGTCAATACCACTGACTGATACTATACTAACAAAACTTTTAAAAAGAAAGAAGAATAAAATAAAGAAATACATATTTATATTAAGATAATTTTATCAATTAGGTTTATGATCATCATCATTTCAGCCGAAAGACGTACACTGCTGGACAAAGGCCTGCCTTAAATTACCTACTTTATACATCTAACTAGATTTCCGCCGCGGCTCCGCTCGCGTTAACAGTTTTTCCCATGGGAATGAGGCATTTTCCCGCGTACAAGGTACCCTATGTTACTCAGGGTGAATGTAGCTTTCTAATGGTGAAAGAATTTTTGAAACCGGTTCTGTAGTTTTTAAGTTTATTCGTTACAAACATACACACACACACACAAAAATACAAATCTTTCCTCTATAGAATATTAGAAGAGAAGAAGAAAATTAAAGCCGTTCTTTGACATGTCACTAGATGCCTACCTTCCCGAATTTTTTTTATTTAAACTCTAAGATACCTACTTAGAAATGTGTGCATCTGGAATAATCTGGATTGAGGGCCCATTTTTTAAAAGTTTACAAAACGATTTGAGATTTATAGGGAATTTAAAAAAGAATAGTAAAAACATGAAGCACAGGGTCACGAATTTCTTAAACATAAATTGAAACTGTGGTGGCCAGGTTTGATCTATGCCATTTTAGTCGAGCATCTGGATTGAGAGCCCAAGTTATTTAATCACCACAGTTTCAATTTATGTTTAAGAAATTCGTGACCCTGTGCTTCATGTTTTTACTATTCTTTTTTAAATTCCCTATAAATCTCAAATCGTTTTGTAAACTTTTAAAAAATGGGCCCTCAATCCAGATGCACACCTTAGAAATTAAATCGTAGAGATAACCCGTATAAATGACTGTAGTCAAGTACACTAACAGTAAATTGGACAAATCACAATTTCAGTGCACTTACTTACTTACTTATCGTGTTGGTTTCGAAGTTAACCTACGTCACAACACAAACCCTGGTGTCAGAATCATTGAGCCGCCTATGGCTTCTGACATGGCTCATGTAACGACTACATCTGTAGATAGGAACGGGGACCAACGGCTTTACGTGCCTTCCGAAGCATCTTCCTTTTCGGACAATCAGGTAATTCAGCCTGCAATGTCCTAACCAAATTGGGGAAAGTCTCACAAGGTGATATTTGTTCGACGAGTTCCCACCGGGATTCGAACCCGGAACCTCCGTAACGTAAGGCAAGTATTTGACCACTCGACCACAGAGGCTGTTATTTCGATGAAGATAAGAATATATTCACTTGGATTTTAAGAATAGAAATATGCAAATAAAGACAATATTCTTTGCAGAGGAGTGTTTCTTAAACTGACGTTAAGTATTTTGGAAAAATTAGGGTTCCGTATGATAATGTGCCCCAAAGGGTGCAAGGGGGGTGAAGGGGGGAGGGTAGTTTGCGTTTTATTACTTTTTTATTTCTTTTTAACAGCTCAAGGGGTCAGTCTATTGATATGAGCCTTAGGGTTGAACATCAGCTGGAATTATTATTAACATGAAGACAGCCAAATTGTGAACTCGCCTCGACGTCGAAAAGTGATTTGTAAAATCTACTTCGAATAAAAACATATTTCATTTCATTTCATTTCATTTCAACATCATAATATATGATGGTGTCAATTTTTTAGAACCAATAATAGTAGAAATAACCAACTCTATTTCTTAACAGTTACATTCGTTAACAGCTCATATATGTAAGTCCCCACCGAGGGGCTGGAGCCTACCATGAAATCAGGGTGAATAGGCCTTAGTCCACACACAACCTTTGAATTTCTTCTCAGGTGCGTGCAGGTTTCATCACGATGTTTTCCTTCACCGTAAGAGCGTCGAATAAACGTACATATGAATTCGAAAATTGAAAACACATTGGTACGTGCCGCGTTTCGAATCACTTGGCCACCGAAGCTCAGTACCTACCTACCTACTTTTATTGCACTGATCGTTAGGGTCAAACTTAGTGTAACGCGGGCCTTCCGTAACGGTACTAAGGGGTCAAATTATAAAAGCATGAAGTATGTTAAACTTAGTAAATTAAATGAAAGGTGACAGCCCTACAGCACGATCTCAGATCATCTGTCACCCGCAAGTCTCGAAACCCGCCCCTCGCGGTAGAATGCAATAATATCGGTTTATATCGGTACCGCACCGTTTATAATAGCGGTCTGCGGTATACCGCTATACGCCGTATCAGGATTATAAAGAGGAATGTTGAAGTATCGCTGTGCTATTGATATTTAATATTTGGGTACTAAGATAAAGTACAAGATAAATTATAAATTGAAATGAAAGAATATTCCATATTTACAGTTATTAGGCAGGCTCTGAAAACACGCTCCAATATAAAGCTGCTCTCTTCGATATTACATAACAAAATTACTTTGCTCTTTCCACCAAATTATCAAAGATAAAACGAAAACAACTTGAAATACCAACTTCTCTATCTTCCTTCAAATTCACTGATCGGTGTACTCTGACCTCCATACTAACAAAGCTCTCTATACTTCATGTGTCAACATAAAGTGGTCCAAAATTATACTTTGACAAAACCTTGTTTCACGCTAGACGTACGTTCACAAAGTCTCTTACGAATTACCAACTTAAATTTGCATCTACCCTCATCTATGTATTCCCACTTAACGCCCTTATCTTCCTCAATTTAAAGGTGAAATTCAGTTTGAAAGTCAGAAAATCGACGGTAAAAAAATCTAAAAGACCTCAGGCACTTGAAGATACGGATCTTGTTAAAGGAAACGTCTTTTTCAGTTCTCATTGTCTACAATTACTTGGCTTTGTAGTCTCTAGTATACGTCTTTCTCTTTCTAACACATAGGTTAGTGCGTATGTGTGTCCCTTTTAGAATAAACTTAAGAAACTCATTTCGAGATATCCGCTGAGTCTGTTTCGACGTTCCTTTTTTAAGTTTTTGTAGTTTTTTTTTTAGGATGGGTAGATATCAATGTTTCTTTGCCAATAAAATTAAATAGTGTAGGACACAATTTTTTTAAATTTTTTTGTTTTTTATTTATTTATCAAGATATATTTTTTATCCAGTAACTCTCGGGTGTTCTCAGCAAGACACTAGCCGAGGAAGAAGTAGTAATTTTTGTAGTAACAGAAATGCGAGAGACTCGAGGAGGTGACAAAATGTGACATAATATATTAACAGAACTACGAGTATATCAAACTTAAGGATGTTATACGGTATTACTATTATCATCCTTGATCGAACTGTATAATGACTCTTATATCACAGAGTTTCATTAAACACTTATAGGACAAAAATACAAACTTGGATTTTTTTTATTATTATGAGAAAGGAAAAACTAAGGATTTGATATAGGTATGCGTTTGATGCTTTCCTAGGAAAATTATCAAAGGGTTTAAATAACAATGACAACTGTAAAAAAACGTCTGGTATTCAGATCGCAAATTAGATTTCAATAGCAAAGGAAATGGTATTAAATACAAAGTACTTACCCCGAGATAAGCCCTGTCCACCCTCGCTTGTCAAACACAACACCGCGACTCGCGACTGCACAAATTAAAAACCAAAGGTCGGGTGGTATTAGCACTACACCATAGTGCTGTTGGTACCGTGTGGTGATATAAATTATTTAATTTTGATATTTATACTCTAAGTCAGCACATTATAAATTTACTAGCGACCCGCCCCGGCTCCGCACGGGAGAATGGTTATTGTGGGTTATCCTAAAGTATATTATGCATGTATTATACATATAAACCTTCCTCTTGAATCACTCTATCTATTAAAAAAACCGCATCAAAATCTGTTGCGTAGTTTAAAAGATTTAAGCATACATAGGGACATAGGGACAGAGAAAGCGACTTTGTTTTATACTATGTAGTGATAAAGTGTAACATGTAGGCGGCTTTGCTGAATAGGCATGTGTGTGCCTAATAAAGCCTGACCAAAGAAATAAGAAACCTGCTCTGGGGGCGCCACGTGTATATTTTTACGACTATGGCAACAATTTCCCCATATAAAATTAGTTCCATTGAAATTCCGCAATATGGCGAGGTCTCTTATATCTTTGGTCGGGCTTTACATTTATTAATACAAATGCATCGTTATCACATTAATTTATTTAAATAATTCATATACCTACCAAATGTCCCATCACTACGTCACACCATAAAATTACTATTACGAATGTGCCTGTGAATATTGTAGTGAAGTTAACAGAACACCATAGGACCACCGTAGTGACGTCACGTGGCGGGGATTATGGGCCCCATAAATTAATCCCACATTTGACTGGTAGGGTAGAACATAAGCCTAATTTCTTCGAGTGTGAAGGGGTGATGTTCTAACCGAGTTAACAGTAAGCACCGGCTTGGGATTTTAACCAACCTTTCAGTGTGTGTCGTACAAAGCCACTAAATGTTTGTAACCAGGGAAATAGGCAGTAGTCTTTGTTATTATTGTGGAAATTCAATTGATCACATTTTACAGTGGTAGTAGACAGAAACATTAAAAAAAACATAATAGCGCCCTCATCCCTAAGTTTCTTCGATATTAATCGCTCCATCCAAGTGTGTTTTGTCTTTGTATTTATAATAATTTTTGTGTGTAACAAAGCTTAGAGCAACGCGGGCCTTCCGTACCGGAAGGAAGGCCCGCGTTGCTCTAAGTAACAAAGTATACTTAGTAGTATTAGCACGTATGAATAATACATACTTAATTACTTAACCTCTTTGCATAATCAAAACACCCCTCATTCTCTCATCTCTTTTCTCCGTAAACCAATTTTTTTTGCTGCCCTTTATTTTGACGCTACAAGCCAATTTGTCATTACCAAGTCCAAAGAGAAAAAATAATTAATAAGTCACTACAAGTCAAGCAGCCATTCTGCCATGTCACGCGACGAGATCAAATATGCGGCGTCCAACTCCAAAAAACCGGAAAAGGCGAAAAGAAGCAAGCACCACCTGTCGAAGATGGATTCCCTCATGGACTTCGTGTCGCAGATTGTGGACTTCGAAGTAGGCTTCTACGAGATGCAGACAAAGAGCTACCACTCGGTGAGGAATAAGAAGTCTTCGCAGGACGTGCCTCTGCAAATGTTGAGCAGGTAAGCTCTCTGATACTTCTGTGACCCTGGTAGTTAATTGGTTAGCCATCGGGTAAGAAGAAGTCTTTGGAAGATGTGTCTATCTATGCTGATGTTGAGCGGGTACGTTCTTTGATACTCATGTGACCCTTGAAGTCCCTTGGCTAGCCATTGGATAAGAAGTCTTCGCAAGATGCGTCTATCTACTCGTACTATGCGGATGTTGAGCAGTAAGTTCTCTGATACTGATAGCTACTAAATGATAAAGTGGACTGTATAGGATTTGTAAAGGAAACAAGTATTTAGGTAATAAACTTTACTCACAACCACTGAAGGGCAGAAAAAGCCAAAGACTAACAAAAACAAGCATATTAAAAAGCACAGGGTCAAGAACGAAGGAGGCTGCATCAGCCAGTCGCCAACATACCGGACCCCCAGTGGAACACTAACAACCGGTGACGACTGGCTGGGGTGCAGCTTCCATCAAAACTAATTTACGGGCCGGTCGGCGCAGCATGCCGCCCCTGGTGTGGACGTCTGCTACGCGGACCGCTCCGTCGGGACCTAAAACGCCTTTACTATCCTTCCTAATGGCCATAGGCCGCGTGGAAGGCTAGGGTCGGCAATCAGCACCACATCTCCCTCATTAAGATTGGAGGTATTTCTGGTTGTGGATCCTCTCGGTCGGAGCGTTGGTAAGTACTCGCGCAGCCATCGTGCCCAGAAATGGTCGGCCAGTCGCAGCGTTCTTCGCCAATCGCATCTGCGTGTCAAGTCTGCATCCGTTAGCGAAGAAATCCATGGCTCGACTGAAGAGGTACCCAGAATTAAGTGGAACGGAGTTATGGCCTCTGGTGAATCGGCAGAAGAAGTCACGTACGTCAATGGCCTTGAGTTGACTATGGCCTCTGCCTCGAGAAGAAGCGTCGCCAACACATCCTCTTTTACTGGTTGATTTATCAGACAAGATTTCAGAGCTGTTTTCACAGTACGCACGAGCCGTTCCCACGCGCCGCCCATGAAAGGAGATGCAGGTGGAATGAAGTGCCAAACAATTTTATGGTTTGTGGCGTATTCTTTAACAGAGTCGTCATAAAGGCAGCGTAGCTCGCGGGAGGCCCCGACGAAATTTGTCCCATTGTCAGAAAATATAGTGGTGGGTGACCCTCGGCGAGCGATGAAGCGTCTCAGGCTCATAATTGCAGCATCTGACGAAAGTGATGTGACGATTTCCAGATGAAGTGCTCTCGTTACTAAACATGTGTATAAAGCGACGTATCGTTTTTGTTGGCGTCGGTATATTGTCACCATTATTGGGCCAAAGTAATCGAGGCCTACATGGGTAAAGGGTCTCTTATTATGGTCAAGTCTTTCTGACGGAAGATTACCGGTCTGTGGTTGCGCAGGTTGACGTTTCCACTTTCGACAAAACAAGCAGGCGTGAGCTACACCGCGGATGCTGTTTCGCGCTCTCAGGATCCAATATTTCTGCCGGAGTTCATTTAGAACGAGTTCGTTGAAATGGTGTGCCGCTTTGATGTGCTCATGGAAGATCAGAAGTCGTACGGCTTGGTGGCGGCCATCGAGAATGATGGGTGATTTCACGTTCTCATTTACTGCTGGGGCAGACCTTATGCGCGTATCCAATCTCATTAAACCGTCTTGGTCTAGGATGGGCGCGAGTTTAGCGATTCTGCTGTTCTTAGCCACTGGCTTTGAGCATCTCAAGGCTGTAAGCTCGTCGGAGAAACTGTCTGTCTGAGCTCGCTGGACCACCATCTTCTCAGCTTCTACGATGTCGGTAGCATGAAGTTGGTATGGAGACGTGGTGCTGTCTATAAACAGTTTAGAATTTGGAGCAATAGGCCGAGACAATTTTAGCCGGAAAAGTCGTGCGCCCTGGAGAACGCGAGCGGTAGCGCGAAGTAAACGCAGCCAAGAGCTAAAACGCGTTGGGTCGGGTACTAAACACGGTAACTGAATATCGAGGAGCAGAACCACCAGATCCGATTTTAACTCGGGTTCTGAAACGATCTCTTCCGCGTCAACAAAACACTCGGTAGGCCAAGTGCATGGCGGTTCGGTAAGAAATTGTGGGCCGGTAAACCAACGATGAGACGAAGTAAAAATATTTTTTTTAGGTTTCGTCGCGTCATCAGCGACGTTGAGAGAGGTAGGGATCCACCTCCAACAAGAAGGATTGGTGACTTCCAGTATCTCTCCCAACCTGTGCGCTACGAAGGGTTTAAACGCGCGAGCATCGCTCCGAATCCACTTGAGGACGGTAGTAGAGTCTGTCCAAAAGATAGTTTCGGAGGGCTTAAAACGATGAGCTTGTAAAATAGTTTGGGCGAAACGCGAGGCAATAACCGCGGCTTGTAACTCTAAACGAGGGATCGAAACCGGTTTGAGGGGAGAGACGCGTGCTTTGCTTCCAATGAGAGCCGTAGAGATGGAGCCGTCGCTGTAACTGAAGCGCCAGTAAGCGACACAGGCGTAAGCTTGTTCACCGCCATCGGCTATAACATGCAGCTGAACGTCCAACACGTCTGACCTAGTCATGTACCAGCGAGGAATCTTTATAGTAGCTGCAGTCCGCAACTGAGTAAACCAATCTTCGCATTCACTCGTATACGCCTCGGGAAGCGGCGCATCCCAACCAACGCCTGCCCGCCACAGTCTTTGAATCAGAATACGACCCCAGATGACGACTGGCATTAAAAAGCCAAGAGGGTCGTAAACTTTCATAACGTTAGACAACAAACTGCGTTTGGTCAAAGTGTCAGTCGGCATCTGAGGTGTTGCGCGAAAACCTAGCAAATCTTGAAGTGGATTCCACTTGACACCCAAGACGCCAACCTCGCTGCTGGGTGGTAGGTAGACGTCGGAACTAGAGTCGCTCCGAAGTTCTTTGGGAACGAGAGAAAGGGCGTCTGGGTGGTTTGATGTCCACGCGCGCATTTCGTAACCACAAGATTTGTGAACGGTGACTACGTCAGCTGCCATTTGTGCTGCGACGGAAACGCTGGGGTAGCTAGCGAGATAGTCGTCCATATAATGGTCGTCGATGATTGCCTTACACGCGGCGGGATAACCAGCTTCTAGCATTTTCGCATTTTTGTTTTTTATGTAGAGTGCGATAAAAGGGCTCGACACTGCGCCAAAAATCATTGAGGACATACGGTATTCCTTCAGATTGCCGTCCTTGCCACGCCATAGAAAGCGTTGGGCATCCCTGTCTTGTGGAGCAATCTTTACTTGAGGAAACATCTCCTTTATGTCTCCATTTAAAGCCACGACACCTTCCCTGAAGCGAAACAAGATGTCGAGTAAGGAAGGCAATAGGTCAGGGCCTTGCAGAAGCAAGTTGTTAAGGCATACACCTTTTGTTGCTGCAGCTGCGTCATGAACTGCCCTCAGCTTCTTCTTCTGCGGATGGAAAACGCCAAAAATAGGCAAGTACCAGCGAATGCATCCATCTGCATTAACATACGAAGTATTTGGCGGGAGTCGTCGATGGTAAGACTTCGGGTCACACTCTTCTGCGTAGCCTTTGCAGATGATATCGTCTAAAAATCTTTGAAACGCTTCAGCAAACGCAAAGTCCTTAGACATTTGACGTTCGAGGGCCTTGAAGCGTGACAGTGCCTGCGGGTAGCTGTCGGGTATGATCTTTGGTAAATTTTTCTTCCAGGGTAGACCTACTTCAAAATGGCCATCGTCGAGCTGACGAGCTGAGGCTTCGACAATATCTATAGCTCGTTTATCGTCGTCGGTTGGGCAAAGAGCGTTTTTTGTTATACCCAAGGCGTCAATGGCATATTGACTTTTAATTAGAGCGTCTAGATCGTCCGAAACGTGGTTTACGAAGTCGAGAGGCTTAGACGAAACGGAGAGTGCGCCATGAAGTACCCAACCTAATAGAGTTCTGGAGGCGACTGGTTCGTTCTTTTTCCCACACCGCACCTCGCGACTTAGAGATAAGTGCCAGTCGGGCGCGCCGATGAGGACAGTAGGAGGGGTATCAGGGTATGAAAGTTCATCGTATAAGTCCGACAGATGATCGTAAGCCGTGAAATGTACCAAGTCTGGATTCTGTGCGCGAAGCCCTAATGGCTTAATGGCCCGCGCGTGCTTCACTTGGTAACGATCGGGTCGGTTTCGTCCTCGAATGAAAAAGTCTACATAACTTACTTCGACTTCCTTAGTCATACCACTGACTCCTTCAATTCGCAGCCGCTCTTGACAAGTGGACTTTGCACCGATACGCGCTGCTACCTCGCCGTCGATCAGCGTAGCTGTGCTGCCCTCGTCGAGTAGTGCCGTTGTCTCGAACTCGCCGTCGGGACCCTCGAGTACAATCGGGACAACTTTCAGCAGGCCGCGGGGACGTTGAACCGTCGGCAAACAACCTGTCGCATTTATTAAACAGTCAGACGTGTTCGTAATTTTAACGACAGGTTCAGTTTTGTTGTCGATATCGGTCGAGTGATCGAAACTGGTAGTAGCGCCAACAGAAGACACTTGAGTCAGATTACACTGGCCGCGGGGTGCCGCGTTAGCATTAGGGCTGGCTGTCGATGTGCCATGGAGGAGTGCGTTGTGACGTCTCGAACATCCATCAACTCCACAACCCTTCGCGCGGCAGTTGTTCCACGTATGTGGGTTAGACTTCAAACAACGGTAACACACCTTTGTCTCTCGTACCCAACGCCATCTATCGTCAATTGTTAACGATAGAAAACTTTTACAAGTTTTGATGCTGTGAGGCCCCTGTTTACAGTATGAACAACGCTCGGGTGTTTTATCGTTAGATACTGTAGCGTGCACGGTTTCCTTTCGAAAATTAAGTTTCGAGAAATGCGTTGGAGTCGACGCCTTAACAGTACCGTCGACTACAAAATTGTATTTCAACTGTTTATCGGCCTCGGTCAAAAGGAAACGTGATAATAATTCCAATTTTGTAATAAAATGTTCCTCAGGTATGTACTCAGAGGCGAAATCTGTAAAACGGGCTCTAGTGTGCTCGCTTAACTTTATCAGCACACATCGAAAAAGCTCCGGTGAAGACAAGTACTCATTTTGTTTGAGCAACTTAAGCGTCATGACAAAGTTACGTAATTTGTTGGCTAGGCCATTTAAATCCTCAGGAGAACTTAGCTTTGGGCTGTTGCGTAGCTCGGCGACCTCGCGGGCCACCAAGAGTTCCGGCCGGGCGTACGTCTGCTCCAGGGCGTTCATGACGTCGTCAGGATCGCCAGAGGTCCACAGGAGCGACGCGACGGCCTGATACGCTGGACCACGGACAGCATTGTTCAGACGATCTAAGTTCTCTGAAGGGGAAAAGTTTGATTTAGACCTTTCGTAACTGATTTTAAAAGCCATCCATTGACCGACTTCACCCGAAAACAAAACTAATTCGGGCTTCTTGGGTTTCTTGGAAAGAGCGTTAATCGCGTACGTCAGTTCCTTTATAGGGTCTGATGCCGAGCGTTCAGATGTTAGTCGTTGATTCGCTAATGTGTCGTAGTTAGAAGCGGTATGTGTGGGTTTTGAACAGGTTGCACGGTTGACGTCGGGCGTTACGAACGATACCGTGTTGGTAGGGGGAACCGGCTGTAAATAAAGTCCTTGAGGATTACTCAAGGTGACAGTCGGTGCCTCACCAGGCATGTAAGTATGAGTTGCCGTGGCCATGTTTGCGTTTTGTCCAGAAACCCACGTCGCAGTGCGCTTCTCGGAATTACGAGTAGAAAAACGTGAACTACGAGATTTAGCGGACTTATCTGAAGCATCCAGAGCGGCGATATTTGCTTGTAACTCCGCCTGCTCCAAGTCGCGCTCGCGTTCCGCTTGTTGAAGTGCGAGTTTCATCTGTAGACGTGCAAGATCGCGCTCGCGATCGATTTGACGCCGAATCACGTCTGCTTCCAGTGCTAGATTCTGCGCGCGAACGGTCGCCGAGGAACGCGAAGACTGGGAGCGCTGACTACATGACTGGTTGCTGAGGACACTAGAAGTATCTTTAGGCGGTGCTTTGGCATTTCCCCTGTTAGGCGAACTAGTACGAGCAGTCGGGCGATCGGGTGCGGGGCCAGGTTGTGCCTCGCCACGGAGATCAGTGCCCACTAAGTGTGTGCTCGGATTATCAGCAAATGCCGAAGAACCGCCGTCTTCAGTCGTGGCTGGGCCGGGCCGAGCGCCGCGCGGTGAACGCTCACGGGAGCGTTCGCGCTGCACCCGCCCGACTTCTGTGGCTGTGAGGTTTGTCTTTACCTTTTTACTACGTGTTTCCATCACAGTGAAAATGTATGAAAATAATACGTGAAATGTTTACGAAATAAGATGTGAAAATTTTTCGATGACACTTGCGTGAAAATTTTTGACAAGTCAAATTTTTACACAATAACGATGAAAAAATAAGGTAAAATTACGGCGAGAATGGACCAAAATGATAGCTACTAAATGATAAAGTGGACTGTATAGGATTTGTAAAGGAAACAAGTATTTAGGTAATAAACTTTACTCACAACCACTGAAGGGCAGAATAAGCCAAAGACTAACAAAAACAAGCATATTAAAAAGCACAGGGTCAAGAACGAAGGAGGCTACATCAGCCAGTCGCCAACAGATACTTTTGAGACCCTGGTAGTTAATTGGTTAGCCATCGGGTAAGAAGAAGTCTTCGCAAGAGTGTCTATCTATGCGGATGTTGAGCAGGTAAGTTCTCTGATACTTTTGAGACCCTGGTAGTTAATTGGTTAGCCATCGGGTAAGAAGAAGTCTTCGCAAGAGTGTCTATCTATGCGGATCTTGAGCGGCTAACTTCCTTGGTATTGTAAAGAGGTGCCTTGCATGTCCTACCTCATTTTTCATCGCATTTACCATTTCTTTTTCATTTACATTTTCGCAACAACCTAACTAGTAGGTTAGCTCGTTGGTGTATTCGTTTTTCAATGTTCAATTTCGAAATTAAACACAAGAAATGGTAAATGCGATGAGAAATGAGGTAGGAACGAGGTGACATGCAAGGCACCTCGTTACAGTACCACACAGTACTCTTGTACTCCTGGTAGGTAATTCTGCTAACAATCTCCATGGCATAGTAAAACAATCGCTTCAAGTTACGGAGGTTACGGGTTCGAAATAGCTCGAGTCCCGGTGGACACTCGTCGAACAAATATCACCTTGTGAGACTTTCTCCAGTTTGGTTAATACATTGCAGGCTTGAATCACTTGATTATCTGAAAAAAAAAGAAAATTCTGTGCTTCGGGAGACTTCGGAAGATTTTGTAGATTCTTACTCCCAATGATTTATTCTAGAAAGCTATCCAGGATTAAATTAGATTCGATTTATTTATGTTATCCTAACAAGACCGCACACATTTTTACAAAACGGTATAAAAACGACATGCGAAGTATGATGGTAAAAATTAAAAAATATATATAATTATATTAAAACTGCAGAAAAATAAAAAATACTTTATTGATGTCAAAAATAATAAAAAATAGGTAGGTACTTAACTAGGTAGGTATAGAATAATATTTTCTTTTTGTACAAAAATAGGTTACATTATCTTTTCCTATTTCCGTATAAAAAGTCGAGAAGTTTCCACGTCTCCTTTACCATCCAAAGGAACTCTCCACTCGACCTCCTAACTGAGGGCCTGAGGGATGCTAAACGCTCCTGACCTCTGAGTAGTGACGCGTGTCTGAGGTCGGAGGGTGGCTTCCCCGATAATTGGATAGTTTCCCAATGTTTGCCGGTGAAACCAAGCGGACTACTCAATTTGTGTACTGAGGGGCGTTTAGATATTTTGGGAACAAATCTTATTTAGTGAACGAAGATTTTTTTAGGTCTTCTTTCCAGGTATCTATAATCGAAAATTACCTATTGCATTGCAATAATAAATAATATAAAAAATAATGCATTTATTTATTTAATTATTGCAAATAAACAGCTTACAGATACGTAGTACAATTATTATTACCCTGTACAGGACGTCGCAAAACAGTTATTCGGAGTGATCTATAATTCATTATTGCCGCAGATTTTGCTTAATAGGTACTAAGTTTTACTTGGTTGAAGGTTATTTAATGATGGACGATAAAGTTCCGAAGTCGGTATTTTATTGTATTTTTTTCTTAAAATAACACCATTAACACACTGGTAGCGACATCTATTGTTGAGTATAGTTATTTATATTTTTACTGCCATCTAGTATCGAGTAGCATTATCGTTTCAACATTTTACATCTTTCTAAGAGTACGCTTATAAGTTTATGCTACTTTTGCAGAGATGGCGCTGTAGGATTAGTTTTAAAACTGCCGATAGATGGCGTTATGAGACATAAACATTAGGTTTTATTATCCATGTACGTTTGAAGATGTTTGATTTACATAACAAGTGATTCATCATAGCTGCTATCTTCTGGTCATTGACTCCTGAAGAACAATCTTTTCTATCTTGTCGTAATCTTGACGGATGTGACAAAAGTTTCCAGAGATAAACATTTTAAAAAGGAAAATCGTTCTCGTGTAAATATCTGCTTGTCTTTTACCAAAGAACGGAATAGATGTTCAAACTGGCAGTTTAATGTTAAAATTTCCCGAAATAAAGTACCGTAGCAATAAGGTTACCAATTTCCCTATTCTTGTTTTTCTTATCTTTTTGTGTGTAAGGCAGACAGGGGTATTCAGTACCTACCTAGGTATTTTTTTAACTAAGGGCCTCGAGCCGAGCCTACATTGTAAACAGGGTAAAGGCATTATAAAATATTCTTTCTTTCTTTCTTTCTTCTTTAGTCGACCACGCAACTTTACGCACAATCTTTGAATTACTTCGCAGGTGTGTGCAGTTTCCTTCCAACATACATAATGTAGAGTGTCGTCGGTGGCGAAGTTGCTCGGAAAGTCGATTTTTTTCCGATGTTCGTGGGTTCAAGCCACGGCGTGTGTTTTCGAGTTACCATCATTATAATAATAAATTTTATTAGGTATACATAGGTACTCGTTATAGTCCTATGTTTGCAATAGTTTGCATTAATTTGAAGTTTCTGCTACTTGATTTTAAGTTGTTAGAATTTTCTGTCTAAGTAGGTACGTAAAATCATTAGGTACCTACCAAAGTATAAAACATACCTAAATGCAGTAAGTATGTGATTGTTGTAAAAGGATTTTTATTAATATCAGTAACAAAACAAATAAACAGATTTATCGATAAGCAATATCAAATTTTGTTTATTTTGCCAGTCAATCAATCAATCCATCATTATTTATCATCATTCTTTTACTTGTATTATAAACTAGCTAGCGTTTCATACAATTTCTACTTTGATATTCCACATATTAAGTATTATTATTATATGCTTGCAATAATAATAAATTTTAAATGGTTATTCAAAATAGCTAAGTTGTTAGTTGCATTCGAGTGATTTGGGTCTGTCTATTTTCTGCATAGTGTAAGATTATTTATTACTAGCGACCCGCCCCGGCTCCGCACGGGAAAATGGTTATTGTGGGTTATCCTTAAGCATATTATGCATGTATTATACATATAAACCTTCATCTTGAATCACTCTATCTATAAAAAAAACCGCATCAAAATCCGTTGCGTAGTTTTAAAGATTTAAGCGTACAAAGGGAGGAACATAGGGACAGAAAAAGCGACTTTGTTTTATACTATGTAGTGATAGTGATGACAACAGTCAACACCCCTAACAGTCGACACCCCTAACTAAATCGAAATCATACTTAAGTATGTTACTTTTCCACTGAAGGGCTCAACCGCAACGCAACTTTGAATCAGGATGAACTAACTGATGTTTTTACTTTGATAATTGTTATCAAAAGGTGAACGACATTTCCCGGTCATGAGAAAATGACGCGCGATTTCAAGGTGAGATAGAATAACTTGACAGTCAATTATGTCAAATTCGTATCTCGACAATTTAGTCAAATGTCGTGACTTTACAGTTTACAAGTCGCCTACACGAATGGACAAACAAAATGTATTTATTCGATACTATTACAATGTCTTACGTTCTCACTAACTGTTGTTTATTTATGAAACTTAGAGAAATTACGTGTTTATTTTTTACCGGAAAATTAAAATACCTAGGAATTAAATATGCATTATATAAAATAAATACCTTGCCTGTTTAAGGTATAATATAATATATCGCATGGCAACAACAATGCTTAAACTCAATAAGTAGTTGAAAAATCCAACTTATTCTCAAATTGAACAAATAGCTGGAATACATTAAAATTTAATGATTAAAAGTACTTATTTGTTTTCTAAGTAGACTCTTTCATCTATATTTTGAACAAGATTTTGTTGCTAGGGTCCCTATTCTCTACCATCTTATCTTTAAATACATACTTACAACAATACTATTAAATAGGTACAGCTATTTAAAAAACGATTTAAAAGCTTTCCAAAGATAACAGGGGCTTGCGCCAGAATTAATCACATTTTCTTTTTTTGTCTAAGTTCTATAAAGTACTGGTTTTCCGTCCCTGAACTGCCTGGCCCGCCTGCGTTATTTCTCGCGGTAAAAGGTAGCCTATGTCCTTCCCCAAGGTCTATTCTATCTCTATACCAAGTTTTATCACGCGTCAATAGCGTCGTGAAAGCGTCATAAACTGAGTTAGTTACTTTCGCATTTATCGTACATATTAAGAAGGGATTATTAAGTATGTTATTTAGTACAGGACTTTCGTCCTATTGATATGACTTTAAATGAATCGCTCGGTCAATATAAGGACGAATACAATGTGCAGTCACTCACAAGATTGAGATAAGATGAAAACAAGAGATGTTATTACGTGTTACGATGCGAATACCGTCGCCAATGTAAGAGACTATATCTTAGTTTCGTTTTTCGGGCACTCAGAAAATATGTATACTTTAATCATCCATTGAAAAGAATGTAAATAAATTTAAATTTACATTCGTCAAGCACTAAATCTAGGTTAAATTATGTGCGCCTGACGGGTCGCACGCAATTGGGTACAATTAGATAAATACATATTAAAGACGCATTTAAGTTAAGCTAGTAAAAATTAATGAATAAATGTATTTATTAAGTGGATAGAGCTTTTTATAAAACAAACATTAATCATTACAGTTTGATACCTACCGACTATGTATATTGTTCAGCCCCCATAGCCCAGTGGTAAGACGTTCACCTTACAATACGGAGGTTTAGGTTCTGGTTAGTTAAATGAAACATAAATCATTATCCGAAGAGAAATATAATTTCGTGCTTTGGAAGGTACGTAAAGTCGTCGGTGCCGTCCTGGCTTTTTCATAAGTATTTATTGATTTTTCTTCTTTTGCAAATTCAAGAGCCGCGCTATTGTCGGTGGAATCTACGCTATCCTGTTCTGTTTTCCGTCTTCTGTGATTTCCATAATATAATAAATACTATTTATCTTTCTTTGCCACTCCTATACCCAAGGGATGCCTGGTAGAAATTACTCACTTGGTTGTGTTGTTAGTTCTTTTGCTGTATTTTTGAATTCGCAGGATTTATTTTTTAACTTTATTAAGTACATATTCTTTGCTGGATGCGGGCAGCGCAGGATCGATCATTGCGGAGATTTTAGGGAGAGGCCTTTGTCTAGAAGTGGACGTCTACAGGCTGAGATGATGATGATGATGATGACTTATTCTTTCTTACCTGACGAGTTCAAAAATTTGGTTGTCTTCTGTGAAAAAGATCTGTGCAATAAAATATCACCTATTCCATTTCTTTTTTTTAAACGAACCGCCGTCGTGATAACATTGTTATCAACATCAATCACACCACACGTAATGCATCTCCATCCTATTATCATCAGAGAGATGCGCGCGCGTCGCTCCTCGTCCCGCCGTCAGTTGTTTGTCGAAGCGCGACGCTTACAGTTAGCGAGCGTTCTAAACTAATTTGAATTTGAATATTGTGTTCTTTTGTTTTTTTTTTGTTGTTTTTGACTGTTTCGGGTAAGAGATTTTTTAGTTTCGTTTTATATGTGCTTGTGTTTTTTAAAATTTAAGAAGTGCTTATTTTCAAGTTATTATTTACAAATCAATTCAATAAACATGATGAATTTTTTTTTAGATAAAATGAGTTTATGTTTTATAAAAAATAGCGAAATTTGAATAATTTACACCAAAAGTAAATAAACATTACCCAACTTTTAAGTGAATAAAATGTAGTTAATACCATTAATAGATAGAGACTTATATAACAAAACCAAATTAAATCTTCAAAAACTCCCAAGTTATCGTGTCCACTTTGTTAGTATCTGTATGGTGCAATTCACATCAATTTAAAGTTTGAATTACATAAATTGATGGTACAGCCGGCGTCATTGTCATGTGATAAAAAATGTAGAGACAGGGGGCGCCACTTGATAAAGACATTGATGGATTGCCTTGCAGTAAATAAAAACTGTGATTTTATACTTTTTTAAATCGTAACAAATACTTTAATCCGTGGTTTGAAAGTAAACTGAAAATTATAATAAATATTTAAATTCGTGTATTAATTACCTAAACAAAATGCCAGCCAATTCTATTTTTCGAGTTTTCACAAAATCTTTGTATTTCTGGCATATTTAATCAGGCCTCTTTTTTCTTAATCATAAGATCGTAAAACATAGTGAATTCGAAAATTAAAAAACTTATTGTTACGCGGCGGGCTTCAAACCAGTGCCTCCAGGACGAAAGCACCAGCCTTTGCCACTACGCTACCGGCGCTCTACAGATTGTTTAAACAATTATCGGGAACGATTATTTTAATGATAAGCAATTTAGAGTATTGTTTAGTTCGTGAAAAAGAAAACTTAAATTACATAACTTCTCTATTCTATCTCTTATCACTGTTTCAAGTTAACGTGCACACGATTACCAAGTTTATTTGCAGCCGAGAGCGCGCCCATTCCAAACTGTGCGAAAGCAAATTAGAAAATCGAAGTGACAAAAATACCTTTGTATTGCAAAATTGTTTTTGCTACCGCTCTACGACCACAATGCATTATAAAGGGAGTACAACAAACGCAGATAAATTTGTAATCGTGCGCCAGTTAACTTGAGACTGGTCATCATAATAAATATACATGATCTGAAAGATAATGCTTTATTACTTACATAAGTCTATTTAAGTAAACTACATAGCAAACTATTCTAAAGACCAGCCCATTTGTGAAGATTACGACTTAACTCTCACTTACGACATTTTAAACTTGTTCCAATACACTGAAGTTACAAAAAGAGCTAATTTTCTTTGATTAGTTGAAACTACGCAATGTAGTTAAAGGTTTAAATTCCAATCACAAATACAGTCGCATGTTTATTTATGTATCTTTAGTGAGTTCCTAAAATAAATTACTGTCCTAGTTTTAAAATAATTACCTAATTAGTGAAATTATCTTTGTACTAACATAACAACAACAAACAAGGATCATCCAAACTCATACATCAATTTTTATTTTATGTGTTAAGTATCAAATTGATCATGTTTAAAAAAATACATTGTAAAAATGGGACCAACTGAATATCTGCCAGTTTTGTTCGAATTAACATCGCATCGCCTGTTAAACTATTTATTGTTGTTCGTACTTGTTTATTGTGTGTGAAGTTGACCAACCGCCTTGTTTTTTATTTTTTCCCGTTGGAAATAAGATAATATTCCTGTGGTAAAATGTAGCATAATGTATTTTCCGGCCTTGCGGCCTTCAAATTTTTTTGCAATATTCAGGCCAATCCGTTGCTTAGTATAGTAGTATCAGTGTGAAAGAAGGACAAACAAACTTTCAAAAGTTAAAAAAGTTTTTATTCGAAGTAAGATTTTACAAATCACTTTTCGACGTCGATGCGAGTTTACAATTTGACTGTCTTCTGTGGAGAAGAACTCTCCGGAAGAAACTCCACAGGCGTTGAATCTTCTCTTTCACATCTATAATATTATAACAGTGGTACAAGCCATTATGACTTGTGATATTGGTATGGATATTGATAAAAACAGAAAGTTCTGCTCCTTCCAGTTACTCCAAGAGAATGATAGAGCCAGGCCAAGTGATCCGCCCGAACATCGACCCAGAAGGCGTCAAACTCCTCGCCGAACGCCTCTACGGGATCTCAGTCCTCGAACTGGTGGAACTAAATGGCTACGATGACAAGAACTACAAGATCACTGAAGACCCCAACGTCAAGAATCCTCTGATCACCGTCCACAATCCTCACGGCTACGTCTTGAAGATCATGAACTCTTTGGACTCGAAGAACGTGGATGTTGTTGAGGCGCAGAACGAGATTATGAACTTTTTAAGTGAGTGACTTACTGTCTTGTATTCATCCATTATTGTATTATTATATACGTCCAAGAAGAGCGTCGATGGCCAAGTGGCTAAGGCCGTTGACTTTCATTCAGAAGTTCGCCGGTTCAAACCTCGTTACCAATGTGTTTTCGATTTTCGAATTCATATGTACGTTTATTTGACGCTCTTACGGTGAAGGAAAACATCGTGAGGAAACCTGCATACACCTGCAAAAAAATTCAAAGGTTGTGTGTGAAGTTGACCAACCCGCACTGGGCCAGCGTGGTCGACTAAGGCCTATTCACCCTGATATCAGGGTAGGCTCGAGCCCCTCGGTGGGGACACATATGAGCTGTTAACGAATACGTCCAAGGCTTGACTCACAACAGGTCTGATTTCCGAAGCCCTGCGCTGCCTGCTTTTATTAAATTGACTTATACTTGTGTCGCTGCATCAACGTATTAAGTTTCACCAGCCTTGTTGGGGAGCTCTACCTCAAAGTATTCTTATTACCAACGAGTTAAAGGTCATCATAAGAAGGAAAGGTACCTGCATCAAACTGTTGCCTTATCGTAGATCAGACTAGGGTTCTATCACGTTACATAATATGTGTTTCTATGATTCTGACCAAATTATAATGTATTATAGGTTCTTTAATATCTTCAGAACTTTAGGTACTAGTCACCGACTGTAGGTACTCGTCGAAAGAAAGACAGTAAACAGGTAGTACCTACTTTTGCAATTTTGGACCAGAGGGTCAAGATAACAAAGATGTATTGGTATTCTGTACTTTTGAATGTAAATCTTGTTGGAATAGCAATTGTCTGAATTTTTTTTATTACTTTTGAGTCATATTAAACGCTTGTCCAAAAGTCTTGTATTCTCATAGAAGACAAGCACTCAACGCGTATTTATCTTTTTGTGCTATATCATTCTCAACAAATGTACCAGGCCACCATAACCACCCAACACTTCCACAGCAACCCGCAACGTGACCTGCCCAAAACCGATCCGCAACATCTATGGCCATTTACACTCAATGGAGAGCATCGGCGGGAAGCAACATGCGGTTCGCCTTCTGGAGTACGTCCCTGGGGAACTCTTCAAGGACGCGCCGAAGTCAGAGGTGTTGTTCTATCAGCTGGGAGAGTTCGTTGCCAACTTGGACAATAAACTCCAGGTGAGTTATGTGACGCTAGTACTTTTTGTCGGATGAATCATGGAGCTCTTCAAGGACGCGCCGAAGTCAGAAGTGTTGTTCTATCAGCTGGGAGAGTTCGTTGCTAACCTGGGTAACAAACTCCAGGTGAGTTATGTGACCCTAGTACTTTTTGTCGGATGAATTATGGAACTCTTCAAGGACGCGCCGAAGTCGGAGGTGTTGTTCGATCAGCTGGGAGAGTTCGTTGCTAATTTGGATAACAAATTCCAGATGAGTTATGATTATGACTTTTTGTCGCATGAATTATGGAACTCTTCAAGGACGCGCCGAAGTCAGAGGTGTTGTTCTAACAGCTGGGAGAGAACGTTGCTATGCTAACTTAAATAATAAATTCCGGGTAAGTTATGTATTTCTATTACTTTTTTGTTGGATAAACTATGGAACATCTTTATTAATTTTTATTGCTTCATTGACATTTAGTCAGAAACTAGTGTAACTAGTATTATATTATCTGTGCTGCTACTTAATAAAAACCTCTCAAGGTCAAAGAATTCAATTCAATAGCATATGCTAGCTACGATACAATGGTAACCTGGACTTTCTACTCACTTTTGTATGAAGTTTCGAGACGTAGTGACCAATTTTTGTTATTTTCCAAAGACATTGAGTTTTTAGGAGGACGTTTTTTCTAACATTTTAATTGTAAATGAGTCGAACTAATTGCAGACAATTTGTAGAATAGAATATGGTTTATTGCGCACCAGAAATAACAAGAAATACAACAACAGTACAACTGGGCGGCCTTATTGCTAACGTAGCAATTGATACCAGGCAAGCCTTGAATTTTATAATAGAAATCATTGTTACTCTATAGTACCAAAAAGTGTTCAACGAAATTTATTTGATTTAAAGGTAGATATAAAGCTAATTTCGAATCAAACACAAAAAGGACATGAAAATTACACAAAAACAGACTCTAGTGAGCAGTTTTCAAACAGATAGACATCAGTGAAACGGCATAGCACATGCTCTGACAGTAGAATAGAGCCTTGAAATACAAAACATAATGTGAGTACCTACCTACTAGGACGACATGACATAATAACACGTTATTTGTAACTGTCTCCTATACAATGAGATTTGCAGCATAGTAAAGTTAATAGTTTGTTGGAACATGTAACTGTAACTTAGCTAAGTTAGGTTATTTTTGAGGGTATTTTAAAACGCGATAAAGTAAGTAATAACCTTTGATCGCTTCATACACACAACATTAGAGTAGGGACTGAAATGTTGTGCCAAAGCTAAAGCTAGGAACAACACGAAAGAAATACCTACTTAATAAAACATTTGAAAAATGGCCTTAATTAATTCCAGCACTTCAACCACAGTGGCCTAGTGAATCGCGAGTTCATGTGGATGCTGACGAAGGTTCCTGAGCTGGACAAGATCAAAGGAGCCATTAAGGACGCCCAGAACCTAGAACTGGCTGAGGAGGTGAGACCAATAATCATTACAAACAAACAAAACAAACATTTATTTAGCACAGATACACACTTTACAGATAGTAAAAGTAAATAAAAAAGCAGATAAAAGAAAATAACACAGTGATAGAGAAAATACCTACACAATAAACAAGTTGCCTCAATGTTAAAAGGGCTAGCGGTTTAGCGTTTGATCCGCTTTATCCTGCTCATCACATCACATAAGCTGATGGAAAACTAGTAGTAAATTCAGGGTTTGAGAATAGAATATAATAGAATAGAATATACTCGAGAGTTAGGTTAACCTCAAAACACGATGAGCAAGCAAAAAGACCAGTCAAATGGCAGCGTTTTGGCATTAAATTGTATTTATGTATGTAATAGGTAGTACAGTCGGATCCCTCACTAATGGTAGCAGGGCTGTTTAAAACGGATGGGTTTTAGTTTATTACTTTTTCAACAGATGTCGTCTGTTAGCGTATATTTACTATCTATAAACTATAAATTGAAGCGAAGCCGGTTAGCCAAGGAGATGCGGATTCAAATCCGTGCCCATTGTTTCATTTTTCGCTTTGATTTATAGATAGCGGATGGATTTTTCTGAAACAATAAAATTATAAAAGGTTATCTGAGAAATAATGTTCCGTTTCGATCAGTCTTGCTACCATATTTTAGAGGGCTGACTTACGTAAATAATTCAAACGCCTGGTTAATTATTGATTTTATACTTGTTCATTGGTGTGATGGCTACTTCAAAATATTCACAAACACGGAAGATATATTATTATTTGAAATACTTTTTAGGGTTCAACTACATTGCAAAAACTTTTTGTTATAAATTTTATGTTATCAATAGAATCAGTCATCAAAATTGTTTATATAAGAATATGAAACATTCTTAGATGGTAGAATCAGGACATTTCAATCTACCAAAAAAATTACCATGAAAGTAAAGTGCAGTGACCTTATGCCAAAATACAAAACCTATTTCAAGTTCCATAAAAGCCAAAGCAATCAGATCCGTTTTGGTAACGTATTGAAAAGAAATGAGTACAAAGAATATTTATGTAAATGAAGTAATAGTCCATCATTCAAATTTGGTTGTTGCTCTTGCCTTTGCTGTCGTACAAGTTAAAACAATTAAATCAAGGAAAGTACTTGTAAAAATGGATTCTATATTGAACATTATGTTTGTTGTTTAGGTAATTGAGGAGTTCAAATACGCAATAGTGCCCAAACTGGATGAGCTGGAAAAGGGTGTCATTCACGGAGACGTTAACGAAATGAACGTTTTGGTTACCAGGAAGGATAAAAGGTGAGGAAACATACATACATACATACATACATACATACATACATACATTCATACATACATACATAAAGTCACGCCTCTTTCCCGGAGGGGTAGGCAGAGACCACTTCCTTCCACTTGCTACGATCCAAACACACTTCTTTCGCTTCGTTCACATTCATTAATCACCTCATGCATGCTTGTCGGTTTAGAGTACTCTTGACCCGACCTTTTGTCCGATTTGATGATGAAACGTTCGTCTTGGTCTTCCCCTTCCAACGCTTCCTTCCACTCTCGCCTTATAAATCTGTTTAGTCAATCTCTCTTCACTCATTCTCTAATAATTTAATTGTAATGTCTTCTTTATATTCGCGGCCTATTTTGTAATCCTACTAATATTATAGACGTGAAAGTTTGTGAGTATGGATGGATGTATGTTTGTTACTCTTTCACGCAAGAACTTTACACTTTACAGCTTATACACCACAATAACACAAAGGCTACTTTTTACAGCGGGAAAATACCTCATTCTCACGGGAGAAACGGTAACGCGGGCGGAAAGCTAGTAGGTTCAATATTTTTCAAATAGTGAATAATGAAAAAGTTGATCGAGAATAGGCTATATGACAATGCGAAAAATAAAGTGTTAATTACTGTAATCAGTATGTAATGTAAGTTTTAAAATGGATATTTACTATGGGAAGTTGAAAATAATAATTAATTTATGTAAAAATCCGTAAATAAAAATGTATTTTTTTTGGCGTTTGTCACGTGACTCAAAACGCTCCTGTTTGGTCGGGTATAGGACATATGTCACTAGCCAGTAAACATCGTTTTCTACTTAAGCAACTTGTAGTAGTAGTACTGGCTAGTGACGTCACCGATGCCATTGCGACGCCATATTGTCAAAGTAGCGTTTTGGCGCGGTACTTAAATATTGAATTTTTATTTTGATATTTTTCAGGAAATATGTACCAGAATTAAAAAATACAACTATTACTGGGATCCACAAACTCTACTGAATAATAAAAAATATATTTTAAAAACCAGTCAAATAGCCTATTATATTTTAGAAATCTGATTACTGGACTATTGAAGTTGTTGTTTAATAATAATGATGAACATTTTTGTTCTAATGATGAAAAGACAAAAGTTATGACGCTTTATGTTACCTTTGCTTGCATCACATTGGTAACAAATAAGTAGCAAATTCAGTTTGCTTTTCATATTTGCACAGGCGTTGATGTCTGATGCATGTATGAGCGATAAACTTTATAGAAATAAAATAAATTATCATTTCCATAAATATACTATAATATCTTAAAAGAAATAACATACATGAAAGTAGGCAAATTCGCAATGATTGTTTGAAATGTCTTGATAGACAGGTAAATAAAATCTAAATTTTAGACAGTAGGTAAAGCAAAATACAAGTTTCGGTGTAGTAATTTTATATCTTCGGATTTGGTGTTGATCTAATTGTTTGTCTAAGGAACAACATGTGATGCCTAGTGTTATCTCTTACGAAATTTTTGTCACTGATAAACTTATCAGATAAGTGAGGAATTTCACGGATTACTATGGTGGACGAGTGGTGATTGCGATTTACCATTTCTCTCATTTTCCATTTCTTTTTCTTTCTTTGCTATTTTCTTGAATTTCAATAATTTCATTTTTGACATCCAAAAATCGGGTGTATTTGTAGGCTGTCTTATTGCTAAAGGTAGCAATTTCTACCCGGCAACCTTAATTCAACGTTAGGTACGTCAAGTCCGGTGAAGCTTGATCGGTCGTACCTTTTAGACACAAGCATAGGTCAATTCAAAAAAAAAAAAAAGTTAGGTACGTACAGGATACTATTTCTCTGTATAGATAGGTATCATAAAATAAGTACAATGCGCGCAACCAAAGATAAGACTTGACGGATCACATGGTTGTGCCCACGGTTATATCTGCGCAGTAGATACAGCGATAAAAGCGATTTTGAAATTCAATAAATATCTTATTAATCCGATCTCATATTTTAGTTTAACTATTTTGAGCACGCGCGACTGTATCTACCAGCGTAAAGTCCCCTCTTTAGCATCTGACAGGTCTCATCTTTGGCTGCGCGCATTGTACAACTGGTAAGATTGGGGTACCTGCATACCTATGGGACAGTATATTTAAAATGTCTTGTTGGCTGTCAGCGAGTCGATGTAAAGGGTTATAATTATTTTACTTATATTTTGTTTTAAATATAGGCTACCAAATGTGAGACTTATGAGGGTATGCTCCCAGATCCTAGACGGGATCATGCTGAGGTAAGCCAGGAGCATCATCAAGTATTCTCGCTGATGATAATGCTTAATCATCATCATCATCAATCGATGATGATTTACTTGTGTTTAATAATAAAGGAAGTGGATTTAACTGATGCTCTTGGCTTGCACTTGTCTACTGCCCACAATTGACATTTGGCAGAATTATGTGACTTACAAAATCAGTGACTTGATTGTTAACAACGAAAATGACGTTGACGGGTGTGTGTGTCTGTCTGTCTGTGGCATCGTAGCTCCTAAACGGATGTGTCGATTTTGATCTAGATTTTTTTGTTTGCAAGGTGTCACAATCAATCTTCAGCCATTTGAAGATTATCAGCTCTTTTCTAGTTGTTGAAAGGAAAAGGTAACGGTTTTACGACGGGGTTTTTTTTAAAAATTTTAATTTGATGTTATTAGTGAGGGAAACGAAGGTTGGAAAGGGACAAATATGTTGTTTAATTTAAGCATCGTTGATATGAATAATGGAAACGTTACATATTGAACTAAAATTACATTGAAAATACCAGGAGGAGGGCACGGACATTGAGGAATTACATACAAGTACACTAGTACGAAGGCCCTCTGAACCTCCGGGGTGTCTTAGGACAACAACAACAACAGCACTTGTACAATAGTAGTTCGGGCCCGGGTGACAAAAATCTGCATTGTAGTATACCGCATCTGATACTGTGTAAAATGTCTTTACATATTGTATTTTTATAACTGTCTTATGTCTTGTTTTTCCCAGCTCCTCAGACTACCGCATCACCGGCATCATTGACTTCGGCGACATCCAGTATTCCTACTACGTGTTTGAACTTGCCATCACCATGACCTACGCCATATTAACCTCCAAGGACATCCGCACTGGCGGGCTGGTGTTGGCTGGTTACACTGTCAACAGACGCCTGCCTGACAGCGAATACCGTCTTCTGAAGGTAAATTCAAGTATCTTCAGGGTATTAACATGACGTACGCCATATTAACCTCCAAGGACATTCGCACTGGCGGGCTGGTGTTGGCTGGTTACACTGTCAACAGACGCCTGCCTGACAGCGAATACCGTCTTCTGAAGGTAAATTCAAGTATCTTCAGGGTATTAACATGACGTACGCCATATTAACCTCCAAGGACATCCGCACTAGGGGGCTGGTGTTGGCTGGTTACACTGTGAACAGACGCCTGCCTGACAGCGAATACCGTCTTCTGAAGGTAAATTCAAGTATCTTCAGGGTATTAACATGACGTACGCCATATTAACCTCCAAGGACATCCGCACTAGGGGGCTGGTGTTGGCTGGTTACACTGTGAACAGACGCCTGCCTGACAGCGAATACCGTCTTCTGAAGGTAAATTCAAGTATCTTCAGGGTATTAACATGACGTACGCCATATTAACCTCCAAGGACATCCGCACTAGGGGGCTGGTGTTGGCTGGTTACACTGTGAACAGACGCCTGCCTGACAGCGAATACCGTCTTCTGAAGGTAAATTCAAGTATCTTCAGGGTATTAACATGACGTACGCCATATTAACCTCCAAGGACATCCGCACTAGGGGGCTGGTGTTGGCTGGTTACACTGTGAACAGACGCCTGCCTGACAGCGAATACCGTCTTCTGAAGGTAAATTCAAGTATCTTCAGGGTATTAACATGACGTACGCCATATTAACCTCCAAGGACATCCGCACTAGGGGGCTGGTGTTGGCTGGTTACACTGTGAACAGACGCCTGCCTGACAGCGAATACCGTCTTCTGAAGGTAAATTCAAGTATCTTCAGGGTATTAACATGACGTACGCCATATTAACCTCCAAGGACATCCGCACTAGGGGGCTGGTGTTGGCTGGTTACACTGTGAACAGACGCCTGCCTGACAGCGAATACCGTCTTCTGAAGGTAAATTCAAGTATCTTCAGGGTATTAACATGACGTACGCCATATTAACCTCCAAGGACATCCGCACTAGGGGGCTGGTGTTGGCTGGTTACACTGTGAACAGACGCCTGCCTGACAGCGAATACCGTCTTCTGAAGGTAAACTCAAGTATCTTCAGGGTATTAACATGACGTACGCCATATTAACCTCCAAGGACATCCGCACTGGAGGGCTGGTGTTGGCTGGTTACACTGTCAACAGACGCCTGCCTGACAGCGAATACCGTCTTCTGAAGGTAAACTCAAGTATCTTCAGGGTATTAACATGACGTACGCCATATTACCCTCCAAGGACATCCGCACTGGAGGGCTGGTGTTGGCTGGTTACACTGTCAACAGACGCCTGCCTGACAGCGAATACCGTCTACTGAAGGTAAATTCAAGTATCTTCAGGGTATTACCATGACGTATGTCATATTAACCTCTAAGGACATCTGAAATGATGCGAGGTTACGTAGAGAAGTAAAACACTGTTTGATGTCGGAAGATAAACAACTCAAGAGAAGTGATTTATTCCAAATAATTATAGGGTTTATCAAGCCCTATGGCTTGAGATCTATCTAGTGCATCAAGTCATAACATAAATGATGAAAGCATGTCGTATGCTAACCTTGATAAAAAGAACAGTAAATAGCCTTCTCGAGGTTTTATTACGTTTTGGTGACGTTAGCTATAACTTTACTTAGGTATACGAGTACATGCGCCTATACTACACATCCGAACTCGCGGGCTGGTGTTGGCTGGTTACACTGTGAACAGACGCCTGCCTGACAGCGAATATAGTTTACTGAAGGTAAACTCAAGTATCTTTATTAGGGAACAGGCAAACCATGACGCACCTTCTCTCATACCCTTTATCTAGCAATCTGCACTAAAGAGAATATGTCATAAGAAATTAAAGAATATGCCGTATTTGCTGCTAGGCAAAAAATATAGAAGAAGTATATTCTATTTTATTCTATTCTATCTTAGGAGCTTGATACGTCGATTTTGCGACGCAAGCAAAGGACAATTAAAAAAACATGACTTCATTTCAGACGCTGATCTGTTCGCGACTGGTGCAGAGTCTAATCCTCGGCGCTTACACCAAGGAGCAGGATCCTAACAACCACTACATCAGCTCCACAGAGAAGGTAATGTTATTACTTACCCCCACTAATATTATTTGACGGCCTCGTAGCCTAGTTTATAGTACAAGTTTCTCTAATCGTTTTCTTACAAATTAGGCTTATGATAATAAAGTCTCCTCATTGAAATTTATTTATCATTTCATCAAATCAGCCCGTAGCAGTCCACTGCTGGACATAGGCCTTCCTAAGTGTGCGCCACAATACACCATCTTCCGCTGCTCTCGTCCAACCACTGCCAGCCACCTTTTTCAGGTCGTCGGCCCATCATTTCATAGTTGATTTTAATTTCTGAACTATTACTTTTGTTCCTACAGGCTGGTGGCTGGGACATCCTGAGGAAGATCCGCAAATCAGGACCCAACGCGGAGGAAGGAGACCCGACCGACTGGAAGACCATCGCCAACGACTATCTGACTAGGAGTTAAACAGATTTCGAGGGTAGCTGCACATCTAATAAGGGTCTAAGTGACGAAAAATTAATAGTTAATATTTTTACCCAATACAATAAAGAAGTGTCCTAAAAATCTAATTAGTCCGTCAGTTAGATGACTAAAAAATAATGTACAAGTATTTTTTTGTCTGGCAAACGAAAAATGCCGACGATACAGCACTTCGAAATTTCCAGAAAAATTTTACGGAAATAGTGACGTCATAGCACTCTTCTCCTACATTTTGATGCGATATATCTTCGTTAAAAAATACGTGTTCAATTTTTTCGATAATCTAACTGACGGACAAATTAGAATCGATTTCTTTTTTCACTTAGATCCTTTACATTTTTACCAAATACAGATGGCACTTAGACCTGCAAAATATTACAATTGGCACTTAGATCCTTTAGATTTGCAATTTATAAACAACTTGGCCGGATTTCACCAACAAATATAATCAAGTCGCGATACCTATAGCAACGTTTACGAGGGGTACACACATCTGATGTGGAACTAGCCTTAAAATCTAGTGATGTGCTGGTCCCGCGAAAGTAACCTTGTTCCCGGGAATATTAACATTGTGCTCGGGAATATTTACCTTGTTACCGAGAATATACACATTCCCGGAAATATTCCTAATGAAACTTACCGTATAGGCTGGCTAGATGGGGTTGGCCGGATTGGTGTTAGGTTACGTACCTACCTTAGCTAGTTTCAAAAGGAAAATTGCATTAGTAGTGTAAGAATATTCTCGGGATCGACATTATCACTAATTATGAGATGATGTCCAAACGCCATTTTGACATTAAATGTCGAAATATTATGGTTGAGCGGTAAAAATCGCTTCTTGATAATTTGTCTGTGGGTGAAATCTGGCCTGAAATCGTTTAATTTTTTTAACCAATAATTATTAGGTAGTTTTACATAATACTGAAAGATGTTGGACAATAAAAAACAGTTATTAATGTTATAATATGTATATTTCATTCCAAATTGTTCGCAATAATCTTCACATTTTTTAATTAATAATACATAATTAAGTTCTTGATGGAGTTTTGTATTATTTGAGTTAAAATAAAAATAACAAAAACAGCGATAAAAATGTGGATAAGCATGTTTAAAAATATTGTAACTGTATAATTTATAGATTAAAAATATTGCTTATGATGTTGTTTTGAACTTTGTATTTTTATGTAACTGAACAGTTTATTTGAGCAATTTTAGTGTCAATCTTTTTTTATGTTAGACAGTTTCTGTTGAAAAAAACATGAAATTTGATGTAAAATCATTTTGTTCAGTAAGTTAACTATGAAATTTTTTGTATGTATTATTTTAGTATTTAATAAAATAGTATTATTTCGTTTGTTTTGTAGTAATGTTAAAAGTAATATTTAAATAAAGACTGTAAAAAAGGGCATTTTTTTCAATATTTAACTGATGGTGATGATTTAATGTGGTCCCGTGGTGAAAAGTGATTTATTTTCTAATAATGGAGCTTTCACTAAACACTGAAATTTTTATTTTTATAAACCTGAATGTTTTCGCATAAAAAGGAATTCATTGTAGGTACTAAATCTACAATAATGCTAAAATATATAAAACCCTGTTAAACCTAACTATTTAACTGTTTTGAAACAAAAAAGGAGGTTCAATAAATAAATACATTAGGAGCAATTTTAAAGAGAACAACAACAGTTTTTGTACAATAAAATCTGATTTCACGTTGAAGTACAGTGTTCAACAATTTAAATATTAAATTTTTGTACCTCACCGGATGATCTATAAAACTACTAAACCAATTGAGATAAAATTTACTACATAAATAATATATCCGTGATCCGAAGAGCCCTGTGAGTAATTAAATAAATATTTTGAAATATGGCAACCACTCTAAGGGGTTTACTTGGATTTCTTTTCATTTAATCCCCCCCCCCCCCCTCACTGGAACAACCAGACTCTTTTTTTTTCAAATAAAATAGATCTCTACGTCATTGATTCAGGAACATCATGTGAGTACCTAGTCTAGTGTATTTAAATCAATACGGTATTTGGTAATATTTTGTTTACTCGCAGCGTTATTGTAGTAAAATGATAAATAATGGTCCGTTTCATATAAATCCGGACAAAAGTTCATTGACCTCTTTCTTTTATTGAAAGTTATTAAAAGTAATGTAACGCCGAAGTATCTGGCAAGGTCACACGCTCACCCCGCCTTCTACTACAGTATCAAGTTTAACAGCTCATACATGTCCCCACCGAGGGGCTCGAGCCTACCCTTGTTACACCCGCGGCTTGCCTTGCTCTTGGGCGAGCCTGCGGCGCGGCGTGAACTCTTAAGGTAGTAGACGGATACGCGACGCGTCGAATAAAAGAAACTGAAGTCACATGATTTTAGGTTTATTCACAATTTCACAGTAACACTTTAAAAATTACACTCACAGTAACAATTTAGAAAATAATTAAGATTAGGTACGTAGTTCGTGGCCTAAAGTAGGAGAAGGAATGAATCATAAAAAATGGATGATTGACGGATGATTTTTGAATGAATTCCAAAATTAAATATTCAAATTTAGAGAAAGAAATGGTAAATGAGATGAGAAATGAGGTAAGAACAAAGTGGGAACGAGGTGACATGCAAGACACCTCGTTACACCCTGATACCAGGGTGAATAGGCCTTTAACCACACTGGCCTAGTGCGGGTTGGTCAACTTCACACACAACCCTTGAATTCGCAGGTGTGTGCAGGTTTCCTCACGATGTTTTCCTTCACCGTAAGAGCGTCGAATAAACGTACATATGAATTCGAAAATCAAAAACACATTGGTACGTGCCGAGGTTCGAACCCGCGAACTTCTGAATGGAAGTCAACGGCCCTAGCCACTTGGCCACCGACGCTTTTGGCTACTACGGTATGCCAACTTACGTCAACTTACATAATATTACGATAATTTCCTATAGTTTTATCGTATCATCATCAACATCGTCGTTACGTTATGTAGCCGCCTGTACTCTGATCCTTAAATGTAAAATTTTATTGGTTGCACGTTTAGGTCTATCGCAGATCTAAATAGGTCCACGTCTAGGTCCTGACTTAAGTCTATGGTTCGGCTTCCCACACTTTTTGTTCTTTGGAGTTATAACATCTGATAACTCAGTTTTGTAACTGCTGTGACTGTCGAGATTAGAGTTTTAGAGAAATATCTTTAAAAGCTCATGTATGTCGCCAGCAAGGGGCTCGAGCCTAACCTAAATCAGGGTGATCAGTCCTTATCCTTAACACAGAAGAAAATAATAGTAATTTTATTAAAATCGCTCCAGCCGTTTAGACGTGGAGAAGTAACAAACATACACACTAACAAAATTTCACCTTTATAAAATTAATGTGATGATGATTTGTGCCGAGACTTGAACCCGAAAACTTCCGAATGAAGTCAACAGCCCTAGCTACTTGGCCACTGCTCTCGTTCTAAAGAAATATTATAAGTACTCAAAAAAAATAGCATCGCTCACGCACAGCACACATTTATGTAGAGTAGCCAGCATATGCGGCTGGACATGTTGACCTTGAGAGCGCCCGTATTTCGTAGCGGTAGGGGTGGACTTCGTAGTGCGAATGTGCTGGTTTCTGTACATTCTGTTAAGTTTGCTTGTATGTCCTTAAAGTCAACCAGAATTTTTTTCTGGAATGATCTAAAGGGCAACCAGTCCATATATTGTGGGTGCTTCTCAGAAACAGCTCAATTCAAATATCGTTAAGGCGGGGTCATTTCAAGAAGCCTGTGATCGTAATTAGCAGACAGCCAAGTTTAAAGACGGCATTTTGGACAAAGTTCTGTAGAAAAGTTTTTTTTTTAGGTTAGGGGGTTATAAGAAAATTACATTAAAATGGTAATTTTATTGATCAATTTTGAATATTTTAAGCATAATATTGTGTTTTAGCCATCATATTTCGTCCTATTTAGAATCGTCAAATTGTTGTTCATACACAAAATCGATACATTTTTACCCGACTACGGCAAAGCAAAAAGGAGGGTTATGATTTTGACGTGTATGTATGTATGTATGTATGTATGTATGTATGTATGTATGTATGTATGTGGGTATGGATGTTCATCTGTACCCTCATAAAGAACCCTAAACCGTAAATAAAGTTAGCGACGCAAGCAAAAGTCTCAATTCTTGAAACCTATCCAATAGCAATGTGTAGTATTTCAGCCGTCCTTTATATTTGTTAATGGGAGTGCAGATCTTAATGAGTTGCGTTTAAATCGTCGCAGACGCATCTCCAAGATCACAGATAAGTGAAGTGCAGATGTTAAACTCTAACGAGATAAAGTAGATGATTTACTATTAGCTGCTATATATAACTGACAGCTTATTTAAAGCTGGATTTAAAGCTGTAAATATGATATTTGTTCGATGAAAAAAAAATTACACTTCACATTAAGCGACATTTAATTAAAATATATCTTTCACTGAATGCTGAGAGTATTGTAAACAAAAATGTCTTTCTTTCTATCTGTTGATCTTTTAGTGAATTGTAACAGTAATTGATTCATTCTTTTTTTTTTAATCAACCTATGCTTGAGTCGAAAAAGTACGACGGATCAAGCTTCACCGGACTTGATTCATTTATTCACGTAGGTATGTGTGTCTATGAATCTTTGGGGGAAGATTCTATCTACCAGTCAATAGTGATATGTTTTACACTAAAATTACTGTCAATTTATGGAATAAAAATCATGGATTTTTTGACTAATGCAGCTGGTAGGATAGGATACAAATACTTGCATAAAAAAAACATTCAAAACATAGAAAATTCAAGGAAATAAAAGTCATCATGCTGCCTTACTGCTAAAGTAGCTTTAGGCTTTGCTTTGGGTAAGTAAACGGCTAAAAAAACAATTAAATAAAGAATATTTACTTCCTTAAAAGTAATTACGTGAGATTTACATCTTAGCTCTTTTTTTTTCTGTGACAAGATGTCGTCGTAACTGTAATTGGCCGATCATTTACAATTAATGGAGGGTAGGTTTGTGTAATATGCAATTGTGATGATTATATCTTGAGTTAATTTAGCTTAAACCGTGGTGTAATGGTAATAGGGCTGCCTTTTGAAGAGAAGGCCACGAGTTTGGATTCCACCACCTTATCATATAATATTTATTTTTAATTTTTTAGGTTTACAGTTCTTTTAATTACAATTTTAATAACCCCCGACACAAAACCGTTACTGATCTCTTCAACAACTAGAAAAGAGCTGATAATCTTCAAATGGCTGAAGATATTTTTTTGGATCAATGCCATAGATAGACTGACAGGTATACACGTAAAATTTACAACACCCCTCTTTTTCGTAGGGGATTTAAAAAAGAAAAACAATATTCTCAAATGATGAGCATAGAGACATTTTGGGCGATTCATTTTTATTAATATAGATTTAAGTCATGCATTTTTTACATTATAAAAAAACTAAAGGTCTTTGAAATTCAATATCAAAATATAACTACATGAAATCAATCGGAAATTGAGAAACATACAAAAATGTGCATGTAGTTAGTTCGCAATGTCGCTGGTATGGCGGTATTCCGGGATTTCTGATATATATCGCGGGCGGCGGAATATCTGGTCGAGTTGACTAAACCGATAGCCGGTCGAGTCCGCTAAACCGCGTTATTAACCAGCCCCAATACGGTATAGACGAGTTTATAGTACTGGTTTAATAAAAGGCAGAAAAACGCCGCGATTTTAAATGCCTACTTCAACATGAACATCAAATTTATTTCTAAAGAGAAGAAAGAAATAATATAGTAGATAAGTGAAATCAAGAATAACATTTATTAAGTGAACTAGCGGTCTGCCCGCGGCTACGCTCGCGTTGTTTTTCGACTTTTCCATACACAGTTTCCCGTAGGAATGAGATATTTTTCCGTGGTAAAAAGTATCTAAGATATTGACCGGGGATATAGAGTACCACCATACAAAATTCAATTTAAATCGGTCCAGTAGATTAGCCTGTACAAACAGACAAACAGAAAATTTAAAAAAAAATCTGGATATGTTCTATAAATCACTTCTTACATCCCCGCCGAATCGGTTTTAAGCCTTTTTTTTCTATGTACAGATTTTTGACCTCTACAGTTTTATTTTAAAGATGTGATACTTAAGACACAAATCTTATCTAAATACGAAATTGATAATTTAAAAATAAAGACACATCAGTATGCAGTGTGGCACAACAGTATAAAGAACATGATTCAGTGTATGTATTTATTAATATCATTATTATTATTATTATTGTTACCCCTTATGTACTTAATTGTTTATGTGTGAGAAAATAATAATAAAGATGATTATTATTATTATTATGTAGTACATTTAAAGATCACGGGTCCATAGAGACCCGGTCCTTTGGGAGGCGTGCATGGGGCCAAAGCCAACATGTAGAGACCCGTTTAGTAGCATTTGATCTACAATGTGGGATGGCACGCACCTACCGGGGCCTATCCTCCAACACACTACAGAAATGTGCTGGGGGACAGTCCCCGCTAGCTGGAGAACTAGAAAGAAAGAAGAAAGAAAGAAAAACATTTATTTACCACACATTGCAACACATTTAACATAAACTGGAATAAAATACAGGCAGTATTGCCTAATACAAGCCTAATACAACTATTGCCAGGTAGGGTCAAATGGGAGGGGATTATTATCTGTCACTAAGGTTGCGTTGCTTTACCCGCCGCGTTTTCCTGCCATATTGCGTGCGAGTATGCACTGTTTACCATACAATGGCGACGGCGCGGGCGCTGCTCCGATTCCTAGATAAATCCCATTACTGAATAATGTACTGAATTCAAAACTGTACACTTAGCTTTACATTCTTCCACTTCTTGGGTTTACAATTTTCTGTAGGATTCTTGAGTGACTAGAACTTAGATGACTACCGACATTTTTTTTCAATACAATATACCTACTTTGTTGACACCAAAATACACAGTACAGAAGAAAACAATACAAAAACACATACAAGAGTCAAAAGGCAGTCTTATTGCTAAGGTACCAATCTCCACCAGAAGTATCTAAAGCATTTTGATCCAACAACATTACTAATCACTGTCTCAAGTTAAAGTGCGTACAATTACCAAGTTTTTTTTTGTTAGTTTTTATTATTTGCAGCCAAGAGTGCACCCGTTCCAAACAGTGCGAAAGCAAATTAGATATTCGTAGCTGCAAAAATACCTTTGTATTGCATAAAAGGAGTTCAATAAGCGCAAATATTTTCAATTGCTGAGAGCTTTTTTGCACAAAATTATCACCCATTTTAATATTATTTAAAAACATTGTTCCTCAAAAGTTTTGACAGGTAAAAGAAAGGACCGTGAAATTAATTTTATGAAGGATACTCCTCCTACATCCTTTTGCAGTGTAACAATCTAAAATTAGATTGAGTTATATTATTACTTTTTTGCGTTAATTAATCGATAACATTTTTAGTCTCACATATAGAGTCATTTTTACAAAATCGAAATCAACTATGACAGGTAAATATCTGGATTTATTAAAGTAAAGTAAAATGGTGCAAACATTAAATTAAAAAAATTAAAAACCCCCGCCCAAAACTGTTACATGATCCTTTCAACAACTAGAAAAGAGCTGATAATCTTCAAATGACTGAAGAAATTTTCTTGGATCTATAAGAACACTCTCGATTGGAACACATTGCAAAAAAAAACTAGATTAAAATCGGCGCATCCGTTTAGGAACTACGATACCACAGACAGACAGACACACACGTCAAACTTATAATACCCCTCTTTTTCGTCGGTGGTTAATAAAATAACTACGTGTTAATGGTAATTGGATAAAATAACCCAATGGAATATACAATCATGTTAGTATAATTAGTATGATAATCTTGTAAAATGATCTACAAGTGCAGTCGTGAACTCGTGATAGGGCAAATGTGGACGGATGGAAACATATGAAGGGAAGGCAGGTACCTACTTATGATAATCCAGTACTATTTTAAATTCTGTGAAATCTAGATATAGGTACACCGATTATTTTTAAATGCTGACTATTCAGCAACATTTTTTGTCAGTGACTATTAATTAGGACATAACATCATATAAAAAAAGTTAAAACCCCCGCCGCAATACCGTTAAATTGCTTGATCCTTTCAACAAATAGAAAAGAGCTGATAATCTGAATATGGCTGAAGATATTTTATTGAATCATAGTTAAAAACACTCTCGATTGTGACACCTTGCAAACAAAAAACTACATCAAAATCGGCGTATCCGTTTAGGAGCTACGATGTCACAGACAGACAGACAGACGCACACGCACGTCAAACTTATAACACCCCTCTTTTTCGTCGGGGGTAAAAATGCAATTGGTTTGAGTTTGGCTCAATTTTTCTCTATTAGGTACAAACTGAAAAATCGTTTAGCTTAAGTGGCAGTGGGCGAGCATATTGCGCGTAGAACCCATGGCCGTTGGAGCAGAAAGATTCTATGGTTTTTTTTTCGATTAAAAGGCTACATTATATTTGTCGTAATACTCTGAACACATTAAATGCAAATACTACACGGACGCGATAACTTGAGACTCGGCTGGAATGCGGCCCCTCTTCCGACTCCCCGCGATTTTATTAATAATTATTATTTTCCCCTTCGAGAATATTTTATTTTAGTCCTAATTTTAATCTCAAGCAAATCTTAAACAAAAAAAATTACCGTGACGCGTCGTGGTAAATTTGGACACCGTACATTGAAAGTGACGTCATAGACGCAGGTCTCAAGTTATCGCGTCCGGGTAGTACGTATAATGCTAATTGCATTTACTATTCAAAATTACACATAAATTAATTAATCTATCACTACAATATACGACAGTTAACAGCAGATCAAGCTAAACACTTTGGATTTGAATCGTACTATGTCCTCTAAACCGATGGCGCGTGTTCATTTTAACCTGCTCTCAACAGTACAAGCCAAGTAAAAGCAAGTTAAAACGACGATTCAAATTACTATCTGTCATTTTAACCAAGGCTTAAATCTAATCCGATTATTTGTAACTTAAGCAATTACAAATTGAATATTTAAATTATAATAATTACGGACTGCATACGGTAAGAAATTAATTAGGTATTTTCATATTACGTTATAGTAATCTAAATGCTAAACGTGATTGAACTAAATGGATTTGCTTCTAATGACAGAGTATTAATTTAAAATAAATAAATACGGCATGGAAATACAAAATAGTGAATAGCGTCAGTGGCGTAGTAGCTAGGACCGGTGCCTCCCATTCGGGTGGCGCGGGTCCAAACCTCGGAAAGTACCAAAATGTTTCCGATTTCCGAATTCATTAAGTAAGTTTATTCGATGCTCATAGCCCGAAGAATCGCTAAACTTAATAAGTGGCAGTGGGCTGGGCACGTTGCGCGTAGAACCGACGGCCGTTGGATGCGGGCCAAGCAGGACCGACGACCGACGCTCTTACGGAGAAGGAAACATCGTGAGGAAAGCTGCACACACCTGCGAAGTAATTCAAAGGTTTTGTGTGAAGTTGACCAAAGCTAAAGCTTATTCTCTCTTCTTTCTGTGGGGAGCACAAAATAAAACGGACATGTTATTGCGTCAAGTTATAAACCAATTAATAATTCCTATAAACCAATTAACTATTCCTATGAATCAATTCTGATTTGTAGTAATTGTTTGACATTATGGCAGTCTAACTTTATAGCTTGTTACTATTATAATTTATATTACTGCCAAAACAGACTTAATTGATTTTGGTGCTAGAAAGTCCGCACAGTATTGTTGCCACAGATGCTAACCGTTACATAAAACTTACATGTTGACAAAAATATTTGAAACGTTTTCAAAAATAGCTTGATTTTTAAAATTAACTTCAAGTCTATGAATAAAAGTTTCTTTCTATCAAACATCGTCAGATTGATATCTACTGAAATTATATTTTACAGATCCAGCAATACTTACTTTTACCTACTGTCCTTTTTTTAATTGACCTATGCTTGAGTCGAAAAAGTACGACGGATCAAGTTCACCGGACTTGCGGGGGAGCGGAAGACTCTACCCCAAAGTGGTCATATACCAACGCGACTAGGGGCGGCTCGAGGGAGCTTCGGACCTAGACCTAGCGCGTTGATACTGAAAAACATCGTGAAGGATACCTAATGTCCATTTAAGATTATTTTATTTTTTCCCAAACCGATCAGAACCCAGAACACCGATAGAGGAGCGCAGATTTCCCTAGCTGTTTGGTTCATCTGGTTAAAACAGCCATAAAACTTTTTAAAAAAGGAATAAAGAAGAAACAATAGTATGTAAACTTATCAAGAATGACAGACAAAATGAAATATACAACTACATTAAAAATTAGTAGAAAGTCGGCGTAAACAAAGAGGCTTAATTACAATCGCAACGAAAAATATGAAATAAGTAGCTCAAATTACAAGAATTCCATTAAATATTCACATTAAGAACCAGTCTCTTCAAAATCAGACCAAAATGGACCATTCACTCCTTTAAGGGGCGCCATTACGAGCTGGAATCATAAAAATCACAATTTACTGACTTTATATTGCAATTTGGCGCCATTAAAATTGATCTCATTCTTTTGTTGTGCGACGTTTCAGTTGAATAAGTAATGATATAAACAATAACCTTAAACAAAAAAAAACCCACCACAAAATCTTTACTTGATCCTTTCAACAACTAGAAAAGAGCTAATAATCTTCGAGTGGCTGAAGATAATATTTTCTTGAATACTTTCGAAGTCACGACACGTTGCAAAAAAAAAAAAACTAGATCAAAATCGGCGCATCCGTTAGGAGCTACAATGCCACAAACAGACAGACATACAGACACACGTCAAACTTATAACACGCCTCTTTTTTGTCAGGGGTTGAAAATAGTAATAATTTATATTGGAAATAAATAATACAGGGTAGGTATAAGTGACTTATTAGCATGTAATGCATGTAATTTAAGTTTGAATCTGTTTTCACATGAACTTTGTGCGCTTGGCGTGTCAAATCGATATTTGACGTTTCAAAAACAATCCTAGAAGGATGGATGTAGTCGTTATAGCCTTATGCGGCTCAATAATTCTTATTCCTCTATCATAGTCAATTACGAAATCAAAACTACAAAAACGAACCAGGGTAGATAAGGTGTGTTAGCCTCAAAACCTACACGATAAGGAAGCAATATCCTGTCCCTTTTTATCCTTAAAAAGCAAAAAGGACGTATCAACTTTAAATTTAGGATTAGACATTATAAAGTAAAAAAAAACTCTATTACCAATATTATTGAACTATGTAACAGCCATAATTAGACATGTTGGTAAAAAAATGTGAGCCATCAGAGATAAAGCACGTCTCACCTATTTCAAAATCAACATGAGAATTATGTTGTGATAGAACGCGTTTGTGAGACTATCTCAATATAAATCACACGAATTTTAGTTGTATCGAAATTATGATCCAGCATTTTGACTCCGAAGCCGAGTGGTATAACCCTCGGCTTTAATATGGAGGTTCCGGGTTCGAATTTCCGTCGGGCACTTGTCAAAAAATCACCACTTTGTGAGTCTCTTCCCAGTTTAAAAAAGTCAAAAGTCAATACAAGTCAAAAGTCAGTTTGATTAGGACATTGTGGGCTGAATCACTTCATTGTCCAATTAGAAAAATAGAAAGAAAGAAAACTTTAAAGAAGATTGCGTATACTTAATTTATCAAGCATTAACTTACCTTAGAATGTGCCACAGAAGTATATTATAATAGTACTAACGTGCCTTAATTCTGCATAAAAATTCCAATACTTTTATTCATTTACTCAATCACCTTATACAATCATGGTCTAAGTCGACAAAGGTATCCTCCAAAGATCCCAACAATATCTGCTGCCAATATTAATAAGTTTATTGTTTAAAATAAGTTAAATATCAACAAAATGTAGCAAGCGAAGCCGCTGGCGACAGCTTATTAAACCAACAGATTGCTCTAACGTCCAACCAGTCATTGGCGCAATTACGCTGATGGCCACTTAACCTTGCGCCGTGGGCTCAGCGTTGAAATATTGGTTCGCGGCGGTGAAGTGAATTAAGCAATTAATTTACCTTTATATTCTTAACTTAAACAAATAACAATAGAGGAAAAGAGGTTAGGTCATTGCCCAGTAGTGGGATAATGGCTAAGAAAAAAAAGAAATAAAAAACAAATAACAGCCTCCGTGCTCAAGTGGTCAAAAGCTCGCCAGACTTTTTGAAGGTCCCGCGTTCAAACCTCGGTGAGTATCGTCGAATAAATATCACTTTGCGAAACTTTCCCCATTTTGGTTGGAATATATTTAAATTCAAATTCGAAATTCAAAATGTGTTTATTCGAAGTAATATTTTACTAATCACTTTTTGACGTCGAGGAGAGTTCACGATTTGGCTGTCTTCTGTGGAGAAGAATTCGCCGGAAGAAATTACAAATCACCCAATTGTCCGAAAAGAAAAACGATTCCGTGCCTTAGAAGGCACGTAAAGCTGTTGTTCTCGGTTTCTGTTCTTTAATCTAAATAATCTTACTTTCATCCTATTGAAAGAAATGTTATTTGGTATGGCGGGATTCTCACACCTTTTGACATTTGAATGTGCGATAGATAAACGCTTGTCACATAGTCTTGGCTGCTCTTAGCTGTACCTAGTGGTAATAGCGACGCGAAGGAAGGTTGTAATGCAAACTTACACCTTCCGAACGCAACTCTAACACACGCTGTCTAGTGTGTACACAATCGTCGCATGCGCCGGTCGCAAGAAGCGCGTACGGTTAGCAAAACAAATCGGTAATAAACTTGTAGGGTCGGACAAAAAATAATAAAAATCCTGAAGTGCAAAAAATATACATGGATTTTATAAAAGTGGTGATTATAAAAATAAATAAGTGTGTGTACCGTCGGCATATAAAGTGATATTAATTTGTGTCTAAAGTGTTTGACTAAATTAATATGAAAGGTGAAAAAAAAATTGTGACAAAGAAAGTTTAAGATCTTATTAGAAAAAAGCAACAAGTTTGTTTCGAAACCAATCATTATTTAATTTATGTCTACAACTAAGAAAAACATACTTTGATAGATTTAATTAAAAAAAAAACTAATTAATATAATATTAATGATAATTGATTACATTTGATATGGTTAAACGCGCGTAATATATTTTTACAACGTCTAATTAGCAATTTTTAATCAAAAGTGACAGTGATTAGGTATGGAAAGTGAAAGTGAATTGCAAATTAGTAGTAAACTGAACCAAAGTGGTTTTAAAATTCGGATTGAAGAGTATTTTGCATAACACCAACATCTGTTTAAAATTTCTTGCTATTTCGTGTCGGTTCAATGACTCTATGGTTAAAATTATAAATACCTACAGTTATATTTTTTGAACTATTTATTTAAAGCAAGCTATTTACCATGATTTTTCAATAATAGTTAAAATTACCGTGAAAGCAGACGTGTCTTAAAATAAAGTCAAAAGTCGTTAGACTGAAATAATAATTTTGTTTTCAAAGCAATATAAAATAATAACGATTACTGGTAGTACAATTTACATAAAAAAAAAACATTTCACAAACAAATAAATACAAATGAAAAATATTTTTCCTCTTGCAAAATAAGTATTTTGACTTCCTATTACCTAAAAAAATCTAAAAAATCAAAATTTGAATCTCAAAACCATGCCAAAAATGTGCCTTTATCGCATTGCATTTTTAAATCTCAATCCGTTTAGCTGTTAAGACGTAAAATTAACATAATCATACAGACGGCCTAGATAGTATTTTTGCATTTTTAAGTACCTAATGATAGTAAAACTGTCCAATTGAGAATGGCTCCAGTTGAGAATCTGTCAAGTTCTTCTGGAGGGTAATTCCACTCTACTGGTTTTTGTAACAAACGATCTTCATTTTTCAAAGTCATATTAAATATACGTTAGCTTAAAGACATAATTGATTGTAGTCCATTTATATACATTTACATACAGCTGCAAACTGATATTAATTTACTAACTTGAGCACGTAAATAGATTTAAATAAAGTCATCATCATTATACTTAAGCTTGTAGACGTCCACTGCTGGACAAAGGCCTCCCCCAAAGATCTCCACCACGATCGGTCCTGGTCGCGAACCCCACCGGATCGTCGGTCCACCTTGTGGGGCCTGCCCACGCTGCGTCGTCTGATGCACATTTGCCATTCAAGAACACTTTTGCCTCAATGGCAAAAAAATTAATCCTTCTTGAGTAAAAAACACTAATCCTACTAATTATTATAAACGCGAAAGTTTGTGAGTATGGATGTATGTTTGTTACTCTTTCATCCATAAACCACTGAACTGATTTTGATGAAACTTGGTACATAATAAAAAAGACTATAAGGAAGGACATAGGCTTTCTTTTACAACGGGAAAATACATTGTTCCCACGGGAAAATCTACATTCAGTCATCCCCTGTTTTCTTAACCTTAGGGATTCAGTAATTTTTTCAAATTTATATTGTACCAAATTAGGAGTATACCCTTTTCAATAAAAAAAGAATTTATCAAGTCGGACACCTCTTTACATAAACAAATTGAGAACCGCCTCCATTTTTCGTCGGTTATAAACAGCTAAATTTCGTCTCTATTATAAAATGGCTAGAGGTCAACAACATTGTTTTTTATATCTTCTAAAGTCCGGTTGATGATATTGAATAATTTATTGAAATTAGACACGGAATTATGTAATAAAACAATCTATCTGTCTAAAATGGTTCGAATATTTTAACTACCATTACCTCTATCTTAAAAAAAAATTAAAAGATGCGATGCTTGTGGAGTTTCTTCGGCGATCTCTTCTCCACAAAAGACCGCACATTTTGCTTTGTTAAACTCGCCACTAAATTAAATTTAGTTTTTATTTGACATAATTAAGTGACATAGAATGTCCAAAAGTTAAAATAAACGATTTCATTTCATTTCATACTAATATGTGAGTTATGCATATCTCTGTAATCAGCAACTAATAAGCTATTCAAATCTTAAAAGAATATATTTATAGTAAAACCCGCCCTAAGGTACCTTTGCACATGGAACGTCACATATTATAAATGCGAAAGTTTGTGAGGATGTATATTTGTATGTATGGATGAATGTTTGTTACTCTTTCCCTCTTTGTTATTGATGGCAAAAAATATTTAACTGCTTTTAAAATACTAGGTTTCCGCCTCACGGCTCCGCCCGCGTTAATTTTTCCCGTGTGAACGATAAATTTTTCCCGTGGTAAGTGATAGCCTATGTTACTCCCTAAGTCTATACTATCTTTATTCCAAGTTTCATTAAAATTGGTTTTATGGTATCGGAGCCCAATCAATGGAAAGAAACAAATACCTAATCAAATCTTTCCTCTTTTAATATTTGTAGAGGTTTACAATTGAAATAATTATATCGTTTTCCTTCTTGTTGCAATTCTTAGAATCAAAGTTGAGTATTATTTTAACAGGCTATTTGAATAAAAACTAGATTGACTGGTAAAAAAGGATGAGCTTAGTATTTTATCAAGCTAGGAGGAAAATCCTCCTAATACATTATGATAAACGATTTACTTTTAGATAAATTGCATTTGAAACATAAATATAAACAAAAAAAACTATACTATACTTAAATGCTTATCGAGTGGGTTTCGAGATTAACCTACCTAACAAATCCTGGTGTCGGAATTATAGAACCGCCTTAGGCTTCAGAAATGGCTCCTATCACTACTACATCCGTAGATCCGTAGCTGGGACCAACGGCTTTAAACGTGCTTGCGCAAGCAATATATATTCGATTTCTGGTAGCGAATACCCTCCAGGTAACAATGCCCGTACCCGCCGGCGGGGGCGCGGCCAGAATCAAAATCAAAACTAATAATCAGGCGTCGTCTCCTTTACGATGTTTTCCGTATCAACGCGCTAGGCCGTACTCCGAGGCTCCCTTAAGCCGCCCCTAGTCGCGTTGGTATATGACTACTCTGGGGTAGAGTCTTTTGCTCCCCCGCAAGTCCGGTGAAGCTTGATTCGTCGTACTTTTTCGACACAAGCATGGTCGAAGAAAACAAGGTCTGGTATTCCGACCAAGTGACTTGACACAAGCCTACGACATCATGCTGTTCATCCTTGTCGAATGCGTGGTAATAGACAAGGATGAAAAGCATGATGGATGACGTAGGCTTGTGTTAAGTCACGTGGCCAGAATGCAAAACCTTGATTTCTTAGACCATGGACATAAGCATAGGTAAAAAAAATGCCCCTCAGTGTTGACATAATATAATGGGCTGTTAAATATGTGTAGGTCGCCACAAAATCATAAATCTTATCGATCATCATTAAACTTCATTATTTTACAACTCAGTGGTTATAAATTAATTAATTATGAATAAAAATATGCACATATTTAGCTGCCTACATATTTTGATTATATTTTTCCTCTCAAAGTGCAACCATTATTTTATTTTTTGGCTAAAAAAAATATTGAAAACCAGATCTCGATTGTAAACTAGCTTCCTGCCTGTGGCTTTGCTTGCGTAGATTTTGGACTTTTGTAACGGGTATAAGCACTTAATGATTCTTACCGCACTAAATTTTTTTTTATCGCTCTATCTAGAGTCACAATTTTTTTACATTACGTTCAAAAATATAAAACTCACATATTTTTTAAATCTTTACATAAAAGTCTTAATTTTGATGAAGTACTCGATAGATTTCGAACAAAAACATATTTTTTATGACAAATAATTTGTCTCCTTTACCATTTGGATCTAAACTCAAAGCTCATCAAGTGTGGGCTATAGAATGTACCAAATAATAAACCATACATACATATTATTCGTACATACATACACTCGTAATATTATAACCTTCTTTTTGTAGACGGAAAAAAGTCTAGATTCTTCTTACAGCAAACTAGATTTGCAAACAGTCTACCCCAGTTAGACTGTAGAATTATACGAAACATTGCTAAACAACGCAGCCAAAGTCAGCTTTCACTTTCAAAGCGTGATTTACGTCAATAATTTATAGACATTAAGTGAATAAACAAATCTTAAGTTTACCGGTATTAGAGATCCGCAAACAAGAACTGACATGTTGAAAACCCAATATTATCATGCATTTATACATTTACTTGCGACCCGCCCCCCCTCCGCACAGAAAAATGGTTATTAAACTTAAAATTAATCCCTAAGTATATTACATTATACATAATTATAAACCTTCCTCTTGCATCACTCTATCTATAAAAAACCGTTGCGTAGTTTTAAAGATTTAAGTATACATAGGGATATAGGGACAGAGAAAGCTACTTTGTTTTATACTATCTAGTGATTTGTTGAGCATTTTTCTCGGTTTCGTAACCATAGCATAGCTGGTAATGCGTCCATCTTCAAAGCAAAGAGTCGTGGGTTTCAAACCATCAGTAATCTATCAAAATAAATTGCAATTTAGCAAAATTGATGAATGAGTTCGTAATTCAAGTCTTTTGGTTTTTGTATTGAAACATAATATGTTTATAATCTTTGGTTTTATACCTATTATCTGTCTTTTCTTATACTGCATTGATACAGAACCACGTGACAAAAACGTGATCAAACTTAACCCCACGTTGGGTAAGCTAAGCCCCCGCCCACTTTAATGATTAGCCGGTGCAATTATTTTGATTGCATACATCAAATCCGAATCACGTCTAATCGGCCGATGAATTCATCATTTTGTATTGAAATTTGAAAATGTCTGCTTATTTATAGAACTGGATTATTTCGTAAGTTTACATGAATGGAGATGCGAATAATTTGTCTGTCGTTCAAATGTAAAACCCGTTTGTGTTACTAAGTAAGAATATAATAAAGGTTAATTAAAAGGTCACTGCTGGACTAAGACCTCTTCCTAGTAATAAATAATCAAACAGTAGTGGCTCACAATTAAACAAACAAACAATTTATTTTTTACTCTAACACTGACTTTGTTTGTTTGTAATCCTTTTTCTAACCATATTTTGGTTTATCATCGAGTCGCAAAGAGGAATCCCAATGTTTGACAGGCCAGTTGGTAATCGCAGTTGTTGCTAGATGCACATATAAACGCTGTTCATTACTTGGGTATATTCCTTTAGAGACCCCCTACACTAGCGTATTGGGAGCGTCGATGTCGTGCGTCGCGCATACAATCATAGGCAGCAAGGTAGAGTTGGGTAGGTAATGCGTGTAATATCACAAAAGTAATATCACCCTAAAAAGTAATGTGATATCACACATTACGCGAGTATTTTAACCAGTACACTACACCAGTACACATCACACATTCATTAGCAAAGAAGCATAGTTTAGCATAGCTTAACTACTCCTACCGTCACCGTATCATGTTCAGTACCTTAGTATAGTACTCAGTTCAGTGATGGATAGGCGATGGAAAAGCGCGCGACGCGGTGGCCGGTCAGTCAGATAAGTAGGTATTTTACGGGAGTCAAACAAAAGACAAAAAGGATGCAGTTCAGCGCAAGAGTGAGCGCGGTGTATTTGTATGTGTGCTGCTATGGTACGGTACGGTACGGAATATGTAAGATTACAGAGCATTTTTTCGTAGGAAGTGTACAATTTCGTTCAACATTTCGGGTACTGTTTAGGGTGATGTGTACTGGTACGGGGTGATATCACCTTTTCGAAAGTAATGAGTAATGTGATATGTCATTAAAACGTACTGTTTTGCGCATGTCTACAGCAAGGATAGTGAAACAAAAGATGGACCAGGATAAGTGTATGCTCGACGCACGACGACGAAAGAAATTAGTGTGGGGGGTGTCTTAGTCATCTCTTACGATACCCACTAAGGTCTAACTCTGAGTCAGGAACAATTTGGCTAAGAATGTTACAAAATTAAATGTGACGTATGAATAAGAGGAAAGTGTATTTCTACGTCATAAAGTTGTTGAGTAAAATTCCTGAAATTCTATAATTACAACATTCGCTCGTTTAGTCACGAAAAGCTTTAAAATTAACCTTAGCTAGCATCATAATTAGCAATAAAGCGCAAAAACTCTTTGATCTAAATTTAATTTTCCATAAAATTTCAGTTACTCGAACCGTAAACCAAAACAATGTATAAACAAAGACGTTACAAAGTGATAATGTAAACAAAAATAAATTAATCACAAAACCAGTAGACACAAAAACAATCATGGCGACTAAAAACGGACATATTGCTGAAAAAGACATTGAAAAAGCTGACAAAGAAACAAATATTATAAACGACAATTCGAAAGATGAAAATGAAATTGGAAATAACTTTGAAGCAAAAGATAATAATAATATTGGTTCACAAAAAGTTACAACGCCTAGTGATAAAGACCCCAGTGAAATTATTATAAGTGTTGACAAAGATTCTGGACTAACTCAAAACGGTAATTCAAAATTTGAAGAAATAAATCTACAAAATATACCAACAAAACTAAATGGTGCAGTGCCACAACAAGATAAAATACAAAATGAAGTAACAGCAGAAACGGATTCGGAGCAAAGTGAAAATAAAAACGGTGCAATTTTAACAAATAATGGCAAACATTTTCTTGGGGTTCCCTCTAATGGGCCAAGAATGTCGATCATGGAGGAAGAGAGTGCAAAAGAGAGGATGCGGCTGTCTCTCCTGAAGCAATGTTCTGCAATACTGAAGCAAGGCGACCAGAGATACAACAAGGAGAGCCTACAAAAGACATTTCAAGATGAGGTGAGTCATTTCTTCGTAATTTTAAACGTTTTGGAACTCTAGGTTTTAGTAAACCACTTTATGTTTTCAGAGCTTTAATAGGAAATAAATATACTTATACTTAATTTTATAGGGGAAGTTAAGAATAAAACAAAATAAGAACTGACAAAATACATACCATATGAAAACTGTTCAGATTTTAAAAAATATTACTGAAACAATATATTCTGTCAATTACCATTCGACTACTTAACTACTTCTAGGTTTCCAACAATTTTAAAGAAAGTTTAAACAAATTCGACAAATTATACAAGTTTGTTAGTAAACTGTTGTGTTATTTTTGCCATAATATTTTCTATTTAACATCATCAGTTATTGTATTTCAATGCTTGTCGTCAGAAGCGTAACTACGACGTAAGCGTAACTCGGTTTCTTTATTAAGTCTTAACAAAATATTTCCGTCAAGATAAGATAAGCTTTTCAAACATAAATTTATTACCACTAATAGTTAAGTCATCAGAGCAATCAAATCTAAGTAAAATGTGGCAACCAGTTGTGCCACTCAGGAAATCCGTTTTGAAACGTAAACAGATCAGCCGTAAATCATTACGAACATGTCCAAACATACTTGATTACTGCTGAACGTACAAGGTATTCCTATAAGTAATAAATTTGGCTAAACGGTTTTGACCTAAATTCCTTTATAACCAAAAAGTCTTCGTTAAAGGACAGGAAAAAAATCGTATGGGGCCCGGTCTTTTATTCACAGAAAAATCTAACCACTATATAGAAAAAATATATAGATTCTAGACATAAAACTGAGTCCACATGTCCAGTTGTGGAATTTAAGTGCCCCCCATTTAGGAGATATTAATTTTTTTCAATGTGAAAAAGTTGTACACTCAGCAAGTCTATAAAACGCACCTGCCACTACCTATCTCTTTCTAACACCTAGCTAAGGCTACTCTTGTCTTCTCTTTCTTACAAGGTTATTAAAATAGTTAACTAAACCGCGAAAACGATTTTCAGTGACATTATGCGAGACATTTACAGCACATGCTATGCTCATTTTTGAAGTTTTGAATACAGAATAAATCGTTTTCGCGGTTTAGTAACTATTTTGTAAGAAAGAGAAGACAAGAGTAGCCTTAGCTAGGTGTTAGAAAGAGATAGGTAGTGGCAGGTGCGTTTTATAGACTTGCTGAGTGGACAACTTTTTCACATTGAAAAAAATTAATATCTTCTAAATGGGGGGCACTTAAATTCCACAACTGGACATGTGGACTCAGTTTTATGTCTAGAATCTATATATTTTTTCTATATAGTGGTTAGATTTTTCTGTGAATAAAAGACCAAAAAAAGCAATGTCCTTTGGAGGTGTTTCTTTTTATTAATTTTCATAGCTAATGGTGGCCTGTTAGAAATTGCTACCTTAGAAATAAGGCTGCCTTTTGACCCTTCTGTTTACAGTACTTCTGACCTGAACTTTTGTCAGAAAGTCCCTGATTTGATTCTGGAATGTTCGTCTTGATCGTTCGTTTGACCAAAAAAAATAGTCTTATACTCGTAAGTTAGTCGTAACAGAACATCCAAAAGCTAAAGGCATTTAAAAAGTTCATCTCTCAGGGCCACTAGCAAAAGTAATAGTGCAAATTTCACTCTCAATCTGAATGCTCTAGATAACAAAGAGTGTCAACTATTGTCCACGCAGCCTTGATACGGATACTGACAATGACAGACAGACAGACCGCATTAAGAATCGCAGAATTACCGGTTGTAATTATTAGTGAGCCCGCGCAAGTGACACTATTGTGTGTGTGAACTTTTAAGCCGCGTACGCGCAGACGCAGGATATAGTGGGCTGCGGGACGGAATCGAGATATGCTTGTCACACCCGCGGCTCGTCTAGCTCTTGAACGAGCCAGCGAGCGGGGTGGCTACACGAAGAGATTATGATGATGAGTAGAAACACCAACACTGAATTGATTTTAAATGTCTTTAAATTTATTAGAGATTACAGATTACAGATTTATTAAAATATATAAAGAATATTTGCAAAAGAATTTAGGACTCGGCCGACATGGCCGAGAGGTGAACGAAAAGTGAATTAAAAAATGAATGAAATGACGGATGATTGTCGACTGAATTCCAAAATTGAATATATTCGAATTTAGACGAGAATGGTAAATGAGATGAGAATGAGGCAACGAGGTGGCATGGTAATGCACCACGTTACATGCTGTCTCAGCTGTCTGTCCCATAGAAAGCGGGCGCGATATCTATATTACAGGCTGCATATAAACTCGAATTCCGTTTCGCAGCTTGCGCTATCCCGCGTATGTTGAACGTTGTTTTAAGTCCATCGTAGAGCACGTCCTATCCGTTTATAGCTCACGTATGTCCCCACCGAGGGACTCGAGACTATCCCGGTTGGTCGACTTCAAACACAACTTTAGAATTACCTCGCAGGTATGTGCAGGTTTCAACGATATTTTTCCTTCATCTTAAGAGCGTCGAATAAACGTACGTATGAATACAAAAATCGGAAACACATTGGTACGTGCCGAGGTTTGAACCCGGATCTCCTGAATGGAATACAACGGAATATAGCCACTTGACCATCGCTTTTTTTCAGACGCTGCTTGCTTATTAATATAGGTATTAATTGCCGCAGTCAGATTTTTGCGCCGTCTAATAATTATCTTCCTAGATAGATAATTGTATGCCGGCACATAGTTGTAAGAAACTGCAGTTTCGTCTGTTAAATATATGACTGTTTAGATTAATCTAACTAATAAGAAGGACAATAATGTGTGACGGTGCGTTATATGAGTAATATAAATTTAGCTTATAGCACCTTATACACGTAGTAGGTAACTACTTAATTTAATATGATCAGTTCGCTTCAATTTTTAATTCCGTTAGGTTTACAATCTCTTTTATAATGGTAGCTAAAGATTCCTTCAATTACAAGAAGCTATTTAGCGAATCCAAGCAGATCGTCATAAAACTTTTATTGTGCCGCGGAGGGCTACGAAGTTAGTATATTTATAATTTGGTAAAAACAATTTTTTTTACACAATGCGGAGATATTATTAGGTACTTATTTCTACATTCTTTTTGATCAATATTATTTGTCAAAACTACATCGACATGATTTATTTCTATGAACATAATATTGTAGTCAGAATTACGTTATGAACCTTTTTTTTCCAGAATAATATATAGTAGTACCATTTACATGTTTTTCACATTTAGTATTGAATCCATACATACTAATATTATAAATGCAAAAGTGTGTTTGTTTGTTTGTTTATCCTTCCTTCACGCTGTAACTAAGAAACCAATCGACTTGATTTTTGTAATAGAGATAGGCTACTGTTGGTTCTGGAAAAACATCATACGGGAAAGTAAAAAAACAACGCGCAGACAGCAAGTAAATAATAAAATAAATAATTTTATTGAACATTTTTTTAGTTGTTGTTATTTAGTGAAATAAATATATTATTTTGTTACTAGCGACCCGCCCCGGCTCCGCACGGGAAAATGGTTATTGTGGGTTATCTTTAAGCATATTATGCATGTATTATACATATAAACCTTCCTCTTGAATCCCTCTATCTATAAAAAAAACCGCATCAAAATCCGTTGCGTAGTTTTAAAGATTTAAGCGTACAAAGGGACATAGGGAGGGACATAGGGAGGGACATAGGGACAGAGAAAGCGACTTTGTTTTATACTATGTAGTGATTTCTCCAATTAGTTACGTCAAATAAAGTTACATTAAACGGTGAGTTCGGCAAAACTTGTATGCGGTCTTTTGTAGAGAAGAGCTCACCGTATAAACAAGATACTAAACAAATGCAGTTAAAATGTGCTCAAATCTCGTTTGTGATGGCCCGACTCACGCGCAGCCGAACGAAGGTTAACGATTCGCGTGCGATCCTCAGTTAAGTGTTAAACTTGTAACTAATATTAGCACACGATTACATAAAACACTACAAGATATGTTGTTGTTAACAGCTCATACATGTCTCCAGCGAGGGGCTCGACCCTACTCTGATATCAGGGTGAATAGGCCTTAGTTGACAACGCTGGCCCAGTGCGGTTTGGTCAACTTCACACACCGCCTTAGAATTTCTTCGCAGGTGTGTGCAGGTTTCCTCACGATGTTTTCCTTCACCGTAAAAGCGTCGAATAAACGTACATTATGAATTCTAAAATTGAAAACACATTACGTGCCGAGGTTTGAACAAGATATGTGCTGGTAGGTAATTAAACAGCAACTGAAAGGCAACTGTCGAATTGTCACGTCATCATTTGGATTAAAATTTCTTTATTTTGAGCTGAAATTAATTTCTATTGTACGTGTGTTTTGTTTTATGATTTGAGAACTAATAGGATAATAAAATTCTTCGTGCATAATTAAGCAAGTGAAGAGTTTATTAAAAGTACCTTAATAAGTCAAAATTTAGAAGGCTGTGGTTTTGTTTGTACGCTTACCGCTCAACCCAGCGGTGGTGGTAGGAAATCTCGAACTGTTATAGAATTACCCTGGTAGGGACAGTCTTCTTCTTCTTCTTTAGCGTGTGAGTTTCGAGGTTACCCTACTTCACAAACCCTGGTGTCAAGGACAGACAGGGACAGACAAGACTGACAGACAGTATAACCAATTAGGTTTATTAATTGTATGGGTTTCGAGGTAGGTAGTAGTATATAGGTAATATGACGACAAATCTGTAGTTTATTCTAATCGAGGCACTTTATTTCAGAGCATTATAAAAGCTCGCGCCAAGGTCGTCCAAACAGCAAATTGGAAATTGATGCCTCGACCCACTTAGCGCAACGAGTTTGGTCAAATTGGTTAAAGATTACCTACCGGATTGCAAAGTTACTATAAAAATGTGCGTCATAGATAGTAAAAAGTATTTATGTAATGTAATGAATCGTGTGACTTTGACTTAACGCTGTATAATTTATAATCAGGTGTATGTACTGTGTTACAAATTGCAACAGCCTAATATAGGCTAAACTACTGAGAAGACCGACGGCCGTTGGGGCAGAAAGGTTCTTGAATGGTGGCCGCGCGCCGGAAGGCGTAGTGTGGGCAGGCCCCCCATGAGGTGGACCGAAGATTTGGTGAGGGTCACGGGAAGCCGCTGGATGCGGGCCAAGCAAGATCGATCATTGTGGAGATCCTTGGGGGAGGCCTTTGTCCAGAAGTGGATGTCTTTCGGCTGAGATGATGATGATGATGATGACTGAGAAGACAGAAAAATAATTTAAGAAGAAATATCAAAGGCGAAATAAAATTAACTCGCAGAATATTTTTGAGATATTTTTTTTTTATTTGTGTTGAATATGATAGGAAAGACACTTAATCATAACGTTAGTCCAGTGAAGTTTGATCACAAATAGCTGTTTTGAAATTAAAGGTTTTTAATCGAATTAAGATATTTACAAAACTATTCCGATGTCAGATTTAAAATACTTCTTCTTCTTACCGTCTGGGTTTTGAGGTTAATTCGATCTTTTTTTTTTTTTTGCTATATGTTGGGTAGGAAACCCGCTACCTCACAAACCCTGGTGTCGGAATTGTAGAGCCGCCTTAGGCTTCCGACATGGCTCCTGTAACGACCACATCCGTAAATAGATGCCGGGACCAACGGCTTTGCGTGCCTGCCGAAGCACGGAATCATCTTTCTTTCCGGACAATCAGGTGACTCAGCCTACAATGTCCTAACCAAACTGGGGAAAGTCTCACAAAGTGATATTTGTTCGATGGATCCCCACCGGGATTCGAACCCGGAACCTCATTAACGTTAGACGAGCTTTTGACTACTCGACCACGGAGGTTGTTATCTAAAATACTAACGACCAGACTGTGTTTAAATGCTTAGATTTTCAAAAGTGCGTTTGTCTATGGAAGAGAGAGAACGGCCAAAAGAAACTTCCTATCATGTCGTAACTTTTCAAATATCTTTGGTGATTAAAAAATAGAAAACCACACAATTATAACACGTTATACATTAAACTACCCACCCATACTTTTCCCGGTACACATTACGACACTACACTTATTACCCACACCGCACTGCTTCCATAGATCGTACCTGTAGATCATCGATCAACTATAGATCATTAGGGCGGCGATAGACGGCGCGCGGCGTCCATGTTTTATTCATACGCGTTTTTTGAGGCGCGGGAGTTGAATGTTGCAGGCATACTGCCAATTCCGTCATATTGTATTTTCTCTGGAAATTAATCAACTGCCCACGTTTCTTTGAATTTTACTGGCTCATTTTAGTGACACTATAATATTTTCAGATTCATTTGAGACGAAAGGTTCGATCATAGCGTCTTTAACTTCTGACGTCATCCAATGTTTATAAAATGCCCATCTATGTAATAATAAATAACATCGACAAGCTTACTAGACTCAATCTAAGAAAATAACGTCTGTTTAATCCGTGGAGCAAAGTAAAGAATATAATTACCTCACGTGCAAGCAGGATAACGGATTGTCAGTAATGATACATCAAAACATTAATAATAATAATTATAGTAATTATATTTCGCTCTTTGTCAGTGTGTGTTGATGCAAGCTTATTTAGCATCCATGGCATAGTAAAATTGTGCCATAAATAAGATCTAAGCAGTATCAATAATTTGAATTTATATTTCTTCTGTCATTGTAAATGAACCTGCAGGGCGGTATTTGATGACAGTTTTACTAAATATAGGTACATAGTTGATCAAATTGTGAGCTGTAGATGATTAATTTTGCAGTAGGAGTGTAACAATATTTAAGCCATAACCAATCAAAGCACACGTAATTCTGCACTATAAACATATTTCATACCAAAAATTGTTATTAAATAACTGAAATTCCACAGCAATTCGAATAAAACAAACAAAGTACGTCAACAAAATTCAGTACAACAGAAAATTTCCTAGTGAGATTTCGATATCACCAGTTTGTCAATGTCACTGCGACATAATGCATTATGCTGACAAAAACTGTACCACGCGGCGTTTTGGATTGAGTTCTAGACGGCGATGGACGTGTAGACATCTGTTGATGTGATTGATCCTGAGATCTTATAGATCTCAGGATCTTATAGTGGTAGTTCTACCACTATGTAACAGCCCACAGCTGGGCTAAATCATGATAAAGTGCTGTAATAAAATAACTAAAATACCACAGCAATTCGAATAACACAAACAAAGTGCGTCAATTGTGTCCTTAAAAATTGCTTCTAGTAAATTTATTACCATTTTTGTTATACTATTTTATAACACGCATAAAAAAACAAAACGTCAGAAAATTTACGAGTTTATCTCTACACGTAGATCTCTTCCAACCAACCTATATACACTAGTTAGAAAAAAATGATATCTACAAATTTTGAAATAAACAAGAAGTGAGAAGTGTTTGAGAAGGGCACCGAAGTGTGGTATAACTTTCTTCTATACAAAAACAAAACTTATTTTTATTAATTTTTTGAATTGACCTATGCTTGAGTCGAAAAAGTACGACGGATCAAGCTTCACCGGACTTGCGGGGGAGCGGAAGACTCTACCCCAAAAAAAAGTCATGTACCAACGCGTCTAGGAGCGGCTCGAAGGAGCCTCGGACCACGGCCTAGCACGTTGATATTGAACAACATCGTGAAGGAAAACAAAACTCCATTAATCACAGCTGGTAAATTACTATAGATAAGTACTGCACCCAAATTGTCGACCGCTTTGAGATCGCAACACAATAACCTTCACATATCAACATACATCTGCGTAATGTCACCGGCCAGGCTTGAGCGCGGTTAAGTGGTGGTCTTATTTGGTCATAGTTTTTTTTAGACCCATTTCTAAACATCACTACATATTATAAAACAAAGTCGCTTTCTCTGTCCCTATGTCCCTATGTCCCTATGTCCCTATGTATGCTTAAATCTTAAAAACTACGCAACGTATTTTGATGCGGTTTTCTTTAATAGATAGAATGATTCAAGAGGAAGGTTTATATGTATAATACATGCATAATATACTTAAGGATAAACCACAATAACCATTTTTTCGTGTGGAGCCGGGGCGGGTCGCTAGTACTCTATAAGTAGAAGACCGAAAACAGTGCAAATCCGGTGAAAGTACAAATCTAACAAGCGTAGGTCAGTAAAAAATAAAAAATGTATTAGTGAACCTTCAAAGACAATTTTTGACTTAGTCCCGAGTTCTCCAACAAACGTAAGGTTTGGTTAGTGTTTAAACTGCCGTTTGGCATTAATTCTGTATGGAAATCAAATGTCAAATGACCGTTTAAACCATGAAGGCATTTTTTCCTTCATGGTTTAAACACTAACCAACCGTTATGTCTGTTAGTGAAATGTTATATGAAGTTCAAAAACTAAAATAAATTCTATTAATTTTGGTCGATCGAGTGTACTTACTGCTCTAGCTGCGTGTTACTCCCTATTTCCTGAATTATCCAATCATATGCTAGGATTTTTACTACTAATGTCAGAAGCTGAAATAAAAAAAAAAGCTTAATTTATGAAGAAAATAAAAATCTCAAAGTTTTAAACTGTCTACAATAATTTAATGCTCTAAAGATCAACTTATGATCAAAATTCAAAATTCAAAAATTATTTATTAAGCTCCCTTAGAACTAAATGACGTAATTTCTAAAGTTAATAAGCTTTGCTCTGCCCAAGATCGGCTCTCGCCTCAAACAATGTACAAGTCTAAGCAATGAAAAAGAGATCAAACAATCTAAAAGAGGCGATGCGATATCAGTTTGAACATAACTTGCGGGATCGCTGCTATAGAGAAGAACCCGCCGAAGAAACTCCAATTATTACCCAACCAAAAAACCATGCCCAAAATATAATATGACGAAAAGACACTAGATCAATGGTCACACGTTTAGGTATAAAACAGTGCGTAACAGCAATCTGGGTCAATTGCTGCCTCCGGAGAGATTTACGACTTCTGATTGGTCGCCGGCCGAACTGGGGCGACCAATCGCAATCCCTCACTGTCGAATGTCAATTGTTTTTCAAATGATTGCTCGTGATATGGCTGCTGATTGATTTCTGTTGATACGATTGTCTTAGTGCTTACTATACACTGCCAAAGTGGTCTTAAAGTTGCCTGGTAGAATTGGCTATTTAGGCAATACGATCGCCTATATGCACGCTATGCTTTTACTGTATGGTCTTCTAGGAAACTCCTCGTGTTCAATTCATAGTCATTCATATAATATTATAAATGCGAAGGTGTATTTGTTTGATATTGTTTCTGTATGGAAAATTTAATAGGCAAAGGGCATCATTCATTTTGGACCAAAAAAGTAAAAGTGCCGGCCAGCAGAAAAAAGTATAACTAACTAACTTTTATCCGAAAAATACACTTTTTTTCCTTGGCCGGCATTTTCACTTTTTTGGTCCAACATTGTATGAAACGTGAATGATGTCCTTTATACTGCTGGATTTTTTTTCTGTGATTTTCTCCCTTATTCAACCGACATAAGAAAAGTTTTAAGTGTTCAGATGGACATGCTCCTGACTCTAAAGAGCTAAAGTGTGCTCTTAATTATCATAAATATACTGCACGTTTGGTCTAAGGCAATTTTAAACACAACATTTACAATTTCTTCGCTGCGATTTGGTTTGTTCATACAAAAGACATCAACGCGTGCAGTATAGATTTATCGTTATCATACTAATAAAGAGGAAATATTTGTATTTGTGTGTGTGTGTGTGTGTTTACCATTAGAAAGCTACATTCACCCCGAGTAACATAGGCTACCCTTTACCGAGGGAAAATGCCTCATTCCCATAGGAAAAACTGTTAACGCGGCGAGAAGCTAGTTCATAATAAAAATAAACCATTTTAAGTTAAATATCTAAATATTTTCTCATTATTAATATGCATGCCAGGGTTAATATTCCATCTAAGATTTTCATCCAATACCCTCATCGTCATCATCATTTCAGCCAAAAAACGTCCACGCCTGGACTAAGGCCTCCGTAAGTACCTAAAAAAATAAAAACAATTAATTATTTTACGTAGTCTAAGAACAGCTCAGAGAGCGTCGGTAACCAAGTGGCTAAGACTGTTGCCTTCCATTCGAAAGTTAACGAGTTCAATCCTCGGCACGTACCAATGTGTTCTTGAATTCATCATGTATTCGACGTTCTTACGGTGAAAGAAAGGCTTGTGGGGCGATTCGGCCGCTGAGTTTAGAGGATATGCCAATTGTTCTGTTCTGTATCTTAGGTACATTTTTGCAAAGTCGTAAACAAACCGACCCTTGCGAGATCACTCTTTAGTATTTAAAACTAATTAATAATTTATCCAAACAAGAAGACAAAGTAAAATAAGTATTTTTCAGTAGGTAATATTGCTGACGTTACTTTGCTTCAAAATAAGGCTGCGGCCGAAACACCCGTCAAAAATGCTAAAAATAATGAACGTGGCGATTCAGAAGCCGCGTCCGAAACTCAGCGGCAGAATCGCCCCACAAGCCGAAAGAAAACATCATCGTGAGCAAACCTGCACACTCCTGCGAAGAAATTCATGTAAATTGTTCAGAATAAAATGAATTGAATTCAAAGGTTGTGTGCGAAGGACCAACCGCACTGGGCCAGCGTGATCGACTAAGGCCTGTTCACCCTGATTTCAGTTTAGGCTCGAGCCCTTTAGTGAGGACATATTATAATAATAATAAACTCTTTATTGCTCTAAACTTTTCCGTAACAATATGTCGATTGGAATCTCCTAGTAAGCTTTGTAGCCCGTGTCAGGAGATTCCGCTTTTCCCATGTTATACAAGGTACAAAAAAACTTAATATTTTAGGTACCTACAGACAAATTTTTTGTGATAGTTTGTGAGTGTATATGTGTGTGTGTGTGTGTCAATGTCATACAGTACGTTGTTGTAGTAATAACTATATTATATAACCTGTTAACGAATGTCTTGGAACAGTTCTCCTTTTAATCCCGATCAATTATTTCCTATACATTTCCCCTGCACTCACATCGCCAGCCATTTTCTTCGCCTCCACGCGCCATACAGCTGTCCACTGGAATTGACACAACACGCAATACAAACGTCTACCAGAATCGAGGCGACAAGTCGGGTCATTCCCGTTGTGTCCTATGGTCTATCTATACTTTTTTTTTTTAATTGCCAATAAAGAATTTTGTATTTGTAATTTTGTATATTATAAAGAGGGAAGGTTTGATTGTTTGAATCGAATAGCCTCCAAAACTACTGAACCCATTTTGGTGAAACTTGGCACAAAGATAGAATAGACTTTAGGGAAGAACATAGTTTTATAAAATAAAAACTCTGTTTAAACTTCACAAGATTAACTTTATTTCTAATAACACAAAATATAATTTCACTTATACAACAGAATGGTTCCGTCAAAACGTGTTGACCGCTTAAGCGACTAGAGCCGAATGACCGCCCATTTTCCCGGGCAGTGCCGACGAGAGGCCCCTCGCCCCACTTTGCCCCACTCCACGTGCCTGACAAAGTGGCGCGCTGAGCCGTGATTGGTTTAAGTTTTCCCGCTAGTATTGCCAGACTATTAAAAATATTTTACCGAAATGCAAAATCACGACATTCGGCCATCCGATACAGTGTGACCTCCCGGTGCACACTACCCAAGCAAATAGTCAACCACTTACAAAGCTTAATTCAAATAATAAATATGTCATAAAAATACTTAATTCAATAGTGTTAAGAATCATAATCAATAGTAATTACCACTTATTACACTAAATATATACCTAACTTACACAACAACCAATGCATCAATAAGTACTAATTACATTTTTTTTTATATGTGGGTATATTTTTCTTTTGTCAAGAAGGTCACGACATTCGGTTAACATTCAGTTATCTTTTTTATTTACAGTTTAATGAATTATTTTCGTACTTAAATGCAACATTTTATACTGATTCAAGATTTGATTTGCTGTCGCAGTTCAGATAGCGGCCTTTCATCGTCACTACTGTAATCTGACTCTGTGAGGTTCGGACTGCTGTTTGTAGATTTTTCTGAATCTGGGTTCAACGATTTTAACTTGATCCACGGCCTTAATCTATCTGCTGCGACAACACTATCAAATTTTCTTTTCTTCTGGCCAAAACCAGGAACATCCGCAATTTTATATCTATCATTACCTAAACATTGGACGATTCTAAAGGGGCCTATAAACTTAGTCAACAGTTTTGAGCTTTTTCCATGATTATAATAGTTAGTTCTAGTAATCTTAACAAGGTCGCCAACCTCGTAAACTGCAGCAGGAGCTCTTCCCGCATCGTAACGACTTTTTTGCTTTACTTGATCGGTTTGAATTTTGGAGTGAATTTCATCTCTGATTGCCTTTACATTCTCGCTAGTGTCTTCCAAATTGATATCAAGTTTGTTAGTTAATGCATCACGAAATTTTAAGCCAAATAATGCTTCCGCTGCAGATTTTCGAGTGGTGGCATGTACAGTATTGTTAATTCCCCATTGTATTTTTCCTAAGTTAGCGTCCCAGTCACGTTCATCTTTGTGCAAGTTTTCTTTGGCCAATGCACTTAGAATTGTTTGGTTGAAACGTTCCGCCTGACCATTTGCTCTGGGACACGCTACTGCATTAAGCACGTGTTTAATACCGTACAGAACACAAAATCTTTTAAATGCGGCTGATGTGAATGATGTACCACGGTCGGAGATAATTCGAGACGGTAATCCAAAATCAAATAATATATTTTCAAGAACTTTCAATGTCGTTTTAGTTTTCGTGTTCTTTACAGGTTTAACAAACAGATACTTCGAAAATCCATCTACAATTGTCAGGATATATGCATTACCATTCTTACTTTTAGTGAAAGGACCGAGATGGTCTATATGAATAGTGTGAAATGGTATATTAACCTTTTGAATGGGATGCAAATACCCCGACTTCTTACGACTAGCATTATCTTTATTGTAGGCACATTCGATACATGAACTAACATATTTTTGGACAAAACGCCGCAACCGTGGGAACCAGAACTGACTTTGGATTTTCTCAATTGTTTTTGTAACACCTAAGTGTCCAATATCATCATGATTGGACCTACACACTTGGAATCTTGCGCTTCGAGGAACTACTAACAGTAATTTATCGTCAACTTTTCGGTAAAGTTTATGGTCCTTGATTAAGTAATTTTTCTTTATGTCCCTGACTTCTTCATCGTTATCGGGCTTTAGAATTTTTGCGATTCTAGATATATCTGGGTCAGTCATTTGTAGCGCGAATAGCCAGTGGTCTCTTTCAATATTATAAACAAGAGCAGTTGAGTCGTCTATAAATTCTGAAAGTTTTGTGTTCCGACTTAGAGCATCAACATGATTCATCTGCGTTCCCGGTCTGTATTCAATACTGAATTTAAACTCGCTAATTTGTAACCACCATCTAGCTATTCGCGGTACAAGGTCTCGTTTAGTCAGTGTAGTACGTAGTGCATTGCAATCCGTCACCACTTTAAAGTTTAGGCCTAATAGGTAAACCCTAAACTTCTTCAGCGAACAGACGATGGCAAGAGTCTCCAATTCGTATGAATGCAGATGGCGTTCCTCAGGCGTCGTCTGTCTACTGAAGTAAGCGACTGGTTTCAATACTCGTGGATTATTCTGCCACTGCAGCAGGATTCCGCCGATACCCAGAGCGCTTGCGTCTGTATGCAGCTCAGTGTCAAGTTTAGGGTCGTATAGGGAAAGTATTGGGCGTTCCATCAAATTCTTTTTAAGGCTTTCGAAGGAACGTGACTCTTCTGTGGTCCATCTGAAGATACTGTTCTTTTTCAGGAGACTGGTGAGTGGCCTCGCTATTTCCCCAAAGCCTCTCACAAACCTCCTGAAATAGCTGGCAAGGCCAAGGAACTGTCGCACTTCGTGAACAGTGCCTGGTTCGGGAAATTCTTTGACAGCCATGATTTTCTGCTCATTTGGTCTAATACCTTCAAATGATATTTCGTATCCAAGGTAATTTATGGTTGTGTCAAAGAACTTGCACTTTGCCAGCTTAAGAGTTAAGCCGGTGTCACGCAATAGTTTTAATACGTCCTCTAACCGTTTGAAGCCCTCATCTAAATTTGCTGACGGAACTAGAATATCATCAAGATAAGCGAGAGCCGATTCGAATCGTTTCGAACCAAGCATCCGATTTATTAAGCGTTGAAATACAGCTGGGGCGTTCGCCAGGCCAAACGGCATCCTTTTGAACTCATAGTGGCCATCTGGCGTGACGAACCCCGTATACCGCTGTGATTCTTTCGCCATTGGGACTTGGTAATAACCGGATGCTAGGTCCAATGTCGTGAAATATCGGTTGTTACTAAGATTGCTAAGCTGGTCATCGATAAGGGGTAGCGGAAAACAATCCTTCTTAGTCTTGTTGTTTAACGCCCTGAAATCTATGCATAGACGTGGTTCCCCGTTTTTTTTTCGAACCATCAAAATGGGGCTGGCAAAGTCCGAGTTAGATTCCTGGATTATATCATTTTCGATTAATTCATCAATTATGTTTCGTACCTGTGCTCTCTCAGAATGAGAAAGCCTGTATGGGCGATATACCACTGGTCGGTCGTCTGTCAGCTCTATAGTCATTTCAACATCTTTCGCACAACCAATTTCGTCAAGTTTTTGCGCAAAACAGTCTCTATAGGACTGTAAAAGGTTGTGTAGTCTATCTAGAGTCTCCTGATCGACTTGATTACCTACTTTGATTTCTGAAATTTCGAGAGGTTCAAGATTCGTTATGTCTTTCGTGATTCTGTTCACATAGCGAATTTCCCTTTCAATGAATGGTAGAGCACGGGCAATTGTCGTCTTAACTTCTAAATCCAAGGTGTCATTCTTAAGGTTAGTCAGAACTAAATATCCCTTGCCTTTAGATATTTTGTAAACGCCTTGATGTAAACGGTATTCTCTCCCTGGTTCGCTACAACTGTAACCATCTACATATACGTCCCCGTCAAACAAAGGGTCACAGGTCGATACTTCTACTAAATCAATCCCCTTTAGTTGCGTAGAAGTAGAAACCTGCAGTTTCAAACAATGATCATGACCAGAGTGTTCGATGTCAGGGCTAGGGTAAAATATTAATTTGGTACTGTCCTTCAGCACAGTCAAGCACTGAAGCTCCGTAAAATTTTGCCCCACCAGTAATGAGGTTTGCAAAAACTCGTCCTTGACTACTAAAATTTCTATAACAGCTTCAACTTCATCGATTTTCAACGGTGCAAAAGTTTTGTAAACGGGTGTGACTGATGAGTTACCAAATCCCTTAATGGCGGGGAGTTCATGCGTATTTTTAACTAAATTTAATTTTTGTGCATCAGATTCCCTCATCAAACTACACTCACTACCAAAGTCAATATAGGCAACGAAATTCATTCCCCCTACTACAGCTTGCTTAAAAAATTTATCGTTACTACTTTTGCCAACCGTAATAGTTAATGTCTTGCGCTCCTCGCCACTGGTGGAATTACTTCCAGTTTGTACTGACAATGACAGCGGATTCAATTTACACGACGCGTTACTGTGACCAACACGGTGGCACTTTGGACACTTTACCAATGGTTTTGGACATTTGTTATAAGTATGTCCGTCTGTTCGACAGTTAAAACAAACCATCTTGCCGGAACTATGAGAGGGGTTATTAGTAAAACGATTCCCTGATGACACGTCACGCTTTTTGATAGATAGAACGTCTGTAGGTTTTTGAGAATTGAGAAAACCCAATAAGTCCTCCGGTTCCTTACAATCCAATGCTTGCGCGCCGTTCCTAACAGACTTATCCAAAATGCCGTGAACAATACAGTCTACCGCTTTTTTACCGCTGATTTCACACAGGTTTATGAGAGTGAGTTTGTCATAGAAGTAATCGCTCAAACTTTCATTACTTCTAGTGGTGCGCGCTAGCATCTCCTCGAGAAGCCGACCATAATTCTGTTCGTTTGGAAAGGCTTTCCTTAGTTTAGCTTGCCACTCCTCCCAAGAATAAACTACGGATGGTAAAGATTCGAACCACTTTTTTGCTAATCCAGTTAACTTCTGCAACGCGAAATGTATGGTCTGCTTTTCGTTCCATTCGTAGATGCTAGCGCATTCGTTTACTTTATTTATCCAACTAGCAACAGTCTGAGTCTTACTAGAAGGATCAAACTCCGGTATTACGTTACTGAGCTGACTGTTACTAAGTTGGCAACCCTTCCCTTTGTCTTTCTGAAGGGACAAAACTAATTTCAAAATATCTTCTGCCGCTAATCCTAAACCTTGTTCTTTGGGCAGTTCGGTAGTTCCACTTGACGTTTCAGCAATAGGGTGAAGTCCACTAACCTCTTCAACGACCCACGGCGTCATCGAAGACTGCCCAAAGTTAGAAGCAGGACGACGCCGGCGACGTGGTGCAGGCGATGGTGAGGTCGACTTCTTCCGCTTTTGTCTGCCGCTGCCTCTTTCTCGGGTTCTTCCTCGCTCCATAATCTCAGGAATGAAAACAAACATTTATTAGAAATACTCATTGTCATTTAACTTACGTAAAAAAAAATAGTAATCTCGTCTAATGTTAAATTCACTGTTAAATTACTTAAAAATATTAATATAAAAGAAAATATTTTAATCTAAGTAGGTAGGTATTTATAAAATAAGCGCAACTTCAAGTTAAGACTACTACGACACAGCGTGCAAGTTTTCGAGTGCTCTAATTACATAGGTAGTTTAAAGATCTTTAAAGTATATTACCTCATTTTATAAAATTTCAACGACACACTTGGCCCGCATTTGTAGTTAGCACACATGGCTTAATGATGGCTCACATGGCCAACAATAATAGTGGCGCACATGGCCAGATGTGGTGGCGCACATGGCCAAATGTGGTGGCGCACATGGCCATATGTGGTGGCGCACATGGCCAAATGTGGTGGCGCACATGGCCAAATTTGGTGGCGCACATGGCCAAATGTGGTGGCGCACATGGCCTACGGTATACGATACTAAGTCTTCTTAAACTATCCTACCAAAAAGATTATCTGGCCTAAACCATATGCCGCAATAGTATTACGTGGCTTCATATCTTTATAAAAAATATCGCACGATAGCTACCAAAGAGTGGCCTTGATCAAACCATCATACAATATTCCTTGCAAAGTGTAACCACACATAATAACATTTTCAGAGAGTAGCCCTGACAAATGTTTTGTAGTCTACCACATAAATCTACAACGTGCATATGGTGACTAGATACATGTGATAACATCACGGAACGCAATCAAAGAGTAGCCTTGACGTTACATTCCAATGATAAATCACACATATTGTCTATGAGAATATTTTATCGACTATTGATAGGTATAATCTTAATAATAATTCTACTTTCTTTTTACAAAATAAACTGGCCGTTACGTACCTTTATATCCTCGTAGTGGGCTGAAGATATATCCCGCTTCTGAGTTTTTATAAAATAAAAACTCTGTTTAAACTTCACAAGATTAACTTTATTTCTAATAACACAAAATATAATTTCACTTATACAACAGAATGGTTCCGTCAAAACGTGTTGACCGCTTAAGCGACTAGAGCCGAATGACCGCCCATTTTCCCGGGCAGTGCCGACGAGAGGCCCCTCGCCCCACTTTGCCCCACTCCACGTGCCTGACAAAGTGGCGCGCTGAGCCGTGATTGGTTTAAGTTTTCCCGCTAGTATTGCCAGACTATTAAAAATATTTTACCGAAATGCAAAATCACGACAATAGGCTACGATTTTCCGCATGAAAATTTCTCATTCCCACGGGAACAAGTCCGGTGAAGCTTGATCCGTCGTATTTTTTCAACTAAAGCAGATGTCAATTAAAAAAAAAATCCACGGAAAAATCTATTAACGCGGGCGGAGCCGCGGCGGGAAGCTAGTGTTCTATAAATTGTACAACAATCCTAGATGAAAATGAGTATCCTAGTTGTCTTAATATCAGCAGATTAAAATCTCTTCTCCTAAAGAAATGTTACTTTACCATAGGCGAGTTCATGTCAGATAAACATAAATAATCTGATCTAAAATCTTTCACATGACTCAAGTTTAAAAATTTAAGATCTTTAAATGAAACATTCTTGAAAAATTAGGGACAATGGGAATACCCCGGCATGCGGCGATTGGTCAGTTCAAACATGGAGCGTGCTCCTCGACTCTCGCGCATCTATCAATTCAACAACGTGTCAGACTGATTGAAAGAGCAGAAATTATGCTATAACTAATATGTATGCTGTAAATAGCTGAATAAATTTATATTTATCTTAATGAAGAAAATATTTAAAGTATCTGGTATTTGAATCATGATCGAAAATGATGTTTTTATTTTGCCTTATCTGTTTATTAGAGTTACGTAACGCAAAAACGGAATCCGTATAGTCTGTCTGTCCGCTCGTCCGTCCGTTTGTCACAGCCAATTTCTTCTAAAACTACTGAATCAATTGGTTGAAATTTGACACACATTATGTTAAAACCTGTTACCCAAACAATAACACCCAAATAATAATCACCCGTTGATGTTGTGGACCAGTTGCGTTTTAGGCGAGTTGAGGTATAGACCAGTTGCATTTTAGACCAAGTGATACTAAACCCAAAAACAGAGAGACGTCTAAACCAAAAAATATACTGTTAATAATAAAGGAGTATACTTTGGGGCGTAAATTAGTCCTGTAAAAAATCTTGTACATTATAATCATGTAACAAAAGTATCAAATTAAAAGGTTTTTTGTAAAATAAAATAAATAAATAAATCCATTTATTTCAGGCAATATTTTCATAAAGATGTTAATATTCTTTTCTTACTTCAAAGATGTTAATTATGTAAACAGAGGCCTATATCATAAATACCTTACAGACTATCATACATATTTTATACTATAGCTCGCTGCTTCGGCTTAGTGTGATTTCAATTTTTTTATTATTATTTTACGACATAAAATTTAAAGTTTTTTTTAAAGTACGAGTAAATATCAAGTTAACCTCAGGTACCTAATCTACGATATCCGATCGCTAAACATCCACAATTCCACATACATACACAAGCATCTATCGAAGCGCAAAAGTCGCACTAACGACCCGCGTTTTTTGTCGCAGCATTCCAGCGGAAGTCGCAGTTAACGTCTCCCGCGATTTGCGACAAAAAACGCAGCTGCGTTAGACATGGTCTCGTAATTGGCGGCTTATTTGGAATTAATCGCAAAAACGGACGCGAAGCGAGAGAGATCTCATAGATCACAATTAAGGGTACCGGGAAATCGGGTCTGATTTAGATCGGATGGGTTAAGGGGGTTTTACACTTGACTGACGTCGGACTTGATATTGGTACCGGCGGCTCGCCAGATCCTGGTCGAGGAAAACGACGAGGAATTTGGAAGAATAAAACATCGCTGATAAGTATTTATTGGAACAAGGTAAAGGGCACTTTTGTATAACACAAATATAATAATTACTGGAAAATCAACGAGAGTTTAAGAGTGCGGCCGACACATAGTAAAAGCAAGCAAAAAGTGAATATAAAAATGGATGAAATGACGAACGATTGACGAATGAATTCCAAAATTAAATATTCAAGTTTAGACGAAAAAGAATGGTAAATGTGATGACAATGAGGAGGCAACGAGGTGGCACACCTCGTTACAGAATGATGTTTTCCGTATCAATGCGCTAGCTAGACCGAGGTTCGGGGATCTCTTGAATCGCCCCTCGACTTGGTATATGCACAGATAATATAATACTAGTTACACTAGGTATATGGCTACTTTGGAGTAGAACCCTCCGTACGTAAGTCTGGTAAAGTTTGATGCTTGATCAATTATGCGAAGGATACGTTGGTCATTTAAAAAATAAAGCCAGTAATCGACAAAGAGATTTTGTCATTATGACTAAAATAGCTAAAGCTCTTTTTTGTATCAGCTAGATATTTTGGGATTGATAGAAACGTACCTTCACTAGGTACATAGTATTGTCACGCCCGCGGCTCGCCTCAATCCTGGACGAGCCTGCGGCGTGAACTCTTGAAGAAGGTTGAAGTTACGCGTTGTGATTCAATTACGACGAATTGAGTTGTGACGAATTAAAACGCTGAATGCACTTCACTGTACTTTTATTTAAGTTCACAAAAACGACACATTATAACAGTTGCAAAGTTTTTAAACTATATAAAATACAATGTAACCCTTGGTTGAAGCCAGAAAAAGAAGTGAAAATAAAAATCAATGATTTGACGGATGATTTTTGAATGAATTCCAAAACTAAATATTCAAATTTAGAGAAAGAAATAGTAAATGAGATGAGAAATGAAGTAAAAACGAGGCAACGAGGTAGCATGCAATGCACCTCGTTACAGTATAAAACAAAGTCGGTTCCCGTCTGTCTATCCTTAATAGTCCCTATGTGTGCTTAGATCTTTAAAACTAAGGATTTTTTTTATTGTAGAACGTGGTAGAACGGTACGTAAGTACCTATAATAATACGTGGTTTGTTGTACATCCTTAGTTTTCACTTCATCAAATCTTTAAAATACTTCTAAATTCAAATGTTTTCAACCTCGCGTCATGTGCAGTCGTACTAAGATCAAACTATTCTTGAGTTCTTGATACTAGAAGCGCAGTCAGCTTCTATCGTCGAAGTAAATCAACGTCTAGTCTACGGTTATTAGAACTGTTATGGCAATGCTGGCTGGTAAGTGGCTGTCGGCAACACAGTTTACACGTTACGTGCCAGTGACTGTAAAAAAATAAAATGAATATCTTTGTCACAACGTGGGTTTCATTTTTTTACCCACGAAATAGGTACCTACGCAGGAGGTTCTGAAATCGACGCGTATATTTTTATTATGTACGATCACGCATTACTTTTTGCAGATTATTCCGATTTTGATAATACTTTTTTTATAGAATAGAATAGGGTGGTACTCCGAATTAGGATAATATAAAATAAAATTAAAAATCAGCCCTAAAAGGGAAGAAATTCGGGGATGACTGAAAATTTGATTTTCCTCACTAAAACAATGTATTTACCTGCTGAAAAAGGTAGCTTATGTCCTTGTCTATTTTATCTTTGTACCAAGTTTCATTAAAATCCATTCAGTAGTTTTCGCGTGAAAGAGTAACAAAAATCCAAAACCAAACATCCGCGTTCGCGTTCGCGTTTATAATAATATTATAGTAGGATTAAATATAATGATGATGCATCCCATCACCAAGAAACCATAATCGTAACGGATGCTTAGGTTTAACGAAAGAAGCATGCACGACGCAAAAACACACGTATATAATTAATAATCATCAATATATATAAATCAATACCATTATTTGTTGTAATTTAATTTCATAACTCAAGAACGGTTTCACCTATATGTGAAGTTTGCACAAAATCGATCGAGCGGTTCTTCATTTTATGTAGCTAAACACGTGCCAGGTCGCTAGTATAATACAATACGAGTAATATGTGAGACCTTGTGGGGTGCATTTTGTCTTAATTATGTACAGTACAAATACATAAGTGCAGTCTTATCACGTGTTTTTATACTTTCAAATAACTTTTTTCTTAAAAGCTCGTTATTCTTATTTTTGTGTGACGTAAGAATACAGTATACGGGACTCAATATTTTACTTCAAATGATAGTATATCCTGAATGCTTTCGGAAAAAAAGTTAATTTTAAGTATAGAAGCAAATCGTGAACCCACCTCGACGTCGAAAAGTGATTTGTAAAATCTTACTTCGAATAAAACATATTTCATTTTCATTTTCATTTTCAAGCACGTGATATGATGGGACTTATGAACGCGACCGTACCACTACCACACGAGACCACAGAAAGAGTTTGGTTACACCAAATTTTAAGCCAGGCATCAAACGTCATTCACATCAACGAACAAGTCCAAAAATTGATCGATGATTTACCAACACCACTCGCATGGCACGCTCCCAGTTTTTACTATCGACTTTTTATCGATCCACGACTCATCATCGCGCCGCGCACGCAGCGGTAATGACGTCATTTCAGTCGGCGGGTGATGGATCATGCCATAAGCGGTGCAGTTGCAAAAAAGCTCCTGTCTACAATAGAATAGGGTTTATTTCCTCTTCTTATTTGTAGTATTATATAGCTGCAGAGTTCTTTATTTTTTGTTTGTCTGGCAAATATAAAATTGATATAAAAAAGGAAAAAAACCTAAAATTTGATTGACTTATGAACTTCTTCTGCCTTGTTTTGTTATTAAAAGAACCTGCGTTTAATGATAATAATATTCACCTGTACGCTTACGTATAAAAAGAAATAATGCTTTGCTTCCTAACAATGAAAAGGAGATTCATCGTTATAATAAATACTAGCTTTCCACCCCGCGACTCCGCCTGTGGAAATGAAGTATTTTCTCGCAGTAAAAGGTAGCTCATGTCCTTTCCGAAAGTCTATTCTATCTCTGTACCAAGTTTCATCAAAATCGGATCAGTGGTTTTGGCGTGAAAGCGTTACAAAGAGACAGACAGAGTTACTTTTCTATACTAATATTATAAAGAGGAAAGATTAGTATTTGTGTGTGTGTATGTTTTTTATGAATGAACTCAAAAACTACTATGCCAGTTTCAAAAATTCTTTCACCATTAGACAGCTACATTCACCATAAGTAACATAAGCTATATTTATTTTTTTTAAATAGGGATCCTTACTAAAACTTAAATAATGTAACCCAAGGTGTAAAAAAATACCAAAAATATTCCTAATAATTGAATGGGCTCCGAGACTACTGAACCGATTTTGGTGAAACTTAGCACAAAGAAAGAATAGACCTTGGGAAAGAACATAGGCTACGATTAACCGCGGGGAATTTTCTTATTCCCTTAGGAAAAAATGTTAAAGCGGCGGAGTTGGCACAACGATAGAATAGACCTTGCGGAAGAATATAAGCTAACTTTTACCGCGAGAAAATACCTCTTCCCACGGGAAAAACTATTAAAGCGGGCGGAGCCGCGGCGGGAAGCTAGTGTATTTATAATATTAGTAAAATTCTAAGGAAGATATGCTCTTCTATCGTAACTAGTTACGAACTTCTGGGTCAGTATGTAGTAAATAAAAAAGTCTTTTAATTAGTAACTGGTATCGTACAAAGTCTTCTATCGTAACTAGTTACGAACCTCCGGTTTCGTACGCGGCCGGAGGGTATCGTTGCACCTTCGACACCGAATGTTGTCCTCACGTTTACTGTCGAGATGGTATCTCACTGTTTTGACGCTGATTAGACATGTCGGTGTGGCGTTCGAGATAACGATCGCTATTTTAACGAGTCCGGCTGAGTGATGGGTGACCGCGTGAACTAATGGATTTAATTAGTCTGGGTGAGAGTTTAAAATTATTATTTTCTTTCGTCATAATCATCATCATTTCAGCCAGTAGACGTCCACTGCTGGACAAATGCCTTCCAAGATCTCCACAACGATCTGTTCCGCGCTGCCCGCATCCAGCGGCTTCCCGCGACCCTCACCAGATCGTCGACTAAGACTTTTTTTTATTACTTTTTTTTTTTATTTAAGAGCCATGTCGGCGTAAGGCGGTTCGATAATTCCGAAACCAGGATTTTGTGAGATAAGTTAACCTTGATACCTACTCGATAAGCAAGCAAGCAAGACTTGTATTTACCAAACAAAAGAGTACAGTACAGTATCACATAATTATTTATAAGCAAAATATATAATACAATACGCCTATTGTAAGTGCAACAGTCTATAGCTGACGCGAAAGGCGGTTAGTGGTTTAATGTTCGCTTCTTATTATTCTTGGGAAATTGTTCCGTTCAGCCTTTCCAATGTCCACAATTCCACATATATAACATCAGAAAATACCCGACGGCGGCGGCCCGTAGCCTAGTCGGTACGTCTGCCTCCGAAGCACAGAGTCGCGGGTTCGAATCCCGTCCAGGACAAACATTCGTGTGATGAACACTTGTGTTTGCCTTGTATCTGGATGTTGTATATTTATACATGTATGTATATGAGCTGTTGATACCTATTAGTACATATGCTGCGGTATCAACAGCTCATATACATACATATATAAATATACAACATCCAGACACAAGGCAAACACAAGTGCTCATCACACAAATGTTTGCCCCGGGATTTGCCTAGTTCTGGTGTGTTAGAAGTTCCCAAATATTATTATTAAAAAAATCAAGTCCTAGTTCGGCGCTACCAATTCTGCTAATATCACAAACGCCAAAGTTTATGCATGTATGTTTGTTACTCTTTCACGTAAAAACTACTGAATGTATTTTGATGAATCTTTACAATAATATAGCTTATACATCCAGAATAACACACAGGCTACTTTTTACCGCGGGAAATTACCCTCCTGGGGCGGAAAGCTACTAATAAAATATGGTTTATTTGTTGCGTGCTGCGCTGTGCAGAGAGCTGAAAGCAGCCCATCTGTATATATTTGAATAAAATCAATGGGCTCAATCTTATGGGAATTCAAAAGGACCGATGACGAATTAATTTAATTTTGAATGAATGATATCTAAAATAAGCAGAGCAGCTGTCAAATTCAGCTATGGGGAATGTTTTCGCATGCCTGCTAAATTAGCGCGAACTATGCGTAAAATCAATGTTTGACGTCTCTAAATTTAAGTTGAAAATCACCTGTTCCTTTTTAAATAAATAATAAATAAAATAAAATAAGTTTTTATTTCTTTAACATAAAGTCTTAAATTACTAGTGAGATGGGGTCTCCATTTAAGCAAACATTGCCTGTGTTTGGAGGCCCCGCTCTTCCTTAACAATAAATGGGATATGTTATACAGCTAATGGAGTACTTTTAAATTATTTTCTTCTGTGCTTTTACTACAATTACAATTTATAGTAATGCTATTTACTAATTTATTAAAAATAGGAAAGGAAGTGGAAAAAAGAAATGAATGACGATTTTTGTTCTTAAGAACGTGAAAGGGACATAATGGTTTTTAAATTGAATTGAAGTAATATGTAGTATCGGGCCCAATAGCGTATTAAAATCAGTAGCCGCTATCGATCGCGCTGAGTGATCGAAAGTGGTTCGATTAAGCACGAGACCGGTCTCGATTCAAGCATTCAAATCGATATCGCTAATGTCGGCACAGAATCGAGTTACGTAACGCAGCTTGTAAGAATATTCATGCTCACATCACAAATTACAGTAAACAGAACAAAATACATACATAAAGCCCGACCAAAGAAATAAGAAACTTCGCCATATTGCGGAATTTCAATGGAACTAATTTTATAAGGGAAATTGTTGCCATAGTCGTAAAAATATACACGTGGCGCCCCCAGAGCAGGTTTCTTATTTCTTTGTGACCAAAGAAGCCTGACGGCTTTACATATATACAGTCACGCCTCTTTCCCTGCGTGGTAGGCATAGACCACTTCCTTCCACTTGCTACGATCCAAACACACTTCTTTCGCTTCATCCACATTCTCTCCTCATGCATGCTCGTCAGTTTAGAGTACTCTTGACCCGACCTTTTGTCAGAACGTCCCCGATTTGATTTTGGAACGTTCGTCTTGGTCTTCCCCTTCCAACACTTCCTTCCACTCCGGTAAAAAATAGATTATTCATTACATTAACCTTAGAAGAATTTAAAAAATGTAGGGACATCTCACTCACGGCCACGTGACCCCAAAGGCCCCAAACTAGGCAGAGCCTGTACTACGAGCACAGAAGTAGGTGTCAAACAAATAATATAGGTACGCAAAATTCTTAGGCGTACCTACCAACTAGGCTACAGGTGTGTTACGGGGCCAGCCATCCTATATTCTTGGATTGAGATTATTTGAGATCAATGATAATGATCCTTGCAATCACTACATACATAGTATAAAACAAAGTCGCTTTCTCTGTCCCTATGTCTCTATATCCCTATGTACGCTTAAGTCTTTAAAACTATGCAACGGATTCTGATGCGGTTTTTTAAATAGATATATTATTTCAAGAGGAAGGTTTATATGTATAATACATGCATAATATACTTAAGGATAACCCACAATAACCATTTTCCCGTGCGGAGCCGGGGCGGGTCGCTAGTAATATTATATACGCGAAAGTACGTGAGGATCAATGTGAGGATGTATGGATGGATAGATGTTTGTTATTCTTTCATGCATAAACTACTGAATGGATTTTAAAGAAACTTTGCAATAATATCGCTTATACATCAGAATAACATATTATAAGCTACCTTTTACCGCCGGAAAATCGTAGAAAATCTGTTAGCGTGGGCGGAGCCGCGGAGCCAAAAGCTAGTTACAGATATTTCTACAAATAAATTACCTATGGCTAATGTCAAGCGCGACTGATCTCGAATCAATCAAAAAGAAAATAAAACTTTTAACAAAAGCACAATTACTTTCTGGCGTTTCTTTTCCAAATAAGACACACACACACACAATCAACACACACATCAAACGAACGAACGAACGAACGAACGAACGTAGGAGTAAATCATTGATCTATAGATCGTGCGTAGATCGTAGATCTTATGCGCGCGCGACTCGAACCGGTGTTCACGCAAGTTTCCGTAAAGAGTATATAATTAAAACTATCAATCACTCGTCTGTCTGTCCGTTGCCTATTTTTGGAAAGTTTTTAATTACATAAAAATGTAATCTTTTTTAATGGGACGCGGTGAAAATGTGGCCAAGTTCTGTATATTGTATGTTACGTGATAAAAATGACTCATTTATTTAGTTTATTTGTAATCTGAAACTTATTCTTTGATTAATTCTAATGAACATCATCATCATCATCATCTAAGCCGAAAGACGTCCACTGCTGGACAAAGGCCTCCCCCAAGGAACTCCACAATGATCGGTCCTGCGCTGCCCACATCCAGCGGCAAATCTGGTAAGGGTCGCGGGCAGCCGCTAATGAACAGATTTTTGAAATTTTTATATTCTTCAAATTATATATTCGTCATCATCATTATGTCCCCGAGGGGCTCGAGCCTACCCTGCACCAAGATGAAAATATCTATTAGTGTAGATAGAGCATTCCACATAGGTGTCGTTTACGTGACGCTACTGCACGGTCTTTTGCAGGGTTCATTTAGCCCTTTTCTTACTTGTTGCACAGATTAATAAATAGTTACTAACGTGGTCGTTGCTAGAGGAAGTCGGTTGTCTACGTAGCAGATTCCTAATGATGATGAAATGATAATTATTGCTCCAATAACGTGTCACATAAGCGACAATAGTTGATTTTTCCGTGGAATGTCCCAGACAGGTATGTACATATTTTAATTACTATTATGAAATGATATTATCGTTGACGCCACTAGATGCAGGCAGTGCAGGACCGATCGTTGTGGAGATCTTTAGGGGAGGTCTTTGTCCAGCAGTGGACTTCTACAGGCTGAAATGATGATAGATAGATAGATAGATAGAAAAACGTTTAATCAGTAAGAAGGTACACATACAATATAAATACAAAACAAAAATTTTGACACAAAAAACACAACTTATAAACAAATTTACATTTAAATAGTATGTGTACCGCCCCCTAACTAGGCACCAACTCAGCATGTGCTGTGACGTTCGGCTTCCCACACTTCACAGCGCTGTTTTTCTGTTAGCACCCATTCGGTTGGAGTGCGCAATCAAAGGAGTGAATGATTTTTTATATTTATTATAATGCGTGGCTATATAAACACACACAAAAATACAAATCTTTCCTCTTTATAATATTAGTTTGATGACAATAAATAAATATATGTGTATATTAAATATAAAATAGTGGATTATATACAAATATGATGTGTTATATAATAAATATGTACTGAACAAAAATATGTATTTAAAAATAAATAAAAAGTATGTTGAGAAAGATGTGTCATGTTGCCTACCCACCAACAGATCGACATCAAAATTTAAAACGAAAATGTGTGATAATGCGGGTTAGGAATAAAGTTGTACAGTTCCTGTGCTAAAATTAGCTAGTTTCCTTCTGCAGTGCAAGAAAGTATTTCCGTGCTTCATTTTTGAAATGGTTTTTGGTGGTTATGCAACGGAGTGGAGGAGGAAGGTCATTCCAGCACTTGGACGCCTGGAACTTGAAGCTACCGTGGAAGGCTACAGTTCGATGTCGAGGTAAGATTAGCACAGGAGAAATCGATCTAGGCACATATCTATGATTTGCATATCTCCAGGACAGTTTCCGGAAAAGATACTCAGGCTTCCCAGTATAAATAACGTCAAATATTAAATTTGACAAAAATAGCCTAATTCGACCTCCAAGTTTAAGGATGTTTGACGTATTAAGAAAGGCGTTACATGTGCACGTGGAGGGATGGGGAAACAAAAGCGCGCACATGCATTTTGTACTCTTTGTATGAGCGATAGTGTTTTCCCATAAATGCAGTTACCGTAGACCGTAATGCAATGATTAAACTTGGAGAGGATAAGCGATTCGCATAATCTAACTCGAAGTTCCGTGTCGATGAATGGTCTTATTTTATATAAAATTTTTAGGCGGTAAAAGCAGTTACGTACCAGACTTAAACAGTGCTCCTCGAACCTCAAATTACTGTCCATCAGTAATCCCAAATTACGAGCTGAGGGCACGCGTTGAACCCTAGCACCCAAAACCTCTATATTTAAATTTTTAGCCTCTAAAATTTGCACCTGGGCTTTAGAGCCAGTTATTAAAAACTTAGATTTTGTCGGATTTAGTAACAAGCAATTTCTTTCTGACCAAGTGGCGATAAGATTTAAATCTGAATTTATTTTGTTTACAGCTGTCTGATGGTTGTTCTTGTCTACTGGGAGGTACAGCTGAACGTCATCAGCATACATATGAAAATTGCAATCCTGTATGTGCCGGGCAAGATCTGACGTATAAATGATGATGTTGCTATGTGATTTCCAGCTGAGAATTGGTTAACTCTTCGTGTAGGTACAATACAATATACTTTATTGACACCAAAAACACACAAGAAAACAATAATAGTACAAAATAATAGATGACTAAAGGAAGATAGCCAGGGCATTGGAGGCAGTATTAATCTATGTGGAGATTAAAGAACTTGGCTTAAAATATCGTACACTCTGCCGTGCGCCCGAACAGAAAAGGCAGTATAGGTAGTATGCCAGCGGATTTAGTCGTCAAAACCCTCGTTAGCGGTTGCGACACGACCACTGCGACTAGTAAATTGAACTAAAAACGTGTACTCTCAAACTACATTAAAGATCGCATTTATTAATACCTAATGTGATTAAATTTAATCCTTAGATTTAATCATTACATTGGTGCAAATTCTCGTCGCCACACCCTATTCTAAAAAAGTATACGTCTATTTTACTACTTTAAGAACAAAAGGGACAAATAATTGACAATTTAAAACTAGAGTGTGTTCTAAAATATTCCATTCAAACGACGCCTTTACCAGCTACGCTCTAATTCTAAACTAGCTTTACGCCCAGCGGCTTCACCCGCGTTAAAAGTTTTTCCCGTGGAAATAAGGTTTTTCCCACGGTAAAAGGTAGCCTAAATCCTTCCCGAGGGGCTCGAGCCTACCATAAAGCAGGGTGAATAGGTCTTAATCGACCACGCTGACCCAGTGCGGGGTGGTCTACTTCACACACAACCTTTGAATTACTTCGCAGGTGTGTGCAGGACTTACAATGTTTTCCTTAACCGTAAGAGCACAAGAGCGTTTAATAAACGTACGTAGTAAGGAAGGATTCGAAAATCGAAAACATTGGTCCTGACCACTATATATCCACTATATACGTATTTGACAGCGGCCAAATTCATACAAATAAAAAAATTAGTATGGGCTAAGTTCCACTTCGCCTGTCCAGAATGGACAAAGAGAACAAAAAAAATAATAGAGTGTTCAAAAGTGAACTCTCTGCTACCGATATTTACATCATATATTTATATACATTAAAATGTATGTACGTACGTAGGCAGTACATTAAATGTACTGGTTTGATAGGTAGCTCTAACACATGTTGTATTAGAATACAATAGCAAGCGAAGTGCGGTGTCATTACAAGTGTATGTTGCTGAATAAATTAAACCGTTATACATTTTTGTGTAGATAATAAAGGAGTTTCTAAGAACTTATACAAGATTTGGTACTAGATGGCGTTGGTAGGTAAAACTTGGGTTAATTTTTGAAACTAATTTAATTATTTAAAATTATAAATGCTCTGATTCTTTTTTGTAATTCTGTTATTTTTGGGGCAGTGGCATTCCCCAAAAAGTAGAATTAAAAGGATTTATTTCTTACAATTTTATTATTTTATCGTTTTAGAGGAAATTGAATGTGACAGACAGACAAATTTTGGTAGGAGGACAAGAAAATTGTTCAAAACCGTCGACTGAGCAGTGTTTTCAGTATCCACTGACTTAGCATGACCCTTCAGTATTTGCTTAGCCATCAAGTACACCTTGTATGGTCATGCCAGTCAGTGTATTTTTAGATTATTTCAAAATCCAAAGGTTTTTATTCGAGTAAGATTACACAAATAATCTTTCGACATCTTAGTGAAGTTACTAAGTTTTGCTCGAACTAAGACTGGCTCTCGGCTCACATTAATGAAGAATCATCATTAACAGCTCATACATGTCCCCACCGAGGGGCTCGAGCCTACCCTGAAACCAGGGTGAATAGGCCTTAGTCGACCACGCTGGCCTAATGCGGGTTGGTCAACTTCACACACAACCCTTGAATTACTTCGCAGGTGTGTGCAGGTTTCCTCACGATGTTTTCCTTCACCGTAAGAGCGTCGAATAAACGTACATATGAATTCGAAAATCGAAAACACATTGGTACGTGCCGAGGTTCGAACCCGCGAACTTCTGAATGGAAGTCAACGGCCCTAGCCACTAGGCCACCGACGCTCTAATGAAGATGAATGAAGAATAAACTCTTAAAATTTAAAGAGGCGATGCGATATCAGTTAGAACAGTCTGGCAGATTCGCGAAATGTGTGCGCTGCTGTGGAGAAGAATTAATATTATCTCTAAAATGAAGATGCACATAACTATCTTATGCTTTATATAAGGGAGGCCTAATGGAATTGCCCAATGTTTAATACTCGTACCAGAGCTAAACAATGCCTAAACTTAATGTACCTACACTTAATTAGATTTATGTTCCTTATCTACTTATACCGGAGTTCGTGTCCGTCCGATAAAATTTTTAAATATAAGTTTTAATCGTATTTTAAAAAGTCATAAAGTTGTTATTTGGTGGTTTAATGAGATAAGACGTTTTATCACATATTAATTATGACAAAATAAAAATATTCTTTATATTAATTATAAAAAAATAAACACAACTTAGACATATTATTCTAAATATCCACCACAACAAGATCAAAATATCGACAGGGAGTGAAATAATCAACAGAGTGCGTCTTTGTATCAACAGCTTGGGAGTCATTTTGAGAATTTGATAAAATATGGAACATTTAGTTAAAACAACAAATAAAAATTCCATAAAGTTACATATTTTATTTCATTTAATTAGCAATAAATCAAAAGCTAGTACATAACACAATCGCTCTCTTATCGTCGCCACTATTTCGTTCAGTTATAATTTTCACGTAGAAAACAAGTAGGGCAACCACTATATGCCAGTCCTAATTAATCATCATAGATATCGACACCACACTTTAAAACATATTTATTAAAAATGAATGTTTATCTACGGATACAACTAGTAGAAGCATTTAAGAGCTATATAAGCACTATTGTTAATGAAGAATTTAGAAAGGGCTGGTTTGCTTACATCGGAGTATTGTCGTCTCTCCCGTGCTGCGTCGCTTTAGTGTGCACATGGATCATGCTACCTAAATGGAGGACGCTACAGGCCTACATCTGCATCAACGAAGCCATCTTTGGAACAATCGCTATGTTACTGCAACCGAGTATAATCTGGGACTTGTGTCATATGACGGACGGTGTTAATTTTAAAATATTTTGTCGTGAAATATTTGATAACATCTTTTTGTATTTTATTGTTTTGACAATATCTTATTGTTGGTCGACTTGTGCATCAATAGTAGCTTTTATAAAACTGGTGCACAGTGGTTTCCGCACAGGACGAATCAGCCACGAAAAAAAAATCGCCACTGTGTTCACGTACGCACTGTTTATACTGGTAATGATATCAAGTATTTTAATATGTTATTTTTTTTATATTATCCAAAGAATTGGTGATATATTTAAAAAAATTCATTATGTATCGTTTACCTCGATTATAGTGCTAATTGTAGTGTTATTTACAAACTTACTGGTCTACGTCATGATATGCATAAAAGTGATGTCCTGTTGTTGCCATAAGATGTCGGGAAGAGGATGCAGTCACGTGATATCTCTGGTTGGTGTTGGTGTTGTGTGCCAAGTGACAGGAGTATTTGAACTACTACTGGTGTATTGGGAGGATAAGCTCTATTTTCTGGAAATCACTATGAGAATATTGTTCCAAGTTAGACTGGTGCCTCTGACGGCTGTGATGATCTTCAACAAGTTCAGCAGACAGCTGTGGAAGGAGTACTTACAGCGAAGAGCTAGAAGAGCTACCAACACTATTCCACTAAAACGTCAGGAGTCTGTTTAGTTGAATTTCTGTGCACTGTGTGATTATATTTATTATGAATAAAGTTATTCAAAGTACATCGTTAATCAATTATCATTATAAGAATAATATAAACTCAACCTGAAATAATTTATCAACGAAATTTATTTTGATATTGGTAGGATTGTTTTTTTTATGTGTCTGTTACTTACCTTACATTAATTAGTTTTACTTTTAGTCTTAATACTAATTTTAAATTTAAGTAAATTATGTAAAACATAAAAAGTTCTGGCCAATTCTTTTAAGTATTTCTTTGATGTAGTGTAGAATTAAAGGCCTGTCAACCCACCGCCATTCATTATAATTATGTAAGCGGCGTGCTCAAGTGTACCCACTGTGCGCAGGAGTTCGCTGCAAAGATCGGCTCTATAAATCGCAGTGAAATGTGCAAATCAGGGATTTCACGAAATCCCGGTAGATTTATTACGTCTCCTTACTAAAATAATCTAGTGATATGACAAAATACCAATTCATCGTCAGTGATATGATATGGCGTTTCACTAAACGAAATGAAAGAGTTTCGTTTTATTTTATTTTTTTATTCTTTTTAAATTTAAAAATTTAATTTGTTACACGTTTTGGTTTAAACTGTAAGTGTAGCAAATAATTTAATAAATAAATAAATAAATAAAATAAATAAATTATATTATTGGTTTTACATACAAAAAAAAAGTAGGTATACGGACGTACGTTGTGGTTTTAAAGTATATTCTATTCTATTCTATTCTACAAATCCGTAAAATGGTCACTCTTGGTGAATCGTCTAAAGATTTAAATAATAATTTGTAAAAAGTTAGTCTATATAAGCCATCTTCGGGTGCACCAGAAGAGCCCAACTGATTAGGAGTCGAAGTGGTCGCCATGACCGAAAACGGTCAGAACGATCATCATCATCATTATATTTTTTTAATAAATTATTAAGCATACCTAGAGGTTTGAATAAGATCTTTAATTATATTTCTTACTAGCTTCCCGCCGCGGCTCCGCACGCGTTAATAGTTTTTCCCGTGGGAATGAGGAATTTTCCCGCGGTAAAAGTTAGCCTATGTTCTTCCTCAAGATCTATTCTATCTTTGTGCCAACTCCGACCGCTTTAACATTTTTTCCCGTGGGATTGAGAAAATTTCCCGCGGTAAATTGTAGCCTATGTTCTTTCTTAAGGTCTATTCTAACTTTGTGCCAAGTTTCACCAAAATCGGTTCAGTAGTTTCGGAGCATTTTCAATTATTAGGAATATTTTACGTATTTTTTTTACACCTTGGGTTACATTATTGAAGTTTTAGCAAAGAACCCTAATTTTTTTGAAAATAAATATGTGTTACTCAGGGTGAATGTAGCTTCCCAACAGTGAAAGAATTTTTGAAATCGGTTCAGTAGTTTCGGAGCCTATTCGATGCAAACAAACAAACAAAAAACAATCAAACCTTTCCCCTTTATAATATTAGTATAGATTAGAATAAAAAATACCTCAGTTTTGCTTCTTTACTTATAAGTTTATTTATAACATAACACCAATAATACCTAGTAATTATTGTATTTTACTAGACCAAAATATATCTTTAAATAGACTGTTTTTATTGTCTCCTGCAGATGTTTTTTTACGCAAAGCATTAAAAGTAAAAAAGTTTTATCAAAATAATAGGAAACTTAAGTTAACATTTATACATATATTTTTTGTACCCTTAAAGTGTTATAAATAAAAATAATGACCAATATAATAATTGTAAGTTACAAATAAGATCTATTTTATGTATTTTAAAAATGAACTCGATTCCAGAATGTTCGCTAAGTTAGCTAATTTTACCACGGTTGCTATATAGTATATCTAAGCCACTTAATTCCTATTCTACGTGAACTGACACTGCTTACTTACATATTACTTATTAATTAAACTGACATTGCTTATAAAATCTGACGTTTCTTATTTTAGACGGTTAGTTCAACATTGCTTTAACTACCCACACGTATTAATTAGGAATCATGTCACATGCAATTCTGCTTCCTTGCAAAACTGCGCGCGCGCCTACATACTGGATCTGACTACCAGCGCCTAGCGTTCCCTTTCAATGTCTGCCTGGTCCTTTAGACTTTCGGCATGGTCCAAGAAAACAAGGTCTAACGGTTAGACCTTGTTTTCTTGGATCATGGACTTTCGGCTATTTGGTATTCTGTGCTTTCGGTTAGAAGATGGCCAAGGTATTCAAACAACATTTATTTCTAATAAATATTTGGTTAACTGATGGAAATTTGGCTCAAATTAAAAGAATCTAGTTTTAAATCATTTCTGCATTACAAACTATTTTACACAATAATTAATCGCATAAATACATTTTAAATAGTAATTTAGACACAGTGTTCTCTATAGTTTAAATTAAACATATTGTTGCTACGTTAATCTGACTTTTTTCTACATAGAGTAAAAAACCTCTAAAATCAAATAATGTTCAATAATTATTGTTGTGGTCTTAGTGGAATAGCGTTGATAACTCTATTCGTTCTTTTTTGCTTGTACTCCTTCCACAGCTGTCTGCTGAACTTGTTGAAGATCATCACAGCCGTCAGAGGCACCAGTCTCAGCTGGAATAGTATTCTCACAGTTTTCTCCACAATATAAGGTTTATTCTCCCATAACACCAGTAGTAGTTCAAATGCTCCTGTCACTTGGCACACAATACCAACACCAACCAGAGATATCACGTGTCTGCATCCTCTTCCCGACATCTTATGGCAACAACAGGACATCACTTTTATGCAAATTATGACATAAAGAAACAGGTTTACAAAAAGTACTATTATTAAAACAAAAATTGCCATTGGTCTGACAGAAAATATAGGACTAATCATATACATTATATTATTATTTCTATCGTAAAAATTAAAAACTGCTACATAACTTGCTATTATTATCAGTATGAACAGTGCGTACGTGAACACAGTGGCAATTTTTTTCTCGTGGCTGATTCGGCCTGTGCGTAAACCACTGTGCACCAGCTTTATAAAAGCTACTATTGACGCACAAGTCGACCAACAATAAGACAATATCAAAGCGTAGAAGTACAACGTAAAATAGTCCTCAGCAAAATTATTACATTTAAATTCAAATATTTTACAAAATTGACGAATGAATGTTAGTTGAAACAACATAGCGATGGTCCCAAAGATGACTTCGTTGATGCAGATGTAGGCCTGTAGCGTCCTCCATTTAGGTAGCATGATCCATGTGCACACTAAAGCGACGCAGCACGGGAGAGACGACAATACTCCGATGTAAGCAATCCAGCCTTTTTTAACTTCTTCTTTATAAACCGCTACCATTGTTTTCACGAGTTTCAATTGTTGTTCAAAATCCATTTTAATTTAGTTAAATAAAAATGAAAATTATCGTAAAAGTGCAGATTGATAAAGGTTCTAATAGTTTATGCTGTACACTCGTTTGTTTATCGCGTTGGTTGTAAATATAAAAGCTTTTTATATTAAATTGACAACTTAACCGACTACCCGAATGAAAAAGTGATAATAATATTACAGACTTTCAATACCTGTTGTTATATTTCTCTAAATCTATATAAAAATATTAAACTTATTGGCATAAAAATTTTTTTTTCAAAATACATGGTCGATAACGAAACAGAATCGATACGATCAAACTGTATACCAAGGAATTTCCAAGAACTATCTAAATAAAAGTATCCTAGTTGCAACATCCTAATCCGCGGGATATCGGAGCTATGGGCTGTCAAAGTTTGCAAAAAATCTGCTTTTTCAGTTGGGATTTTCAGAGATGTGGTGGCGACATAATCGAGTTGTCTATTTTATTATGTACTTACGACATCGTTAATGATATTAACGTTATTACACTAAGGATAATATTGATGTACGTAAAATAGTTGTAGTTTCAAATTTTTTTTTTGATAGCTTGTCTGCAGAACAGAATTCGTGTTGTTACTTATTATTAATGACAAAAGGAACAATCACAATACAAAAGACCTTAAAATTAAACTTCCCAACAACGGGCAATAAAACAATATACTTACAACAACAAAGAAAAACAGCGCAGATGTTCTGTCGGCAACTATCTATAGATAACTTAAAATTACTTAAATGATAGATAACGAGGAAGAACAAACTCTGATAAGATGCCGAATCCACTCGAGGCACGTCCATTCTAAAACTTATTATTCATACGTTTTGTATAACCGCGATAGAATAACTGAATATTGCTGTAGCTGTATACACGGCCGACGCACATTAGGAAGTTGTGCTCATATTATATCAATTGTATATTATTTAGCTTGTGCTTGGCATGAAGGAAATCTGACCCAGCCTGCTCACTTTTTAGATTTTATTTTAGCTGATATTGAGAATAATTAATTACTTTGTGTACCATTAAAAACACATACCTATTTTTCAAATCACTTGTTTTTTTTTCATATTGTCATACCTATTGATAAACACTCTTTCTGTTTTTGATGGTTTCAACCTAGCAATCTAGGTTGCTTGTGTATTTTGAATTGCAGAATATACAATTGAAATAAAAGAATATATGAAAATACTGTCAATGAAGAATGTCGAACTACAACTTTTACTTACTTACCTACTGTATTATTATCTTGTTAACTGTGCATCAATATTATTCTTAGTGTAATAACGTTAATCTATGGCGTCGTTGATACATAATACAATTGGCAGCACGATTATTTTGCCACCGCAGCCTGAGTCAAAAAGTTGATTTTTTGTATACTTTGACAGCCCATAGCTCAGATATCTCACGGATTAGGATGTTGCAACTTGTATACGTTTATTTAGATAGTTTTAGAGAATTCATGATGACGGCTGGGCAGCGTTCGGGAAGCTGCGCAATATCTTTTCGTCCCAAATACCGCAGTGTCTCAAGTCAAAAGTCTTTGACCAATGTGTGTTGCCAGTGATGACTTATGGATCCGAGACGTGGTCGCTTACAATGGGCCTCATAAGAAGGCTTAAAGTCACCCAAAGAGCGATGGAGAGGGCTATGCTTGGAGTTTCCTTGCGTGATCGAATCAGAAATGATGAGATCCGTAGGCGAACCAGAGTCACCGACATAGCCCGAAAAATCGCTAAGCTTAAGTGGCAGTGGGCTGGGCACATTGCGCGTAGAACCGACGGCCGTTGGGGCAAAAAGGTTCTCGAATGGCGACCGCGCGCCGGAAGACGTAGCGTGGGCAGGCCCCCCACAAGGTGGACCGACGATCTGGTGAGGGTCGCGGGAAGCCGCTGGATGCGGGCAGCGCAGGACCGATCGTCGTGGAGATCTTTGGGGGAGGCCTTTGTCCAGCAGTGGACGTCTTTCGGCTGAAATGATGATGATGATGATGAGAGAATTCATGTGCACACAGTTTGACCGTATCGACTGCACTTCGCTTTTTGGGTGAATGATGATACCATCTCCTTTAAAATTTTGATTTTTTTATTACGGAAACTAGTTGCACAAAAATAAATATTTATCTATGTAATAAAACTGTATAGGTCAAATATCTGTACATAGAAAAAAAATGCTATGCACCGATTTAGAGAAAATGTTGTATAATGGGCTGCCTTATTGCTTGGGTAGCAATTTCTTCCAGGTAACTAGTAGGAATGAGGAATTTTCCCGCAGTAAAAGGTTGCCTGTGTATTTTTCCAAGGTCTATTCTATCTTTGTGCCAATGAGTTCAGTAGTTTTAAAGCTTATTCAATTATTGGGTTACATTATTTGAGTTATAGTATGCATCCCTATTTTTTTTAAACATAATATAGCCTATGCTACCCGAGTATTAGAGTAGCTTCCCAACAGTGAAACAATTTTTGGAATCGGTTCAGTAGTTTCGAAACCTAATCAATGCAAACAAACAAACATATCAAATCTTTCCTCTTTAAAATATCAGAAAGGGGTTGGTTATTTTTTTTTATAAAATACTTACTCCATTAAATTTCTATCATAATATTATTTTTAATGATTGGTATTGGCTGAAATGATGATGATGATGATTGGTACTTTTTATTGTTCACGAGTAAGCTTCTATTGAATCGTTTAAAATCATTGTCCAATGTTATTTTGCTTCATACAAAACTAGTTTTAATTTTAACTACTTTAATAACCGATGCTCATTTCATTGTTCGATTTTCGAAAAGTTCAAACCGGTTACTTAACCAGCCAGTTTCTGTAACGTGACAGCCTCCGTGGTCGAGTAGTCAAAAGCTCACCTAACGTTATGGAGGTTTCGGGTTCGAATCCCGGTGAGGACTCGTCGAACAAAATCACTCTGTGAGACTTTCCTCAGTTTGGTTAGGACAATGCAGGCTAAATCACCTGTTTCCGTGCTTTGGGAGGCACGTAAAGTCGTTGGTCTTGGCTACTATCTACGGATGTAGTCGTTATTGGAGCCATGTCGGAAGCCTAAGGCGGTTTTATAATTCCGACACCAGGGTTTGTGAGGTAGGGTAACCTTGAAACCTACACGATAAGCAAGCAAGCACGGGTCTTAGTGGCGGCTTAGCAAATACTGAGAGGGCGTGCTCAGTCAAATTTGAGGAGTAATTTTCCCAAAGTAACTTTTCTCGGAAACGAAAAACAAAATTTTATAATCCCGTTATTTTCCTTTACGGTACAAGAGCGTCGTAATGGTACCTACTGGCTACATAATAATAATTAATAGAAAATCACAGGATGTTCATATACAATTTATTTTGTGAACATTTCCATGTATACTAGTCTATATCTATAGGTACTAATATTATAGAGGAAAGATTTATTGTTTATATAGTTTAGTTTTTCTACTTTGACTGGTTGCCTTCCTTTAATTTCATATTTCGTCTGCACTCTTTGTTATATTAATCAAATTGTATAAAATAATAATTACCTATGTATATATGTATATATTTTGAAAAGATGCAACGCCTGTGGAGTTTCTTCCGGCGGGTTCTTCTCCACAGAAGACAGCCAAATTGTGAACCCGCCTCGACGTCAAAAAATGATTTGTGAAATCTTACTTTGAATAAACACTATTTGACTTTGACTTTGACTTTGATTTTGTATCTGTGTGTGTGTGTGTTTGTAATGAATAAATTCAAAAACTACTGTGCTGATTTCAAAAATTCTTTCACCAATAGAAAGCTACATTCACCCTGAGTAACATAGGTTATATATATATTTTTTAATAGGGATAACTACTAAAACTTCAATAATGTAACCGAAGGGTGCCCAAGGTGTAGAAAAAATACCTTAAATATTCCTAATAATTGAATGGGCTCCGAAACTACTGAACCGTTTTTGGTGAAACTTGGCACAAAGATAAAATAGACCATGGGAAAGAACATAGGCTACGATTTACCGCGGGAAAATTTCTCATTCCCATGGGAAAAATGTTAAAGCGGGCGGAGTTGGCACAAAGATAGAATAGACCTTGCGGAAGAATATAGACTTACTTTTACCGCAGGAAAATACCTCATTCCCACGGGAAAAACTATTAACGCGGGCGGAGCCGCAGCGGGCAGCTAGTAAAATATAAATTACTTACCGTTTTGTTTATAGCAGGATTTACCGTTATAAATGATATGTCCACAATTTACTTAGCAACGGATATGTCCATTAAACTATCATGTAAATAATACCTTGCGTCAATTTTCATATTCCATAAATTATTTCCAAGTCGTGACAGGTTCTATAAACGACCACTAAGTAAAGATCCCTGGCTGCGTAGTTGAATGTATGTAGTGAGAGTCCAATCAAGAATGGTTAGGCTATAAGCCGAGACGGGCTGTATTTAATCTTTGGGTATAATTAAATGCAACACATACGCGCTTATGCAAGTCCTAGGTGGAACTTTGATGTGGTACCATGAGGTTCGATTCTCACTCAATTTTCGCCTCTAAATGTGGATGAAACTCTAAAATGAATGACAAACTTAATTAAAAATGGATACATTTTAAGCATTTTCCTTTAGCATTGATATTAAAAATTGAATGGACTGTAGGAATGTTTTACTTTTCATAAACATCAGAAATAATAATTCTACTAAAAGTACTACTTCGTACCGATTTTTTTATGGAAAGTTAAAGCAAATAATAGAATAGAAAAAATATTAACGCGATCAAAATTAAAAATAATGTTTTTTACATGTACGGTATATGACAATTTCCTGTTGTAAATTGTAGTCAATGACCTTCGCTTTAATGTTATCTATTATCATGTAAATTTTTAATGGAAAGCATGTATATTTTGTCATCCATTGTCATCATTTATTCTCTCATAACAATACATTTGTGTGCGAGATTGATTTGTTACAAAATATTTTACAATGTCATTATACATAATTAATTGGTATGTCAGTCACAATGTCATCACAACATCACAATCTGTCCGACCGTTTATTCTCGATCTCTTTCACATAAAAAAGAGAAAAACTGAGTTACTTTCACATTTATAAATTTTAGTAATGATAAAAATAAATAGAATGATAATCTACGAACATTGAAAACTCACTTCTATGAACTCAAATTCACTTTAAACTAGGGCGTGTAAATGAGGTGAGAAAAAATTGTAACACTTATAATGTTCACTTAACCGACTGTCAGATAGATAAGTAATGCTATTAGAGAATTAATAGTGGAACGAATATGAGTCCAAATAATAATAATACATATAGGCCGACATGATGCTTGTAAGAAGCTAAGCTTTACGAGCATTTTTTAGCAGCATAATAAAATTCAACTTGTCATACAAAGTGGTGGCCGGTCACATGACTGAAGTGAGTGCGAACCTTGGTACCGAAGTTCCAAATTTCGAATAATATGTTTCCGAAAGTTTGTAATGCCGAATAACGTAATAACGAAATATCAAAGCCACGAATAATTTTATACCGAAAGTTTGCTACAACGAATAACGCAAAAACGAATGCATGCCATGCCGAAACTCGCCATACCTTTAAAACCTGACCACGAATTAATATGCTACAAGTTTTCTATCGAGTCCCGTACATGAGTTCGAAAATCATTTTGCCGCTGAACTGATGCCCTAAATACGTTTTATTTTTTTAAATCAGCTCGAATGAACTTATGCCCTGCGAACGTTTGACCGAATTAACGTTTGCATTTGCAGTGGTTTATCGAATGAATTTTGGACCGTAATACGTTTGACTAATGAACGTTATTCTGTTTTGAATTTGACTGAAGGAACCTTTTATCTCTCCGTTGTTTGCCGAATGCATTTTCAAACTTTGATAAGTGCCGACCGCCATTTTTAAACTTTTTTGTTTCTGAACGGATTGTTTTCAAAATCGATATCTAGGGTCCCCAGTGGTGTCCGATGACGACTCTGAGGACAAAATTGGAAAAAATGGCCGTCATTTTAAACTTTTTTGTTTCTGAACGGATTTCTTTAAAAATCGATATGTAGGGTCCCAGTGGTGTCCAATGACGAACCTAAGGTCAAAATTGGCCGCCATTTTGAACTTTTTTGTTTCTGAACGGATTGCTATTAAAATTGATATCTAGGGTCCCCGGTGGTGTCCAATGACGAATCTAAGGTCAAAATTGTAAAAATTGGCCGCAATTTTGATTTTTTTTGTTTCTTAACGGTTTGCTTACAAAATTGATATCTAGGGTCCCCATTGGTGTCCAATGACGAATGTGAGATCAAAATTGAAAAAATTGGCCGCCATTTTGAATTTCTTGTTTCTGAACGGAATGCTATCAAAATTGATATCTAGGGTCCCCGGTGGTGTCCAATGACGAATCTAAGGTCAAAATTGGAAAAATTGGCCGCCATTTTGTTTTTTTTTTGTTTTTTAACGATTTGCTTACAAAATTGATATCTAGGGTCCTCATTGGTGTCCAATGACGAATCTGAGATCAAAATTGAAAAAATTGGCCGCCATTTTGAATTTCTTGTTTCTGAACGGATTGCTTTCAAAATTGATATCTAGGGTCCCCAGTGGTGTCCGATGACGAATCTGAGGTCAAAGTTGGAAAAAATGGCCGCCATTTTAAACTGTTTTGTTTCTGAACGAAATTGCTTTCGAAATCGATATCTAGGGTGGCAGATGATAGTGGTGTCAGATGACGACTCTGAGGTCAAAATTGTTTTTTGTTTCTGAACGGATTGCGGCTGCCATTTTTTCCAATTTTGACCTCAGATTCGTCATTGAACACCACCGGGGACCCCAGATATCAATTTCGAAAGCAATCCGTTCAGAAACAAAAAAGTTCAAAATGGCGGCCAATTTTGACCTTAGGTTTGTCATTGGACACCACTGGGGACCCTACATATCGATTTTGAAAGCAATCCGTTAAGAAACAAAGAAGTTCAAAATGGCGGCCATTTTTTCCAATTTTGACCTCAGAGTCGTCACCGGACACCACTGGGAACCCTACATATCGATTTTGAAAGCAATCCGTTAAGAAACAAAAAAGTTCAAAATGGCGGCCAATTTTTCCAATTTGACCTGAGATTCGTCATCGGACACCACTAGGGACCCTACGTATCGATTTTTAAAGCAATCCGTTCAGAAACAAAAAAGATCGAAATGGCGGCAATTTTTTCCAATTTTGACCTCAGAGTCGTCATCGGACACCACTGGGGACCCTAGATATCGATTTTGAAAGCAATCCGTTTAGAAACATAAAAGTTCAAAATGGCGGTCGGCACTTATCAAAGTTTGAAAATGCATTCGGCAAACAACGGAGAGATAAAAGGTTCCTTCAGTCAAATTCAAAATAGAATAACGTTCATTAGTCAAACGTATTACGGTCTAAAATTCATTCGATAAACCACTGCAAATGCAAACGTTAATTCGGTCAAACGTTTGCAGGTCATAAGTTCATTCGAGCTGATTTAAAAAAATAAAACGTATTTAGGGCATCAGTTCAGCGGCAAAATGATTTTCGAACTCATGTACGGGACTCTTTTCTATCTGGGGGTATTATAAATCTGTATGTTAGAAAAAACCACGGCGGGCCCTTAATTAATTCTCTTTTAAATACAACGACATCATTCATTTTAAAATGTTCCTCTTTTAGACGATTTACCAAGATTGACCATTTTACGGATCTTTAGGGAAAACCAATAATACCTGCTAATTTGTATGACAAATTTATTTGTATTTTTGATATTTCAACCTATGTTCCTTAGGTAAAGTTGTTCAGTTTTATGGGTAGGTACTATACTACCACAGAAAATTAGAGCAACGCGGGCCTTCCGTTGCGGATAAACAACTTTAAAATTCACAGTGTATAAGATGAACCGAAAAAAGAATGGAAGAATTGTGACTGATATTATTATGACCAGCTCATTTCTATTTCAACCATCGTGCTTATTTGAAAGTTTAGAAGAACTTAGTGCATCCTGAACCCGAATATTTTTGAAAAGATGCAACGCCTGTGGAGTTTCTTCCGGCGGGTTCTTCTCCACAGAAGACAGCCAAATTGTGAACCCGCCTCGACGTCGAAAAGTGATTTGTAAAATCTTACTTCGAATAAAACATTTTTCATTTCATTTCATTTTTCATTTCATTTCATTTCATTTTCAGTGAGAGCCTCTTTGGCCAGGTGGCTAGGCCCGTTGACTTCCATTCCGAAGTTAGCGGGTTCGAATTGATATGTAGGGACGTTTATTATTATTCGTACAATCGTTAAAACAATAAAGCATCGGTAGAAAATAACATCGTACTAGAGAAGATTCGTAAAATAAAAATCGAACCAGTGACTTTCGAAACTAAGTAGGGAACCCGTTTAATTCAACGCTCTTATGTTGGTGGTGCAGAAAACATCGTGAGGAAACCTGCACCACACTAGCGAAGTAATTATTTGTGAAGTTGACCAACCAGTATTGGGCCAGCGTGGTTGACTAAGGCCTATTCACCCTGATTCCAAGGTAAACTCGAGCCCCTTGGTGGGGCCGTATATGAGCTGCTTACGATGCAAAGCACGGCTTTTTTTTTCATTTTATGGCTTTTTATGCTACCTGCAATTTTCGTTTAAGACAGATTAATTATCATAAAATCGTCATACTGTAATCCATGGTCCAAGAAAACAAGGTCTAACCGTTAGACCACGTGACTGACACAAGTCTGACATTTTGCGCTGTTCATCCTTGTCTGTTACACGTCTATTACACGCATTCGACAAGGATAAATAGGCAAAATGACGTAGGCTCGTGTCAGTCACGTGGCCTAATGGGAAGACCTTGTTTTCTTAGACCATATGTAATACCTATATTGAGCCCTAGTCTAAACTTAGTATCAAACTGACGTCAAATCATGTCCAATTTGACCTCCACAACCACACACCCTTCACGGCACACATGTCAAGTCTATTTTGTTTAATCTATGATCTCGCCTTGCACCGAACAAGTGAGGAGTGACGCCATTGGCCGTTTCCAGAACTGTTTGACAGATGAGGTCACTACTGACCAATCAGAGGGCTCTGAGGAAGGTGATTTGAAAGTTATGGGTGGGTAAAGGGCATTGGGGGGATATTCACGTGATATCATTTCGTCATATAAATAAATATCTTCACGTATCGTGAAATATGTTAAACAAAACGTGGAGCCATATAAAAAAATATTCGGTAGAAATTCTAGCTTATTAACAAAACAGCATTCCCTTTCATCCATAATATTAATATGTTTTCAGTATTTTTATGATGAAATATACAATAGTAACTGTGCATTAGTGTAGCCTAGTTATAGACTACAGGCCCGTGTTAAAAAAAATATGGGTCATTTGAACCACCAGATGACCTATGTAGAACGATATAAGAGCATAAAATAATAAGATTCAGCATTATGCCGTCACTTGTAAGCTGTCCAACTGAGTGCAGGTGAAAGAAAGGGGGTTGCAACCCTCGGCTTTTTCCCCTTGTCGCATGATTTTTGTACGGCGTTGCGAAATAATGGATTAGAAGCAGTATTGAAATAGTATGAAACTGATGCCGTACAAAATTAAATGACCAAATTCACCCTGGTAATTGTCGGAAAATAAAAAAAAAATCCGACTTTTTGGCGCACCATTTTTTTACGGCACTACGCGTTTTCTTATTATTTTTCATGGATCTATCGATGGTAAGAATGCCGTACAAAAATATATGACCAAAATGTACTCACTCTACCTACCTACTTTTGAATTCTCACCTGCACTCAGTTGGACAGCTTACAAGTGACGGCATAATGCTGAATCTTATTATTTTATGCTCTTATATCGTTCTATATAGGTCATCTGGTGGTTCAAATGACCCATAATTTTTTTAACACGGGCCTGTAGTCTATTACGGTTAAATCGTGAGGAAACCTGCATACACCTGCGAAGAAATTCAAAGGTTGTTTTGTGAAGTTGACCAACTCGCACTGGGCCAGCGTGGTAGACTAAAGTCCGTTCACCTTGATTCGGAGTAGGTTCGAGCCATGACGAAAAAAAAAACTTACGCGCGGAATTATTTTTCTTTTTTGGTTCGAGCGCCCTGGTAGAATTTAAACTTAGAAAAATAATGCAGGGGAATGTAAAAAGATTTTTTATTTTTTTTAGGTCTCTGTTTGTCTGTTTGTACGGGCTAATCTTCGAAACTGTTGGACCGATTTGAATGAAATTCTGCATAGTGGTACCTTATGTCCCCGGTCAACATCATAGATAATTTTTACCGCGGGAAAATATCTCATACCTATGGGAAACTGCACGGAAAAGTAAAAAAACAACGCGGGCATAGCCGCTGACGGACAGCTAGTATAAAAACAAAATTAAAACAGATGGGTCGGACTAGGGATAACTTGTATCATAACTTATACCGATAGGGGATTCCAACTTGGAGTGTAAGCACAGTGTAAGTGTGGTATCATATATGGAACCCCAGAAAATGGACCATCTCATTAGCTGCCCTTGTTGTCCTGTCGCCTTCTTGTGTGAGGATTTAATGAAGGCTACTGACGACGCTATTTGTAATCCATACTTATAATTATTATAATATACATAACAATTTTTTTTGTTATTTTTTTTTTATTTGGCACCCTTAATTAATTACTGAACCCTCTTTAGGGAATTTAATAAAAACACCGAAATATTAATCCTGTGTAGGTATATCTACACAGTAGTGTCAAGAAAGTTGGATCGAACGTTGTTTTTTTTTTATCATATTTTTTTATTATACTCGTGAATATTAGCGTTTTGATATTATTCAATGTAAAATGCGATAGTATAAAATAAGAATAAAAAGTTCGACAAAATGTATCTACATTTTTTTTTCATTACCACTTCAATACTCATCTATCTGCCTATAATATAATACTATAAAAATTATGCACATCGAAATAGCTGCAAGGTAACTTAACCCATTACAAAGTGTACTATTTGACTCAATAAATCATTAAGGTCTGCCCTGACAAGACAATGAGCTGCATCAATAACAGTATGACATGCTACAATCTGTGGTGTGGCTACCGGGCATAGGTCGATTAGATCAACACTACTGATTGTAGAACAATAAACCTGTTACTACTCGTATTGTCTGTTTATAATAAATCCGGAAAAAAGATTATTGACCTCTATCTATTCTTGAAAGTTAAAAATGCCATCAATAACACAACTTGTAAAAACACCAAGTATCGCAATTCAGTTCTTCTACCGTAAAAAGTCGGTTAATTTATTCAGTCCCTACTGAAGGGTCCTTCTGTCTTAAGTTATTACGTAATTAGCTAACCTAACAACAACAGTAATCATATTAATATTAAAAAATCTTTTATGTTTTAAATAACTGCCGTGCCCCCAGATAATGTAACGCCAAAAATGTCTGGCAAGTTCACACGCTCACCCCGCCTTTTACTACGGTGGTGGTATGCCAAATTACGTATTTTGCGATAATTTCCTATAGGATTGATGCAAAACTGTAGTTAATTTATCGCATCGTTTGAAAAAAATTTACGCATTGTAGGTATGCAGGCGTCAACGACCTTTTGTCTGGATTAATATGAAATAAACCATAAGGCTATACAGTCGGTGACTTTTAGTTTTAGCTAGTGTAACTAGTATTATTATGTGTGGTTCATAGGTTTTTTTTCATAATATTTCCCGAAAGCACAGATTCAAAAGATATCGTTTTATGCTTGTTTTATGATAGAAAGGATTTTTAGACTCTGAAATATAAGTAAAACTTGTCGGCATATCTTACATTATGTTAGTGAACTTGCAATAATATCTGTTGGCAACAAATATAATTATTAGAGGAAATACCAATTAATTTTACATTGAAGATACAAAAGATAAGACGTAATACTTTTCGAATAAAGCAATACTTTTAAATCAATAATTTTAAAAACCAAGAAAGATTAAAGGATTAGGTAAACACGGTAAACAGGATAAAGTAAACATTGTTTACTTTACTTTGTTGACACTAAACAAAAAAATAAACAAAATTAAGTAAGTAATTAAACAAAGACCAAATAATATTTGTTTTTTTTTAGTTCCCTTTTTATATGGCCTTTTTGCAAGACAAATGAGATGGCTAAACCACTGCCTTAAGCATCTATAGAAACTTCTCACCAGCTAATAACATTACAATATTCAATCATTAATTATGACGTGTTGAATAATCTCCTACAACTTTCAGGAATTAATTAAACGATTAATAGTACTCTTTTTTTTATTTTATTGGAGACCATGATTACGTCGTTCCGTTTTACAAAAACTGTTGACACTCAACTAGCGCCATAAAAATCCTACTCTCGAAAATAGTTTTGTATGTCCAAATAAAGAGTTTTAACTGTTGTATCACTTATTTATTATTAAAAAAAAAACATTGATCTGATTTGAAAGGAACGCACTGCGAGTAATAGTGCTGTACCTTTTCACTAAAAACTTACAATCGATTTTTCTCGATTCGATGGTTTTTTTTAATGATCTTATTCTTGTGTCGCAAAATCGATGTATTACTGGACTTTCGATTATTTACACTGTGCAAAGGCACGGAATAAACGATAGTTGCTACAGAAGGTGCACTTATTGATTTATTACAACTTCGAATGCTACTTTCATTTTAATAGCTTACCGAGCGTTGCGGCGCTTGCAAAAAAAAAACAAGCCTGTATTCCTCTTAGTTCGTCATGCACGCTCTGGCGCATAGTGCGAAAGGCATGGCAAAGTGCGTGATTTGTGAAGTGCGCCGAGTGCGCGAACATAAAACAGAGAATACTGACAAAGCTCGATATGAGCATTTTACTATGTGAAACACCGACACAAAGCTGAAACTAGGGTCATAATACCCTAACTTGAAGATAAAGGAAAAACTTTTATCAAGTAGGTACCTTATGTTTTAGTTTAGTTTTAGTTTTATTTATCTCATACTACAAGATTGCACACATTTTTACATTATTATAAAAAGGACATCCGTAGTATGATCGTCAATACTAGTATGTATAATTAGGAAAATATAACTAAAGAAATTCATTACATAATTGGTCATGTCAAGGGAATATTAAAAAGCGAATGTCAAATCAGAATTATGGTACAGACACCTTTATTTCCTCCGAGACAGTCACAGTACAGTATACAGATAGTTCAAAGTTATTTACCTCTGACCACACTTATCGACGGCGATCGACGGTTTGCCATTTATTTTTTATTGAAGTTTTTACACCTTATGTCGTAGGAGTTTCTGCTATTTTATTTTCAGGATTATAGAAAAATTAAAAGCTCCTGAAAGTTTTTTCGTGTAATCTACTAATATTTAGCTATTTAGCATTAAGTATTTCTAGGTACGACGTTTATACATTGCTAAGGCAGTCGCCCATACTTCAATTTAGCCATATCATTTCGCAAACGTTCAAAAACACTTTTTTTGTTCATTTTTCTCATGATATTCCTTCTCACTCCGTACACCAGCCAGTTCTGGTAGACTAATAAAAATCGCCCTAGCTCGATAAGATCTGTTTTGTTTTGAACACAATTAGTATTAAAGACGAGGGGCCGAGAGCCCATTCATACTCGTATAACTGGTGAATGGTGAGTGACCGAATGATTGATTGATGTTGCGTCAGGCCGACTGAATGAAACTTTCAACGTCAGAAGATTCATGGCTGTTTCTATGAATGAGATAGACATTTGCACACTGGCTGTTTGGTAGAATCACGGGTAATTAGATTGCATTACTACATTACTTTATATTTTTTACTTTTTATATTTTCAATAGAAAAAAACATTACTTATGTCTATAACGATGTGCCTCATAAGAAGGCTCAAAGTCACCCAAAAAGCGATGGAGAGGGCTATGCTTGGAGTTTCCGTGCGTGATCGAATCAGGAATGATGAAATCCGCAAGCGAACCAGAGTCACCGACATAGCCCGAAAAATTGCTAAACTTATGTGGCAATGGGCTGGGCACATTGCAGAAAGGTTCTTGAATGGCGACCGCGCGCCGGAAGACGTAGTATGGGCAGGCCCACCACGAGGTGGACCGACGATCTGGTGAGGGTCGCGGGAAGCCGCTGGATGCGGGCCAAGCAAGACCGATCATTGTGGAGATCCTTGGGGGAGGCCTTTGTTCAGCAGTAGACGTCTACAGGCTGAGATTATGATGATGATGACTTTTGTCTATAATATAAGATAATCACTACATAGTATAAAACAAAGTCGCTTTCTCTGTCCCTATGTCCCTATATCCCTATGTCCCTATGTATGCTTAAATCTTTAAAACTACGTAAAGATAGAGTGATTCAAGAGGAAGGTTTATATGTATAATACATGCATAATTTACTTAAGGATAACCCACAATAACCATTTTCCCGTGCGGAGCCGGGGCGGGTCGCTAGTATACATTATATACCTTGAGGAAGGACAAGCAGTCATACATTGTACCTTTCTCACGTCATAATACGAAAACAACATCTAATCGCCGTATCACGCGCGCATTATAATGATAAATAGCTGCGCAGTGTCACACATGATCCGCGATCTATGGCGCAACGTGATCCAGATATGAGGTCGCGCGCAGCCAGCACTGTCATTAAGATATTAATAGAAAGAAAGATCTATATAGGTTTATATAGGTAACATTTTATAGGTAACCACTATTTTATTTACAACTAACCGTCCACCCGCGGCTACGTCTACGTTGTTTTTCGACTTTTCCGTGCAAAGTTTCCCGTAGGAATGAGATATTTTCCCGTGGTAAAAAGTATCTAAGATGTTGACCAGGAATATAAGGCACCGCCTTGCAAAATTTTATTTCAATCGGTTCCACAGTTTCGGAGATTAGCCCACAAACAGATAAACAAATGCAAGCGCTCATCACATCACACGACTGTGTGTCTTGGGCGGGATTCAAACCCGCGTCCTGTATTTCGAATCAGACGCACTACAGGGCCGTACAAATAAATCGGACCAATGATAAAGAAGCCAATAGGCGGACCTATTGCTTTGCTAGAAATCTCGTCCAGATTACCATAGGGTATACAAACTGTGAAAAGACTCTTGCCTATCGTGTAAGTCCATACTTACACGATACTTACACGATAGGTAAACCCTGAAAATGGCTCATGTAACTACATCTGTACGTATAGTAGATGTCTTACGTGCCTTTCGAAGCACAGAATCGACCCCCTGCCCAGTTTGTTTACGATATAGTGCCTAAATCATCTGATTGTCCTAAAAAATATAATTCTGAACTCCGATTAGCTTTTAAAGCCGTTGGTCCCAGCTACTGTCTACGGATGTAGTTCTGACATGACCCATGCCTTGTGTCTTTAGGAGGCTCTATCATCTTCTGACACCAGGGTTGGTGAAGTAGATTAACCTCGGAACCTACAAACTAAGCAAGTATGCACAACATGCATAATCTTAAATTAAGATCCGTGGTGTGAGGACCTGGTGACCTATGACACAGGTTTCATCCATTTTTAGGCACCAGTCCCATACATAACACATTGTTATAGATTAAGTAACTATACCTACTAAGTTATTTAAGGATAATTAATGATTTGTTGTGTGGGAAAAATATGCTACTTTTTATTTATTAAAATTTGTTTATTTATCTACAACCGAACGCACGCAATTCCATCAAAAATTAAAAAAATATACGGTGCGCTTAATTTTGTAGGTGCATAAAAAAAGAAAAGAAATTGTTGGTAAAATACCAATACAGATTTTTAAAGGGACGTTTCTACTCTGTGCTGGTATTTGTGAAGCCTAATTATTTAATATGCAATCGACCTAGACACCTAGACTAAATTGTTATAGCCTGAACAACCCAGTTTGATGAATATGGCTAACGTGCATTATTATCGCCCAAAGGCAGTTGAAAGTCAGCCCTCAGTGTGTCTAGTGCTTTATACAGTTTTATATTTAGTATTTTTTAAAGAAATGATTTAGGTGAGGCTAATTTTATTTCCTAACTTTATTCTACTAATATTATAAACGCGTTTGTGAGGACGGATGTGCATGGATGTTCGTTACTCTTTCACGCAAAAACTGCTGAAAAGATTTTTATGAAACTTTACAATTTTGTAGTTTATTCATTACAATAGCACATAGGCCACCTTTTACCGCAGAAAAATCTTTCATTCCCACGGGAAAAACTGTTGGCGCGGGCGCAGGCGGAAAGCTCTCACTCACACTAATATTTTAAAGGCAAAAGTTTTTGAGTGTGTGAGTGTGTATGTTTGTTACTTCTTCACGTCTAAACGGCTGGAGCGATTTTAATAAACTTTGGTATAGTTTTTTGTTGATTGTTTGAACAGAAAGATGACACACACCACACGATTAGCAAGCAATACAGAATTTACTGACAAATCCTTTTCTCTAAAGTTGACTGGAAGAATTAAGGTCGCCTAGAAATGCTGCTATGGTCACAGAATATATAATAGTACTAGGTATTACCTTAGCACAAATACAAGCATACAGAAATTTTTCTATTTACACTCTAAGACAAGCATTATTTTTTTCTTACTTAATATGTGCTAATATACCATTTGTATTTTTCTATGTGGAATTTGGAAGTTGGCAAGCAAATTAACATAGACTGTTATCAATAGGTACATTATTTGTAAGAGGCTTTTTTCATCTATGGTATTCTTTATTTATAATCGGAGCAGCGCCATCTATTGAATTAAAGTCAAAATACTTACTTAATTGAGCTACCACGATGATCAAGGAACGATAACACACAATACAGCCACAATACAGCCTAATTAGCAGTGACGTCTCATAGATGGCGTGCTAGCTAACAGCATTATTATCTTTTTACTAAAGTGAAGGTAGAACAAAAAAATATAATAGTTTTATGGACTACTATTTGGTATTCTGTGGTTTTATGTCATAAGCCTTGTTTGTTTACATTCTTAGTGCATTCGTAAATTGAGCGTTGTTGGAATTAAATCTTTATAAAAATCATGAAAAACTATAGCAACAAATGCGAATGAAAATAGTGCATTTATATCGTGAATTATAAAATAAAGTGTTAATAAGTCTAGTGAGTGAATAGTACTTGATTGTAAATAGTTAGTAAGTAGACAAGTCCTTGTATGCTACACGCCTACAACGCTAGGCTTTTAGCAGAAACTTCCGGCACGCGGCTGCCTTATAAGAACCTTATAGCCCCAGCGGCAGATGGTCCTACTCGCAATGTGCCCTGCCAACTGGCACTTAAAGCTTCGTACCGATAAAGGCGCAGTAAAGAGCGGGCTGTGGGACTATATCGGAGTTTATGTGCAACTTGTCCCATAGCAAACGGGTTACATGCTGCATATTTTGCAACTCATCTTCTCAACTGTTATTTTATTATATTACTAGCGATCGATAGCGATTAATAGCGCATCAAAATCCATTGCGTAGTTTTAAAGATTTAAGCATACATAGGGACATAGGGACATAGGGACATAGGGACATAGGGACATAGGGACATAGGGACAGAGAAAGCTACTTTATTTTATACTATGTAGTGATTATATCTTGGTTCCAGGACTTGCTGGAGAGGATCTTCCGTCTGTTCGACGTGGACCGCCAGGACTATCTGGTGCAGGAAGACTGGATCGAGTTTCTGAAGGAGAGACTCACGTAAGTCCTGGGGAGAAAGGTGGAAAACGAGGAGATGAGATCTTGAACAGTTCAATTTTGATATGAAGATAAAATAGAATATTATAAAAGAGACAACTATGAGCAAAAAAAAGTAAAAAAAAGTAGTAAACACTTAGAAGACGACAGTATTTTTTTATATAATCATTCACTTTAATTAACATAAGAAGATTTACATCATTTATATATTTAAAGCTAAAAAGAAAAATAAAAAGCCTGTCATGGGGGTGCCACGTGTACGTACGTATTTTTTATGATTATGGAAACAATTTCTGGTCCGGCCGTTAGGGCCCATTCCGGTACGCCCCCGGCCGTGACGCCACTACAATCTAAAAAAAATTCCCCTGAAATGCCGCCGGTTTTTCGGTGGCGTCACAGCCGGGGGCGTACCGGAATGGGGCCCAAATGGCTGGACCCACAATTTCTACTGTTTAATTAGTTTCATTGAAATTCCGCATAATTCCGCATAAATAAGACATACTTTTCACGAGATTTATTAAAACATAAAAAAAATCTTTTATTTACATTAAGTACATTTACACTGGTAGTTTTCTTGAAGTCAACTCCAAGGTACTATTACTAAGTTCTTGAATTTTATATTGTACTAGCCTTCCGCCGCGGCTCCGCACGCGTTAACAGTTTGTCCCGTAGAAACGGGGCATTTTCCCGCGGTAAAAGGTAGCCTATGTTACTCAGGGTAAATGTAGCTTTCAAAAGGTGAAAGAATTTTTGAAATTGGTTCAGTAGTTTTTGAGTTTATTCATTACAAACATACACATACACACACACAAAAATACAAATCTTTCCTCTTTATAATATTAGTATGATTCGTTGTTAATCTCGCGAGAAGCTTTGTGTCAATATTGTTCATTGTAATTAATATTATTAACGGGTTTAATTCAACCGAAATACCTCAATACCCAGCTAAATTAGACGCAAGGAAGTCGTCGTTAAAAAACTTGCAAAAGTCTGATGAAACTAAACGAACGCTAGGTAAATTAATTCGATTCGATGATAACGATGAAAATATTTGATGTTTCTAAATCTTTTGATTCGATTCCATTTTGCCGAACCTTGGCCCAATATTTCACGGATTCCAGAATAAAGTGAGCAGTTTCTTCTATTCGCAGAGAAGAGAAGCAGATAGAATTCGTGGAGCAAGTGGAAAGCGTGGCGTATGTGCTCTGCGGCAGCGGAGAGATTACCCTGGACACATTCCAGCACATCCTGCAGAACAAAGTTGTGAGTAACCACCATCATCATCCAGAAGGCGTCCACTGCTGGTTTTAATAACAGGAGAAACTAATCGCAGGTGCGGACATTGTTACCTGAAGGGTAATTGATACCATTGGTACCTGAAGGGTAATTGTTACCATTGTTACTTGAAGGGTAATTGTTACCATTGTTACCTGAAGGGTAATTGTTACCATTGTTACCTGAAGGGTAATTGTTACCATTGGTACCTGAAGGGTAATTGTTACCATTGGTAACTGAAGCGTAGGTGGCCAAGTGGCTAGAGCCGTTGACTTCTATTTGCATGTCCTAGGTTTCAGCACGTACCAAAGTATTTGCGATTTTTGAATTTATATGTAAGATTATTCGATACGGTGAAGGAAAATATCGTAAAAAAAACTACACACACCTGCGAAATAATTTAAAGGTTGTGTGTAAATTGACCAATACGCAGTGGATCAGCATGGCTGAGTAAGATATTTGAGCTGTCAACAACAACAACTGATTAGTTACTGCCAGACTTTGCTTTTCAACTAAATTTCCTCCACTTTGCCCAGTCTTCGGCATCCCCTGGTATAAGATTTTTCTCTTTCAACTGGAGAACTTTGATAGATATAAAAAACCTCAACCCAATAACATGGATACAACTGCTTCTATATAGGTCACCAACAAACTCTTCAAAGTAGCCGACAGGGACGGCGACGGCTTCGTCACAGCTGATGAGATCATGGAATTCCTTTCCACGGTGACTAGCAGCAGGTCTAGAGCTGGCTTCGACAGACACAGCGTGGACTGGCTTGAAGACCTCTTCAGAAGGACTGTGGGCGACCAACAGGAGATCACCAGGGAACAGTTCCAGAGGATCGTGGTGTCTAAGAATGTGAGCTTTAAATTATTGCCATAGAAAGTCTGTTTGCAATTGATACCTGATGATTTGATCACTGACACGATTGTGTTGTAGCAACAAGCAGCGTGCAGCTTTTGCAATTAGCTTCAGAAAAATGCGGGCACCATATGGTAATTTAGTGTTGTTTATAAAATTAGTTCCATTAAAAAAGTAGGTCATAATTGCGAAAATCAATGGAACTACCAATTATTATTGTAACTTTTTTTTTAATTGACCTAAACTTGAATCGAAAAAGTACGACGGATCAAGCTTCACCGGACTTGTATTATTGTAACCAAAACTACAAGTACTACGAGAGTTTGTATTTTTCGGAAATCAGAAAAAGCTTAAGTTAAGTTGTTTGAGTTAGCCCTGGTTAGGCTTAACACAAAATGCCCTTCAGTTAGTCTGGTGGGGCTTCTTTCTTATCGTTTAATGGACATATTTCTTAACTAACATGAACTACGGACTCCTATTTATAAAACATTGAGGTAAAATTTCTCAAATTTTAAAAAGCTTTTTCATATATTTACAGCCTTTCTTCACGGAGAGAGTATTCCAGATCTTCGACGAAGATGACTCCGGCACCATATCGCTCCAGGAGTTCATTGCTGCAGTCCACCGTTTCGCTGGTCAGACTCCAGATGACAAACTGAGGTTCTTGTTCAAGGTTTATGATTTGGATGGTAAGTTCTTTTGTTTCAAACTTTTCTTTGTGTTTCGGTCTGTCCAATTTAGACCGACTCTTATCATTTCTAAACGGATACTTTTTTTGGGAATCTTTAGTCATCTCTTGCATTTTTTTCTCTCTATCATATAATTATAATATAATATGTGGGACATCTCACACACGGCCATCTGACCCCAAACTAGGCAGAGCCTGTACTAATAGGTGCCAGACAGCTGATATACATACACATATAAAATATATACAACATCCAGACACAAGGCAAACACAAGTGCTCATCACACGAAGGTTTGCCCTGGGCGGGATTCGAACCCGCGTCGCGACCTTGAGCTTCGTAGGCAGACGTACTACCAACTAGGCTACAAGGCCGTAAAAGGTATATTGTCAACAGCTTATCAAGTAGGTATCATTATTGATGTTGAGATAGAGCCCTTGCGGTTAAACATAATATGTTTGGGATTAGTGCGTGGGCTCGCATACAACGTCATATTATATACGACGTCGTATTATGACGTTGTATGCGAGCCCACGCACTAATTCCATAAAAAAAATGCTGGTTACGGAAGCCAAGTTGCCTAGTGCGCATACTGAATAAGAGGGAAACGATCCTACCCACCGTTGTTAACTGGGTCCAATATTTCCAGGTGACGGCCTAATTCAACATCGCGAGCTACAACACGTGATGAGAGCTTGCATGGAGGAGAACGGCATGCAGTTTAGTGACGATCAGCTGTTGGAGCTGACCGGCGCCATGTTTGAAGACGCTGACACAGAGCGCCGAGGAGCCATCACGTACGAAGCCCTGAAGAACCAGCTCAATAACCATGGCGGGCTTTTGGAGAATCTGTCTATCAGGTATGTTGTTGTTGTTGTCCTAAGGCATTTATATGAGCCATATCAGAAGCGTAAAAGGTGGGAAAGTACATCATTGGTAGCTAAGTTATGTCCAATTTGTTGAACTGGTTCAGCAGATCGTCATACCATATTGGACTGAAAGATAATCCTCAAGATCAGATGACTATATTTTTCAACCTTGCTTAAACCTTTACAAGGCAGTGTCCACTAATTGCCACCTTAATTTTAACCCTATACCCTGAACATAGTCGAAATCGAAGGCATTTTATAAAGTTGTTTTGCCTTATTAAGGGTTAAAAACTTGTTTGGCTTCCACAGCATAGATCGTTGGCTCGTCCCTCCAAAGCCCACTCCTCAACCAACATCCTTCGCACACAAGCTCGCCAAGTTGAAGCCCTACCAGCTCTCGTTGCCTTACTTCAGGAACAACTACGTCTTCCTGGTCTACTTGGCTATCTTCTTCCTCGTCAACATTGGGTTGTTCATCTCCAGGTGTATTCAGTATCGGGAGTCGAATGGTTTTGTGATCTTGGCTAGAGGATGTGGTGAGTTTTATTTTTTCTTTAAGCAAGTTTTTTTTTTTTTTTCAAAAATATAATATTTTTTTATAGGTACCTATTTTTTTACGAGGGTCTACTGATTGAATACTGATACAGCGTACCTCTTATCATTTTCATCATATAGAAAAATAATAAGGATCACGCATATCATATTCAGGAAAAAAATAAAAAATGCAAATACTGGCCTTACCCCCTGGCCACAGCTTCGCGCGGCGGCGGCGACTTGCGGCGGAAAACTTGCCAGAACGTTAATATTTTAACATTTTACGATATTTTGGAGCACTTTGTGTCACATGACTTAAACCGTTACTTTTACGTATTTTTAATATTATTTGTGCTACATTACAGTGTTAAAGTCGTTTTCTAAGTAAAATGAGATAAACGTTACTTTTTACATGAAAATTAAACGTTTTTTGTAAAAGTTAGGTAATTTCACGCCTTTAAAACAATTTCTTGATTTCGGTGGTACATTTTTCTAGCGGGTTTTAGAAATGAAAAATTTGTTTAGTTCTCTCATGTTAATATTTTTGACTATGGGTTACTGGCAACATTCCGCTGGCCGCCGCGCGAAGCTGCAGGCCCTTTAAGAGCTTTGAGCGATTTTTTCCACCTTTAGGTGAAAGAAAGAAAAAAGAATTAGGGAAGGAAACATGTCAAAATGTGGCTAGATATCGCAGAATAATTTCATTGTAGGGGTTCAAAAAGGCATAAAATGAACAAGCCAAGCACGCAAAACCATCATTTATCATTGTCTCAGAAATTAAATTTAGAAGAACGTCATAATAATATTCTTGGTAGGTAGGTACGTCATTTTCTGGGTTAGTCATCATCATCTACCATATGAACTAGTTTTTTTATGACCACAGGTCAATGTCTGAACTTCAACTGCGCCTGGGTGTTAGTCCTGATGCTGCGCGGTTGCTTGACGTGGCTCCGCGCGCGAGGATCCAGCTCCATCCTGCCTCTCGACCACCACATCTACCTGCACAAGTTGACTGGTGTCATGATTGTCGTGTACAGCGTCGTGCATACTTTTATGCATCTTTGCAATTTCAGTAAGTCGCTTCCAAGCGTTTTAAAGGTACGAGTAAATAGCCTCCGTGGTCGCACGCTCTCCTGACTTTACGCCTAATGCCTTGGTTACACGGTGCGAGCTGGCATGCGAGCTAACCTAGTCAGTTACTAAGGTGTTACTGAGGTGCTTCTACTTGCACGACCGCATCATACGAGTTACTGTCATGTCAGTGGCGCTCCAAATTATTGGAACTACTAAGAGTACCCGAGTTGGGGTGTCAAAATCGGGTATGTTTAAGAGAGATAAACGCTATGCCACGTATTAACAAAATATACCTTGTGGAAACTTCGCATAGGATTTTCTTCTAGTATAATAATAATAGTATATTTATTTAAAACAAAGGTCAGAATACATTATTTAAGTAAGCATGATTATAATACTCGGCAGCTATGTTACATCTGACTTTGAGTGTCGTAGTGGGGAAAGTTTAGGGATGAATAGTTTGTTATTACGTACCACTTTTTAGGTATTTAGGTACAATTAACAAAAATATGTTTATGTAATGAACATAAATTTAATCAAATCAGATAAGTAGGTACAAAAATCATGCAACACGGAGATAACACACTTTTAACAAACATTAAAATTTTAATTGAATAAATTAACTCAATTCGGTATCAATAATATTATAATTATTTAGCATTTGGCACATTTGTGATTTATATTACTGATAAAAAATTTAAGATAATACGTTTAGCGTAGCAATAACACAAAAAATAGTAGGTACTTTTATTACTCTAATAGGTAAGCCTATAAGAGTAATAAAAGTGACAAATTATGTTCGGGTACAAATAGTTTTAATATCAGCCCAACCAGAAAAATAAAAAACAACGCCATATTGCGGAATTTCAATACCTACATCTCTTTTTTTTCTAGCCCGTATTGTCCCACTGCAGGGCAAAGGCCTCTCTCATCTCCTTCCACTTCTCCCTATCCCTACCTATGCTCTCCCACTCCCCAGAGTACGCATCCAGCTCGTCTCGCCACCTCTTGCGGAGCCGACCACGACACCTTTTTGCATTTTTAAGCATCCAATTTGTTTGTTCTTTTGGCCCAGAGTTCATCTCATTTTATATTTTTAAATTGTTGCCTTAAACATAAAAATTATACATGTAGCGCCCCCAGATCAGGTTATCAGTTTCATCATTCTGGTCAAGCTTTACCTACCAATAAAAAGGCGCAGTCCAAACTATACTCCATTAGAGCCAAGCAGGCTGTTGTAAAGCAAAGTATATTTTGTAAACAGACCGTGTCGGTCCACCTTGCACCCACCTTGTTTGCCTGTCATAATCAGCCAACCAACGTCCCTTCCCCCAAAGATCTTCACAACGATCAATCCCGCGCTACCCGCATCCAGCGTTGTATGCCTGTACACGAATAATTTTAACAATCATGTCTTCCGGCTTGAGAAGAAACAAAGCGTTGAAACAAGAAAATGCAATCCATAGAAAACTTTTAATTTATTTATTTATTGTACACACACAAAAATACAGAAAATAACAAAGTAAAGTTTATATTACACATTAGGTAAGTTTAACTGATAATGAGTTCTCTGCCAGCTAACCTGGTGATAAAAAGATGCTATTGGAGGCAGCAGGTAGACCTGTATACTACGCTAGTTTTGATTAAATAATTATAAAATACTAAACTTCGATCAACTGCAAATACAATTTGACCAAGAATACTTCTTCCAGGCTTAGTGGTGGTGAATGATTCAGTACTGAACCGTGCCAATTATACCGTCTCCGAGTGGCTATTGACGGAGCGGCCTGGTCTGTTTGGGCTGGTAGGTGGATGTGCCAACCCTACTGGAGTGGCGCTGGTCTTCATACTCGCTGTCATGTACATCTGTAGCCAGCCTTTTATCAGAAGAGGGGGGAGCTTTGAGGTTAGTATCACCCGCCAGTCTTCCGTAACATCTAATAATAAAAGTTTGTTGTCAACTTCCGTAGCCAAGTGACTCGTTTCACATCACGGAGTTTCTGGGTTGAATCTCAGTTTGGTTAAGACATTGAAGGCTGAATCACCTGATTGTTAAAAAACGATGATTCCGTGCTTTGAGGCACGTAAAGCCGTTGGTCCCGTTTACCCATCTACAGATGTAGTCGTTTTACGAGTCAGGTCACAGCCTTAGGCGGCTATATAATTATTTATTTGTGTTACTCTGTTGTACCATCTAGTTATCTATCTACGAGTATACCTACTGATTTTATAAAGAGGAAATATTTTAAGAATGGCAACACTTGCCCTTTAACTGTGTAAACGATAACGTGTAAAACTGATGTGCGCAAAATATAGTTGAAGATTTAATAATTATTTCGGGGTTTCATTAATAAATTACAGTCCACAAAATCAAGAAAACCACCCGTGCTTAACATATTGCTTAATATTTTATTGTTTGTTTGTTTGCATTGAATAGGCTCCAAAACTACCAAACCGATTTTAATGAAACTTGGTACAAAGATAGAATAGGCCTTAGGTAAGGAAAAAGGCTACCTTTTATTTACCGCGGGGAAATTCCTGAACCTCACGGAAAAAACCATTAACGTTGGCGGAACCGCGAGGCGGAAAACTAGCTGTTAGAAGAATCTGGACGTGAACCATTACCATCATAATCGCAACCTGCTTATCATTCCTAGGTGTTCTACTGGACCCACCTCCTGTACGTCCCCTTCTGGCTGCTGCTGATCTTCCACGCCCCCAACTTCTGGAAGTGGTTCGTTCTGCCCGGCACCATCTATGTGGCTGAGAGAATACTCAGGCTTATTTGGATGAGGTGAGCCTGGATGACATTTTATTCTATGCCCATCATGTTTCTTAGGGTAAGAGCGTCTGTAGGTGTTGGCAAATGGTCTTACATCATAATTATTATTGCCTTAGTTGTGTTTGTTGGTAAACGTAGGCCATCGGTAGGCTTTCACACAACCTTTAAATTTCTGAGTTCCTATCCATAGATGTGCTTACAATAAATATAAACAAACAGTCTTATCAGCTTGTCTTAAACGTGTTAGACGTATCAGAAAGATTTTTGGACCAAACAGCTCAACGACAGCTGAACGCTTCTTTTTTTTAACACGGAATTTATCCTAAACCACAGTCCAAACCCCAATTCTAACTCCATCAATCCCCTAATCAGGTCCGAACACGGCAAGACGTACATCTCCTCAGGAATCCTGCTGCCGTCCAGGGTCACTCATCTGGTCATCCGACGGCCTCCGCACTTCGAATTCAGGGCTGGCGACTACGTGTTTGTCAACATTCCTGACATCGCCACTTACGAGTGGCATCCCTTCACCATCAGCAGTGCTCCTGATCAAGAAGGTAGGATTTTTTTGACATATTATATATGGGGACATGTCACACACGGCTATCTGACCCCAAACTAAGCAGAGCCTGTACTATGAGTGTCAGACAGTTGATATAGGTAGATACTTATTTATGAGTACACAAATGCTTAATACACGATTGTTTGCATTGTTGTGGTTGCAGACTACATCTGGCTCCATATAAGGGGCGTGGGTGAATGGACTAACAGACTATACTCCTACTTCGAGATGCAGCAGGCCAGACTACACGCTGGAGAGGTGTCTCCACATGGGGCCGAGAGCAGTCACGAGTGAGTCATTATTTGCTAAATAAATATATAATACTAGCGTCCCGCCGCGGCTCCGCCCACATTAATAGTTTTTCCCGTGGGAATAAGGCTTTTTTTAGACCTTGGGTTACATTATTGAAGTTTTAGTAAGGATCCCAATTTTTTTGAGAATAAAATATAGCCTATTTTACTCAGGGTGAGTGTAGCATTCTAATGGTGAAAGAATTTTTGAAATCTGCACAGTAGTTTTTGAGTTTATTCATTACAAACATACACACACACACACACACGCAAAAATACAAAGCTTTCCTCTTTATAATATTAGTACGAGTATAGAATTATAGATTGGAACATCTCCACAAGGTCATCTGACCCCGAACTTAGGAGTACCAACTAAGGGTGTCAGACAGCTGATATACTATAACTTAAATAACAATAAAAGTAGTATTTATGTATACAACATCCAGACACAAGGCAAACACAAATGCTCAATACACGATTGTTCGCCCTGGGCGGAATTCGAACCCGCTACTCTGTGCTTTGATGGCAGACGTACTACGAACTAGACGACTACGGGGCCGTTTACAAGACGATTGAATTGTTGTATCATTTAAAGAACAAGATGATTCTTCTTCCTCTTTAGCAAGCTGGTTCGTACCAGTTCCAACCAGAGCAACAAAAGCAAGCGCAAGAGTTCCATATCCAGCAACAAGAAGCGCTCGGTAGACTTCTCTCCTGTCGCTTTCACCAACGACGCCTTCAGTATTGAGGAGGAGAAGAGCATTGCTGATTTCAAAGGTAAAACATCGTTTTTGTTCTTTATTCCCGCTTTGCTAGATTGCTTTGCTAGATTGTATAGGGCATGGAGTAAGGATTTGGTAGATATCTTTGTTTTCCGTCAGTTTAGACCAATAGAAAGTAGCCGCATGGCCTTCGAGCAATCACAGCCCAAAGACAACCCCCCTGCCCCTCAGCTAGTTGACAGAATTATTGGTCTCTTTAAGATTTGCATGTGTATCTATTACTAGCAGATCGTGAAGGTTAACCTACTTCATAAACTTTCTTTGTTAGACTTCTTGAGCCGCCTATAAGGTCCCCTTTCGACCAATCTGTAAATAATAGCCGGAATTATCAGCTTTACGTGCGTTTCGAAGCAGGGAATCATTAGGTTACTCAGTTTGCAATGTCCTAAGCAGACTATGGAAAGTATCACAAAGAATTCAAACTCAGAAGCTCCACAACGTAGGACGAGAGTTTTACCACTCAGCCACGGAAGCTAAACCCTGACGTAAACAGAAGTTTATCATGAGTTTAATCTGTAATAGCGTTGTAGTTCCCAAACCGATTTTGAGCTTATTTTTTTATCGAGTGTTTCTATTTTCTAGTAATTATCTTCCTTCGTCTTCAATATGATAAGATAAGATAAGATAAGATAAACTTTATTTCAATAAACTTAATCTAAAACACAGAAAAAGGTATAATATAAAACAATTGGACAAAAATATAACATAACATGATGCCTAAACTAAGTACTTACTTGTATCTTAGGCATCAGAGTAAAAGATAAAATTACAGTTCATAATTAAAATAATGATTTTCATTTAAAATATATAAATTAAGCTAGGTTTTACAATAAAATTTAAAAACTATAAAACTAAAAAAGAATGCGTAACATTTAATGTAGGTAACGAGGTCAGGGTTTATTAGTGTAGGATGAGTGTTAGTGCTGTCCTTGCAAGATAGCGACCTGCAAACAAAACGCTGGCGTTGCATTTTGTCGAGTTGCTAAGATGGTAATATTATGGCAGATATGGATAAGTACAGCTGATTTACTATAATTTGTTATTAAATACTATTTTTGTAGAATTCTGGTCTAGGATCCGTCGAAGTTAATGCTGCTAATATGCCTTACGACTGCTGCCTTCCTGGCAGGGCAGTGCTCGTCTCCAGTGTTGTGTGCGGAGGGCTTCTTGTAGCGGTGGCAGGTGGCGCACCTGGCGGGCTCTGATCTGTGTGGGCACTCCTTGATGGAGTGTCCCGAGCCGGCGCAGTGGCCGCACGTAGGGTCGGTGTCCCGGCAGTACTTTGCAGAGTGCCCGTATTGCTGGCACTTGTAGCATCTGGTCACAATAGTATAGTCTCTGACGGGGCAAGATGTCCAGTTTATAAATAATCGTTGCTGATTTATGAGGTAGTTCCTAAGATTTGGTGTAACTTCTAAAATATAATTGCATGTAGAGAGATCTTTTTTGCCTGATTTGTGGCTTAGCTTGATTGAGTTCGCAAATTGTTGTCTGTTTATATTTAATTTATTTTCTGCAATATTTTGCTCAAATAGGCAATCGAAAAAATCTTGGTCAGAGATATTAGACGGAACACCCAGAAGTATCACTTTCGGAAGCTTTTTAGTAGTTTCTTCTATCTTGAGTCCTGATGTAGATAACAGCTGTTCTGATTTTTTAAGCTTTTCTAGGTCATCCTTCCTTTCCGAACTAATTATAACGCCCCCATTTTTTGTTTTTCGCACTCCGCGAATGTGCAGTTTTAATGACTCTGGCTTTATTAGACCCTGAACAAGTTTTTTAGTGACGTCACTAGTTACATCCTTGTCAGCTGGATAGATCGTAATACTACTAGTGTTTGGTGGGCGAACCATAGGCTGGCCTCCAGTTCTCACCATGTCGGCAAATGATAAGTTGGGCGTGGCAGGTTTAGGAGAGGTCTTGATGGATTCCTTGATGCTCTTCAAGTGGGCGGTGATCTCTACCTGGTCACTTAGGGTCTCAATCATACTGCAGGATGAAAAATATTTTTGTTTGACGGATTGATATTCCACAGCCATTTCGGAAACACCTGCCATAATTTTTCTGCTGGTATTACTAATTTTCAGTTTCTGGTCTACGTTCATCTTGCTGTCTCCAGCAGTGGCGCAGATTTCGCTCAGACAGCGCTCAATAGTAGTCAGCCATTTTTGAATCTCTGGAGTGGAGACCGCGTCCCTGGCGGCAGCAGGCGGGAGCTGAGCAGGAGGGGTCGGGGGGGGCTCTGGGTCCTCATGTTTAGTGGGGCTGCGCGGGGTCTTAGAGCTCCGACCAAACGGGCTACTATCACACATTATATAGCACTTAACTCACACACATTGAGTCACGCGTAAATACGCTGAGGCTGCGTTGACACAGTTACACTATTAATTAATGTAAATAATTAAATGCAAAAGAGTAAATTTGCAGCAGACACGTCCGTCTTCACTGCATGTTCATTATCTGTAATATGATGACTGTGTGTTAGATGCTAGGATGCTACCACATTATAAGTACTTAATTTTGTTTCAAATTCATCATTAACAGCTCATATATATCCCCACCGAGGGGCTCGAGCCTACCCTGAAATCAGGGTGAATAGGCCTTAGTCGACCACGCTGGCCCAGTGCGGGTTGGTCAACTTCACACACAACCTTTGAATTACTTCACAGGTGTGTGCAGGTTTCCGCACGATGTTTTCCTATATATGAATTCGAAAATCGAAAACACATTGGTACGTGCTGAGGTTCGAATGGAAGTCAACGGCCCTAGCTACTTGGCCACCGACGCTCTCGTTGTTTCAAATTAAGTATACTGAATCTTTTTGTCCAAATGGCAGCGTACTCCCCTCCCCCACTGCGGCTGGCCAGGAGTCCAGGTCTTCTGGCGCCTCTCCAGGTGAAGCTGTTAGAGAAGTCACGATCCATGCCTGATGTCCACAACAAGGACAAAACCAAACAACGGCTGCAAGCGTAAGGATATTTTTTAAAACAGACGTAAAGGCAAGTTCCTTTCGCCCATGATGAGCCTAAACACGGGCATTATTACCTAAGGGGTATTTATTACTGGAAGGCATGATCCAAGAAAACAAGGTCTAACCGTTAGACCACGTGACTGACACAAGCCTACGTCATTTAGCGATGTTCAGCCTTGTCTATTACACGCATTCGACAAGGATGAATAGGCAAAATGACGTAAAAATGACGTAGGCTCGTGTCAGTCACGTGGTCTAATGGTTAGACCTTGTTTTCTTAGACCATGACCGGAAGGGTATGCGCTACCTGAAGGGCATTTCGTGAGGTGTTACCCAAATTCTTCGGCTACTGATTGCATTGAAGCATTAAATAGCATAATAAGTGTGGAAGTTGCTAAACATCACAACCTACTTTTTGCACTTAAACTGAGTAAAGCCTGAAACAATCAACTTGTTTATTTTCAACTTGAAATTAATGAAACGTGTGTTTAATTTAAACTAGGTGGCGAAATTAAACAGACATATTAAATAGCATTTTTATTCTCTAAAATTCTCATGTGTCCTCTTAATAAATACCCATCATCAAAGGTTTTCTAAATTATACTTCAATAAAACTAAAAAAGATACAACTTTACTATAAATAATAGTTTTTTAGGCGTCTGGCAGGGCAGATCCTAATAAATAAATAAAACGTCCCGTGTCTATTTGAACAATTAGTGTTTATTCTATAACCACAGCACAATAAAAGGCACAATATTTCTTATTGGAAATTGAGAGAACAACCTTTTAAGAATTCGTTGCGGCGAAGTGACAGAATTTTTGGCGGCGAAGAGACAGATTCCAACACCGTCAAGCGCGGTTCGCGCGTGTTGCGCGGCAAAGGACATCATTCACGTTTCATACAATGTTGGACCAAAAAAGTGAAAATGCCGGCCAAGGAAAAAAATTGTATTTTTCGGATAGAACACGTCGTAGTTTCTATATTTCTTTACTTTTTTTTACTATTTCTTTATATATTTTTTATTTTTTTTACTTTTTTTTCTTAATAATAAACAAAAAAAAAAGTCGATGAATGATCATTCTTATGCATCAAAATAATACTTTCATAATATATTTTTTAATTATATTAAACAAATACATAGGTACTTAATCCATGTGGGCACCTTATAATAATAAAAAAATAAGTTAAACTACATAAAATAAAGGAATATAATATATTCAATACAATATAACTACATGCGCTGTGACATGCGTCAAAATAATACTTTTTTAACAACATTTTTATCATTTAATTAATAGCTTCTAACTATACAACCATGGGGTGCACAGGATTAGTGTCATAGTAAAAGAATACAGGAATTATGTGTTCTACCCGAAAGTTATACTTTTTTCTGCTGGCCGGCACTTTTACTTTTTTGGTCCAAAATGAATGATACCCTTTGAATCTGTCGTTCGCCACAGTTTTAAGCATCGAATTTAAAGTAACTTTAATAATTAAGTGATAATTATTTGAATACTTAGTCGTCCTGTGAAATATCGGGCACTCGTACAAAACAAATACCACCGTAAATATCCCGTTTTAAATCATAATAAATTAGAGGCCAAAGCAAAGATGTCAACAAAGAAATGTCACTGTCGAAGTGACATTCCAGCTATCGAAAACATTTTCTTTTTATCCAAACTATAAAAATGAGTTTTGCAAATCTAGCCAAAATATTTTTAAGTTTTAATTAGGTAGGGTAGGAGTAGGTTCCTATAAAAGATCCACCGTCCAGTCCGCGCCGTTCTTCACTTGCGCCTTCGATATTCGCAGACCAAACGATCGGATCTTTTTAGCGGATCTTGAAACATAGAGAACTTAGGTCTGCTTCGCAGGGTCTAGCCGTCGCTCCGTCGACACGCCGCAGGCCAGGGAATCCACAGGCCCCGTTGAAGTCGCCGCCGTTGTCTCGTCGCTATGCCGCCGCCGTCGTACCACCGTCGTACCGCTGCCAAGTACCACCGTATTACCTCGAATTACTGTACCACCCTTCAGTCGGCCCTTTCACTGTCTCATAGAGACGCCGACATACCCTTTCTCCGACTAGGTACTACTCCGTAGGGGGTATGAAGTAAAACTCCGGTTTCTTGTAAGAAGCCTCTTGCTCTCTAGCTTGCTTCTAATTGGAATGACACAACTCGCTTTTTTTTTTTTTTTTTTTTTTTTTTTTGAATTGACCTATGCTTGTGTCGAAAAGGTACGACAAATCAAGCTTCACCGGACTTGCGGGGGAGTGGAAGACTCTACCCCAAAAAAAGTCATATACCAACGCGTCTAGGGGCGGCTCGAGGGAGCCTCGGACCACGGCCTAGCGCGTTGATATTGAAAAATATCGTGAAGGAGACGACGCCTAAGGGGCTCCGTCTCTGATTTTCAATTTTGATTTTGGTTCTGGCCGCGCCCCCGCCGGCGGGTGCGGGCGTTGTTACCTGAAGGGTAATTGTTACCTTAAGGGTATTCACTACCAGAAGGGCATTCTGTAAGGTGTAACCTAAATTCTTTGACTGCTTTAACTGCATCAGTGATTTCGTCGTCACGTTCGGAAAGGATATGTTTGGGACGGCGGCGGAACCGCGTAGTGGGGTGCGGGAAATAGCCCGTACACTTGACAACATACGGATTGGGATGGGAAGGGCCTTCATCAAAGTAGCGTTTGGATGCTTCCTTCATGAAGCCACTAATGGAGAGGAGTTCGGTATCGACGTGAAGGTCGATGTTACGAACGAACCAAGGACAACCAGTAGCCCGGCGGAGGAACCGGTTTTGGATAACTTGAAGCTTATGGATATGCGTGGGCGCAGAGTGCGCAAAGACTACGCTGGCGTAAGTCATAATAGGACGGATGCACGCTAAGTAAAGTCTGAGCTTATTTCTAAGCGACATTTTACTGCGTTGCCCAATCATGGGGTGCAAGAGGCCGAGAGCAGAGGCGGCACGATTGCGAACAGACTGGATGTGAGGGCCAAAGCGAAGGGCAGAGTCAAGGATGACTCCCAAGTACTTCACCTGTCTCTCCCAGGGGACTGGTTGATCGAGGAGAGTAATTGGGGGGAGCGTAGGATAAGGTCCGCGAGTGAAAATGATCGCGGAACTTTTGTCGGGATTCACCTCGATTCTCCATTTGCGGAACCACTGCCCGAGGGCGTCGGCCGCTTCTTGGAGTCTCTCGGCGATTTTTGTGGGATTGGGATGGGATGTGTATAACGCAGTGTCATCTGCGTACAGTGCGAGTTTCGTATAACTAGTGGCCGGAATGCAAGACGGCATGTCACTAGTATACAGTGAGAATAAGGTCGGAGCGAGGACGGAGCCTTGAGGGACTCCGGCCCGGATAGGTCGTGGGGTTGAGAGCACGCCTTCGTATCTGTAGCGAAATGAGCGATTCGACAAGAAGTCTCGTAAGATGTGTACGAGGCGATCCGGCACTTCAAGACTATAGAGCTTGTAAATCAAGCCCTCGTGCCAGACTTTGTCAAACGCTTTCGCTACGTCTAGGAAAACGGCTCCGGAAGGTCGGGGTTTGGGTTTTAGTAAATGGTCGTAAACGTCTTCCACTATACGGTGGACTTGTTGGACACACGAGTGTTTGGCACGAAAGCCAAACTGCTCGTTAGGGAGGAGGTTGTTGGCGTCAATATGGTCAGTCAAACGGTAAAGGATGAGTTTCTCGTACATTTTACCCATATTAATGAGTAAACTGATCGAGCGGTAGGAAGTGGGATTGTTGGTAGGCTTACCGGGTTTGTGAATGCCGATGACGATAGCTTCCTTCCACGCTTGTGGAAAGATGCATGCGTCCATAGCGGCATTGAAAATGTTGGTGAGGATGGTGACTAGTTTGTCAGGTAGGACTTTCAGGATTCGGTTGGTGATGCCATCCGACCCTGGGGACTTACGCTTAGGTAGGCCCTTGAGAAGTTGCTTCACCTCTTTCTCCGTGACACAACTCGCCGGGATTGGCCCGGCTTATATCTAATTTCGGACTATTCGCGGGGTGGAAGCCGCGCGGGGGGGAAAAGAGCGAGAGAGCAATAGGGTTTCGATTTATTGGAATTTGTCACAAAATACATTTTATCATAGAATTCGAGTAAAATTATGTCAAACATAATAATCTAATAAGATTTGTAACGATTCTAGTAATAAAATACAATATATTTGTGAATTCCTGCCTAATCATTGTTGTTTCTCGAAACTTTATTTCCTATCTTTACATAATTTTTTCTAGCTAAATTGTTGTAAAAAACATGGGTAATGACGAATATATTATAGTTTATTTGAAATAACTACTTATTTCGTGCGCAAATAGAACTTGAGGACTGGAAATAGGAAGGGAAATGGGTAATCTTTATTTCCTGCCTAGCGCCTATAATATTACATTCTGTTATCTGAAACTTTGATATTATCTGTTTTTTACCTACTATCTATTACATTACATAGTCAAAATCATGCTACTTTAATTATTTAGACATGCGATTTTCAGAAAAATAGATCGCGACTCATACTAAAAATGGTCAACCAATCAGAGCGCTGGATTTTTTACCAATAAGATTAGGCTCGCTCATGCGGGCCTATGGGAACTGTGGTCTGAGAACTTCCTATACTTTATTTACAATAATAATAAAAATCGTAATTTGGTTGAATTTGTACAAAAATAATTATGAACTCAAAGACGAACAAAGGAATTGAATATAAAATTATAACAATAAGCAAACTAATCCTAGGTAATTTAAGAAAAAGTAAAAAATGCAAATTCAAAACCTAATCCTACGTACTTTTAAGAACAAATAGAAAATTGAGAGTAAAACCTAAGCCTACGTAATTTTAAGAACAAATAGAAAATTGAAAATAAAACCTAAGCCTAAGTATTTACATTGACGCATCCGGTCGATCGCCGACAGTTCCATAGTGCTCTTTTTCACACTTGAGCAGTGTAAAAAACGAATCAACAACAAACTTAACATAAAACAATTTAACGCTAACACAGAACAGGGATCGCATTCGGGACGCGTCAGACAGAAGCCGAGAAACCGAATGACAGCCGAAACAAAATGGCGTCCTTGCGTGTGACTTTTATTAGCTTTGGCGAAAAGACAAAAGAAAAAAACATCCAAAGGTTACGAACATCTTCAGTGTTGCAATGAGCATATTTTGTTAAAAGAGGAAATAATTGTTTTCCTATAAATAAAAAGTATATTGCAGCTATTCAAAATTTTTTCTGACTTAGTATGTATAGTTGTTACAGAAGTGTTACAAACCTGTTTCAATGAAATTTTATCTATTTTTTTTACTTAAAATCATAAATAATCGTAATTGTATATTTAGATTTTTTTTATTAAAATGGTAACATCTTTGTTTACATTTTTGGTCTCTAATTAAGAATACTAGTTTTAGTTATAATAATAAGTTTATTCACAAATATTTGGCTACATGGTGTTAATTTAGTTCGGGTGAAGAAAAATAAAACCTTGTAGGCAGTGTTTAAAATCAGCAGTTTTGTTTTGTTGAGCCACTGATCTTTTCGACACAAAGGAACATTATTATATGTTGTATGATTATACTGTATGTAATTAACATTCTTTGTGTGAATAAATTATTATTATTATTAATATTATTTATTATCTCACCACCAGTAGGTTAATACATCGAGAATTCAAGATTGCTAAGATGTGAAAGTATGTACATTACAACTACTTAGTAATACTAGTAGTGCACTGGAGAGACGCTTTGAAAATGATAATATATAATACCTATGCTTAATCCTAACCGGGTCACGCATCACGTATTGAATGAAATCAAAATTTGATTCCATGTGATGACGAGGATATCCAACTAAACATTCTCTTCACGTGGTCTGAGTGGAATAGTGTTGGTAGCTCTTCTAGCTCTTCTCTGTAAGTACTCCTTCCACAGCTGTCTGCTGAACTTGTTGAAGATCATCACAGCTGTCAGAGGCACCAGTCTCAGCTGGAATAGTATTCCCACGGCTAACCACACAAGATAAGGCGTATCCTCCCAACACGACATCAGTAGCAGTTCAAATGCGCCTGTCACTTGGCACACAACACCAACACCAACCAGAGATATCACGTGTCTGCATCCTCTTCCCGACATCTTATGGCAACAACAGGACATCACTTTTATGCATATCATAACATAAAATAATAAATTCAAAAAGAGCACTATAATTAGCACTATAATAGAGATCATATTATAAAGAGAGATTATATTATTTAAATGTCTCCATGTATTTTCAATAAAATCAAAGCATTTACTTTTTATTATAGTACTTGCTATTACTATCAGAATGAACAGTGCGTACGTGAACACAGTGGCAATTGTTTTCTCGTGGCTGATTCGTCCTGTGCGGAAACCACTGTGCACCAGCTTTATAAAAGCTACTATTGATGCACACGACGACCAACAATAGGATATTATCAAAACAATGTAATACAAAAATCTACAATAAAACCTAATAAGATATAAATGATACGTATTTGCAAAAAACATTTTACTCAAGTCCCAGATTATAATCGGTTGCATTAACATAGCGATGGTTCCAAAGATGGCTTCGTTGATGCAGATGTAGGCCTGTAGCGTCCTCCATTTAGGTAGCATGATCCATGTGCACACTAAAGCGACGCAGCACGGGAGAGACGACAATACTCCGATGTAAGCAATCCAGTCTTTATAGTATTCTTGTAAAATAATACTACGCCCGAAGCTCAAGATTTGTTTTTTTAAAAAGGTAGAAATTTTATATTCTGTCATTTTTTTTTAATTGTGGTAATAAATAACGTTAAGTATGTAGCAGGTTCCAACTACTATTTGTTTATCAACTGGTTTGACTGCGTTTGCTTCGAACAGGAGAATCAATGTTAACCGACACTACCAATAAATTTTAATAGCAGATCAAAATGCGTTTGTTGAAAGCGGATATCTTTTTGGAAAATAATAATTATTTAATAAATTCTCTGTAGATGGTGATTTAATACTATCATTGATAAAAGGTATGAAAAAAATATTATTTCGAACTTTATCATTGTATGTAGAAATTAATTTTAATAGGTTTTGAAATAATTTGTGACCCGGTTTTTATCAATTCTCTGAGATTTTTCGCATAATCTTGTACTTTTGTAAATTACCATAAATTTGTACAATCTAATTTAACATTTAAAACTAAACGATTGTTCAGAACTTACAAAAATCTAAGTATACCGATTTATCGTAGCAAATGCATTGATATTTTATTAAGGTACTAAAAAATGCAGTTGGTACTTTTTTGTCAAAAACGAAACTAGCAAGCTTTTATGATAAAAATCGCATTTTATCAAATTAATATTTTTTTATTACTATAATGATTTCGAAACATTTAATTCTGTTTAAAACACAGCAATAAAACCGTGTTTAGCTAAACAAGCTCTCTGCTTGTGGCTATGTCCGAAATATTATTTGTTCATCTTATGACAAAAAGTATAAGGTTCTTTTATACTAAATAGCTAAAATCACCTAAAACTGATTGTAGGTGATAAAGGGAGTGTAGCTAAACACAAAAATACAAGTTTTGAAAAAAAAAAACCGTCTGTCTGTCCGTCTGTTCGTACACGCTAATCTCTGGAACTACTGGACGGATTTTAATGAAGCTTTACAATATAGCTTGAACATCAGAATAGCACATAGGCTATTTTTTATCGCGGGAAAATACTTCTTTACCACGGGAAAACCTGTTAACCGTGTCTTTATGTCGCAATAAATGTTTTTTTATTTATTTATTTATTTATTTTTAACGCGGGCGGAGCCGCGGGGCGATAAGCTAGTAGATTCATAATAATCAAATATTTTGCCAATATTTAAGATGGGCTTTATAACATATCAAAATACTTGCTAATACTATCAGTATGAACAATATGCAGCGTATGTGAACAAACAATCAGCCACGAGAAAACAGAGGCAATTGTTTTCTCGTGGCTGATTCGTCCTGTGCGGAAACCACTGTGCACCAGCTTTATAAAAGCTACTATTGACGCACAAGTCGACCAACAATACGATAATCATCAAACTAGTAATCAAATTAGTAGATAAATCTCGCGAGATCTCGTGTAATTTTTCGGGATCAATCTCGACGCATCATAAGACGAGATCCCGTTCGAGACTGACGGGATTGGGCGGCAGTGGTCAGCGACGCTACACACATCCACTCGGGGCACAAGCTTCTTTCTTCTACTACTTCTGAGGACTAGGCCGGGAGATGCTGACAGAAATTTTTAGGTCATTTGTTACAGTATGGCGGTTTTACAGGGGTCTTAGTACGTAATGACGAAAAGATTAATGATGGTCATAGCGCTGGTACTGGCGGCCCAATCACGTGGGCGTTATGGGAACTTGTCGGATAATTTACGGAAGTCAGATGATTTGTTACACAAAAATTTTAGTATTTTCTGATAGTCCGTAAAAAATAACTAGACGGTAGTGTCATGCCATACTTTTCCGGTGCGGCTTACAGGCCGCCATACCGACGCGAATGCGTTAATAAAAAATTAAAAATTCATCCATTTGTTACAGGCTAATTTTTGCACAGTTGATCATCGTCGTGCAGCCATTTACGAAAATCACCATGCCATACTTTTCTGACGGTTCCAAATGGTCGCCATACCGCCGAAAATCTGCATATTTTTTTTATTTCGCCTTACGATTTGTACCACCTTCAAATTTTTTTTCAACAGCTCCTGAATGATGATAAATACAAGTGTGATAATGCCATACCTGTGGGAGGCGGCGAATGAGTATAATTTTGTTTTTAAATGTAAGATTTTGTTCGTATTTTGAACGATTTGTAACAGTGTGTTGCCCCTTTTTCCCTCTATTAGAAGTATGGCAAATATAATAATGGTCACATTACATCATATATTTTCCAAAAATCCAAATGCCATACTCGTACAAATCGTCAAATTTGATTGTAACCATGGGGCGGACGACTGTGTGACTGAAGCCAAGACGCAAAAAATAAATTTAAAAAATTGACGATTTGTACGAGTATGGCATTTGGATTTTTGGAAAATATATGATGTAATGTGACCATTATTATATTTGCCATACTTCTAATAGAGGGAAAAAGGGGCAACACACTGTTACAAATCGTTCAAAATACGAACAAAATCTTACATTTAAAAACAAAATTATACTCATTCGCCGCCTCCCACAGGTATGGCATTATCACACTTCTATTTATCATCATTCAGGAGCTGTTGAAAAAAAATTTGAAGGTGGTACAAATCGTAAGGCGAAATAAAAAAAATATGCAGATTTTCGGCGGTATGGCGACCATTTGGAACCGTCAGAAAAGTATGGCATGGTGATTTTCGTAAATGGCTGCACGACGATGATCAACTGTGCAAAAATTAGCCTGTAACAAATGGATGAATTTTTTATTTTTTATTAACGCATTCGCGTCGGTATGGCGGCCTGTAAGCCGCACCGGAAAAGTATGGCATGACACTACCGTCTAGTTATTTTTTACGGGCTATCGGAAAATACTAAAATTTTTGTGTAACAAATCATCTGACTTCCGTAAATTATCCGACAAGTTCCCATAACGCCCACGTGATTGGGCCGCCAGTACCAGCGCTATGACCATCATTAATCTTTTCGTCATTACGTACTAAGACCCCTGTAAAACCGCCATACTGTAACAAATGACCTAAAAATTTCTGTCAGCATCTCCCGGCCTAGACATGAAGAGTCTTTTTGTCGCAAAAGGTTACAAATTACCTTCTTCGCCAAACACAATTTAAAAAATTGTGATGAATTGTGGAATGACGCTCAAAAAATTGTTGACAAAATTTCTTTCGAGTAATATGTTATTTTAGTTATCGAAATGTTTGAAAAAAATTCTTTCGAGTAATGTGTTATTTTAGTTAACCTCACTATCACAAACAAGCAGTTATTAGCTTTTCCAGTCATCCGAATTTAACATTGTTTTCAAACTAGACGGGATCCCGAGAATTCCGGGATCCCACGGGATTGATATTTCTATTTTCTAATTTTCTTTCTATTCTCGAATTTGCAATCTCGAGTCGATTGCATTCCCTAATCGTGACACGATGCCGCGGACGGTGTGCCACGCGCCCCAATTCTCAGTCGATATTTCGCAGTTGGTGTGATACACCGTCCAGGGCACCGTGCTTCGGCACGGCGCTGCCGTACCGTATTACGGCGGCGCCGGCGGCACCGCACTGTAGAGATGGGGACTTATACTCGGTTGTAGTAACATAGCGATGGTTCCAAAGATGACTTCGTTGATGCAGATATAGGCCTGTAGCGTCCTCCATTTAGGTAGCATGATCCATGTGCACGCTAAAGCGACGCAGCACGGGAGAGACGACAATACCACACTCCGATGTAAGCAACCCAGCTTCTTGTATATTTCTTTAAATAAAATACTACCAGTTACCACTAAGATTTGTCTTCGTAAAGAGGTAGTAATTTTATGTGACATTTTTATTGAATTTATAAATATATTGTTGAGTGTATAGCTGGTTAATTTTGTCGTTACTGTGGACCACTGTGGAGTTGACTGCGATAGTTTCGAACTATTATCACAGCTATTATTTACTAGTATTATTTATTACTAACAAATTATTTATCAACGTTAACCGACACTATCAACAAATAAAAAAGCTATAATAACTGATGTGCGTTTGTCTAAAAGTGGAGTTGTTGAAAAATAATTTAAAAATATTTTGTTGGTCGCAATTCGCAATAGTAGGTTATTATAACTAGCTGTCTGGCAAGCGGCTCCGCCTGAGCTAACAATTTTTCCCGTGGGAATGAGGGATTTTCTCGCGGTTCAAGGTAGCCTTCGTGTTATTCTAATGTAAAAGCAATTTTATTGTAAAGTTTTATTAAAATCTATACAGTAGTTTTTGCATGAATTAGTAACAAATATCCATTCACATTAGAAACTATTGCGTTTATTATTATTAGGTAGGAGGTTGTTATTGTAACACACGTAAAAAAAAAAACTTTTGCAGACTTCTTTCGTGTCGATTCGGCGAAAAAATTTTTGAAGACCAAAACCACAGCCAGAACTCCGCAACGGAAACAGCATTTTGTAACTATTTCGAATAATATCCTTTTTTTTACTATTTCTATGTTTTTGAAATTAATTTTCCTTCGGTTAGAGGTAACCTTCCTTCCGGTACGGAAGGCCCGCTTTGCTCTAAGATATTAGTGTTAGACTAGGTGTTATAACTTTATCAGTTTGACGTGTTTATCTGTCTGTCTGTCTGTATGTCTGTCTGTGACATCGTAGCTCCTAAACGGATGCTCCGATTTTGTTCTAGTTTTTTTAGGTGTCACAATCGCGATAGTGATCTTAGCTATGAATTAAGAAAATATTTTCAGCCATTTGAAGATTATCAGCTCATTTCTAGTCGTTGTTAGGATCAAGTAATGATTTTGTCGCGGGGGTTTTTAAATTTTTAATTTATTTAATGTAATTTATGATACCTATGTTCCGTTTCTATAGCGTTAGCCTCGTATCGACAGAATAAGCGTAGCCATCCATATTCGGCCCTGTTTCGGTAGTATGTTTTGATTTTGGAAACGAATCACCTTCATCAGCTACAAGCTGCTGACGGTGCGGAGCGCGTGATAGGGACTTGACTTTAGACCAAAACATACACGATTAAATTCGTAGGTTTTTAAAGGATCTCGCGGGGAAAATCATTACAAAAATCGTTGAAATAAACAAAGTTTTTTTTTACTTTTGCACTTCCAGACTTCGAGACTACATGCGTTCAGAGTCAGAGAACAGTTTCGACCAATGCGAGATGCGTCGGGCCCACCTCAGAGCCCTAGGGCTGGCCTACCGGAGCCCCCAGAACAAATCCTTGGCCCACAGCTTCCGCTACATGAGAACCAAACCCACTATCATCGCGTTCAAGACCCCAAGCATGGACGACTGTGAACGCCGAAGGAGTAACGACAGTATTCTTACACTTGGTAAGGGATTCAGTACCTTAAAAACTGTAATTAATGTGGTGTTAAACTTAAAAACGGTAATGCACTGTCCCGCACTCATCGTTGCGCCTCTCCTTTACCATGGGTTGCCTGGTAGAAATTGCTACTTTAGCAATAAGGCCGCCTATTTGTACACGTATGTTATTGTAATTGTATTGTTTAAATTTACTACTGGTGTGCAATAAAGTATATTCTATTCTATTCTATTCTATTCTTAAAAACAAAAACATATATTGTCGGAGTGTAGAATATCTAGACCGAATTGGATCGTGAGGCTAGCTCATGAATGAAGTCTTGGGGTGGTTGCTTGAGAACCGCTGCTATACTTTGAGAGTCACTGAAACAATAAGTAGGTACTTACTTGGGCGCAGAGCAATGACGCCATGCTATTCGGGAGGCAGTCCTGTCCCGTAGCCCATATGCAGCGCCCGCGCACACGTGACCTTACCCAAGGAATCATTATAGTCCAATTCATTAATGTTTTAATTAAATCAATCCCTCTGATAGTCTGCCACCGCCGCTTATGACGATATATACATACATGCAGAGACCTCTTCCTTCCACTTGCTACGATCCAAACACACTTCTTTCGCTTCATTCACATTCTTTAATCTTCTCATGCATGCTCGTCGGTTTAGAGTACTCTTGACCCGACCTTTTGTCAGAACGTCCCCGATTTGATGATGAAACGTTCGTCTTGGTCTTCCCCTTCCAACGCTTCCTTCCACTCTCGCCTTATAAATCTGTTTAGTCAAACTCTCTTCACTCAAACACAAAATCTCTTCTCTTAAAAACAAAAAACTAAACCGTTATAGGATCAATCGGTTGCCTGTCCATAAACCACTGGACCGATTGAGTGGTTTGGTATACGTATGTAAACCCGTGACCCAAATTTGGAACATGGAGGCCACTTTTGGGTGAATATTTATCACCCAAAAGTGGCCTTGGTGGTTGGTGACCTAATAGAGCCGGTCTTGGTTTGAGCAAAGATTTTTAGCCTCTTATAATTACGTCATTAAGTGTTCTGAGGGAATAACGAATAAAAAAAATTAATTTTGAATTTTGACCCAAAATTGACCTCCATGTTCCAAATTGATGAGTATGAAAAAAAAGATTCACGTACTATACCGTGTGACATATCAAATAAAAGGACTGGTTGTATCAATCTCAAATAATTTTTTTTACAATTTCACAATAGATTGTTTTAAAGAAAAATGACCATTCCTTCCCCTATGATCCGCAAACTTTTCAAAAAAGTCTAAAGATTTAAGTACCTTACCTACAGGACACAGGAAAACCTATTAGAAGTCTATAGTATAGTACCTAATGGGGTATTTTACAATAATTGTGTGTACGCGCTGCGTAGGTAGCTAGAGACTTAGAGACTTTACGTAGAAGACCTGTTTAAAGCCGCGGGCAACAGCGGCTAGTGAAGTGACCCCAGAGAGGCCTATATCCAGCAATAGACAATATCCACAGTCTATTTATAAATCTTAATACCAGCTGGTATCTTTTCCTTCCAGCTCGTAGACGTCTGTCCAAGAGTCTATCTCCTGACAAAGACTTAGAGAATCCAACGATTACCGTTATAAGCCCTTCGACTGTGGATGAGTCTGCTTCTGAATCAGTCTTCGCCAACTACCCGGTTGGGAAACCATTGGAGGTAAGATTTATTTGTAGACCCTATTATACTTAGAGTATAAATAGAAAATTTTCTGGAAGGGATAGAGTACGCCTATTCGAGTATGAACCGTATAGTAAGCACGGATATGAACAGTCCGAATATCTTCAGCGCGTTCGTTTAGTATCAAATGGTTGTCGGAGCTGAATATTTTTCCCGGTGAAAATAAGGAATTTAATAGGAGAACATTTTGAAATGTGCAGTGATAAGTTGCAAACATGACTCGAGGAACAAATCCAAAAAGAAAAATGTTATTGATTTCACCGCCCATACAAAATCTGTCAAAATCTGCTTACGCTTGACATAAAGGCAGCAGCAGCGGAGCGATGCGCGTGCTCTATGTATATTTACTATTATATTATGAAAGTCTGTAAAAAAACGTTCCATGGATTTATTTTCAGTCCCGACAGTATCTTGTAACTATGCGAAGAATCGCTTCGCTAATATGTATGACTAGCTTTCCACCTGCGGCTCAGCTAGCGTTAACAGCTTTTCCCGTGGGAGAGATTTTTCCCTCGGTAAAAGGTAGCCTATGTGTTATTTTGGATGATAGGATACTACTGCTCCGACAAACTCTGACAGCCGAGAGGTTAGGTTAGGTTTTATGTCTTGTCGGAGCAGTGTCATACCTTCGTTATTTTGATGTATAAGCTATAATTTATTGTAAAGTTTCATTAAAATCCATTTAGTAGTTTTTTCGTGAAAGAGCAACAAATATCTATACATCCATACATCCATTCTGAGGGTAAAACATATAAATTATTAGTTTTACTCTAAATCAAAATTTCGAGATAGTGTACTAATTCCTAGCTGTATTAAAATTTATATTTACCAGTTTCGAGTCATAAAACCAAATGATTACGGTAAAATTCGCGTTTTTAAATAAATTAATTTGACCTCCAAATGACTTATTGAAAGCCATATAAATTTACTACTTTCAACATTATTTTTTGACGTCAACATTATCGGTTTGGGATTTCCGTTATGATGATAAATGATTTTAATTTAATCTATACTAATATTACTAGCTTTCCGCCCCGCGGCTCCGCCCCGTGGAAAAGAAGTATTTTCCCGCGGTAAAAATAACCAATGTGTTTTCTGGTGAATAAGCTAGATTATTGTAAAGTTTCATTAAAATCCGTCCAGTAGTTGCAGAGATTAGCGTGTACAAACAAACAGACAGACAGACGGTTTTTTTTTTCAAAACTTGTATTTTTGTGTTCAACTACACTCCCTTTATCACCTACAATCAGTTTAATAAAAAACAATGTACACGCCGATTCTTCAGTTATATTATAGTATAGATAGAAGACTAGCTGTCCGCCGCAGTAAAACCTTAAAAATTTGCACAACTACTTGAGTATGATATGATAGGTTCTTTTAAAACACTTAATAACGTTAGATCGGAGGTTAAAGAAGCTTTGCTCAAACCAAGACCGGCTTTCGTCTCAAACAAATGTCGATATATGAATGTAGCAGGCAGCACATGTGGTTTTACGGCGGGAAAATGCCTCGAAAGAAATTTTATTTTGACTTTGATTGAAGTTGAACTTAGAGACCCCCACACTATCGTCTTTCGAGCGTCGTCGTCGTGCGTCTCGCATATAATCATCCGCGTCCGTCTTTTATTTCACTCGCACTCGACTCGCACAACATGTGCATTCTGATATTCAATAAGCTTCCTCTAGAAATAAAGTTAACTGACGGCATAGCAAGAAGAAGAAAAGCTAATAGCTTGGCTCTCTGAAAGGTGTTTCTATAGTGTTAAGGAATACCTAGATTCAGACTTTTAGCAAGTGGTGAATGGCTGTCTAATGGAGTGGTGGATATAAATTTTATTGTACTTTTATTATTATAATACTAGATGAAAACCCGGCTTCGCTCGGGTGAAATGTGACTCATAATACACATCTAGGTACAAAATGAAGGTAGATATTTCTGTAGTCATCGATTCTCAAGGAATATTAAAGGTAAGCAAGGCATAGATTGTATAGCTTCGTTCATTGTGTTTAATAAATATAGTAAATAAAAACTTCAATAGTTTTTACACAAATAATTTTTATTTTAAATCAACATTCAAAATTAACCAACATAAATTAACAAATTATATAACTTTTAAGGTTTATTCTCCGTAAACCTCTTTTTACACTGTCTCTGTCTCTACTTTGGCGGGAAGATAATGGTGTAAAACCACGCGCTCGGTATTCCAGAAATATGTTTCCTTGTCATCATCATCATCATTTCAACCAGTAGACGTCCACTGCTGGACAAAGGCCTCCTCCAAAGATCTCCACCCAACGATCGGTCCCGCGCTGCCCGCATCCAGCGGCTTCCCGCGATCCTCACCAGATCGTCGGTCCACCTTGTAGGGGGCCTGCCCACGCTACGTCTTCCGGCGCGTGGCCGCCATTCGAAAACCTTTTTTCCCCAACGGCCATCAGTTCTACGTGCAATGTGTGCTGCCCATTGCCACTTAAATTTCGCGATTCTTCGGGCTATGTCGGTGACTCTGGTTCGCCTGCGGATCTCATCATTCCTGATTCGATCACGCAAGGAAACTCCAAGCATAGCCCTCTCCATCGCTCTTTGGGTGACTCTGAGCCTTCTTATGAGGCCCATCGTAAGCGACCACGTCTCAGATCCGTAAGTCATCACTGGCAACACACATTGGTCAAAGACTTTAGACTTAACGATTGACCTCCTTCTCGAAGTTGGAACTACCTAACTGGACTGTTTGTCCCAGGTAGACGTAATGGTCTACAACTTCAAAAGCGGAGGAGCGGATGTTTCCTTGTAATGTCATCATCTAAAAGGTTTGAAAATTCTGGCAATTAATTCGGGTCTATGTTCTTTTTTAGTGCCTTTTAAATTATCTAACACTTCCTGCCAATTCGGATTGCACGTAAATGTTATAAATAAGTCTGGTTTACCATACTTGCATACAATTGCCATGGAATCCTGGATCTATAATTTTGCATCATGTGCCGGGGACTTCCCACATAAGTTAATGGCAATATTATCATTTTACCAGTGCCTTGACATGTTTCTCTATCATTATTGTACAGGTTATCCATTAAATTGTTATAATTGTCAGCACTGAGCTGTTTTTGATTCATACGAAGAAACAATAATCTTTGAGATTCAATACTAACATAGGCCAAGACACAATAGTCATGAAAAAGTTTTTCGCCGTAATATAATGGGCTAAATTTTTTACGAACAGCTAGGAGACTGGTTGATTTGAGTGTAGTTAAATGTTGAGAATATTCTTGTACAGAAAAGTCTATATTTAATGGAGATTCGCCGTTTTCTCCTACAAAGATGACCGCTACCTCATTATTTGATGGAGTGTTACACCGAGGCAAATCAAGAGATTTATGTTTATAAAACTGCATTGATACCACTGATACCGAATATTTGGGTCGATTTTCTGAGGCTGCTTTTAATTCCTCTTTAGCTAAAATTGCAGCCACCTTTTTGTATATTTTGTTGGATTAAGGTTGCCTGGAAGAAATTGCTACTTAGCAATAAGGCCGCCCATATGTACACTTTCTATACCTTTTTTGTAAATTTTTCACTGTAATGTTCTGTGTGCAATAAAGTACTTATATTGTATTGTATTTTGACAAAAGGATTGGATTCATTGAGCATTGTTTGTAAGGACCTCATTATATTGCTTCTACATAATATGCATATTCTAGAATCAGATAATCATATTCATTAATCATAGAACCAACTGAAAGTACTGATACTTGTGCTAAATATAATAGTTAGTCCTGGGGGGCTGATGTTCTGTACTAAACCTGCTTGAATATTTACGGGTCTGCCAGCCATTTGAAATGTTTTCTTGCTGCTCTTCTTCTATAGAAATCACGGAACACTATTACTCCTCTAAAGATAGAAATAAAACCACTGCTGAAAAAACTTGTGAAAAAACACATAACAAAGAGTATATCATAAAAAAGTGTCAAAAACAATATTTTCGCGAAACGTCAACGACTGAAGAAAAGTATTTAGTTTTGTTAAGTTATGATTCACTCAATGTTTCCAAGGCGACTGCGGTTTGTTTATCATGGCGACTGCGATTTGTTTGTCAGTTCCATTAGAATTTAACTTTATTTAACGAAATTCTCCATAATCCGAATTTTGCGGATATATGTTGTCGACTCGAAATCAATATTTTTTTATGTTTTGTTATTCATATAAGGTTTCGATCGAGTCTACCGTACCCCTTGACGAAATTATTAATATAGATTATGTTTGAATTACTATTTTTGACATACGTACGAATTTACGTTACGTACGTACGTTAACAGCTCATATATGTCCCCACCGAGGGGCTCGAGCCTACCCTGATACCAGGGTGAATAGACCTTAGTCGACCACGCTGGCCCAGTGCGGTTTGGTCAACTTCACACACAACCTTTGAATTTCTTCGCAGGTGTGTGCAGGTTTCCTCACGATGTTTTCCTTCACCGTAAGAGCGTCGAATAAACGTACATAATATGAATTCGAAAATCGAAAACACATTGGTACGTGCCGAGGTTTGAACCCGCGAACTTCGGAATGGAAGTCAACGGGCCTAGCCACTAGGCCACCGACGCTCCGTACGAATTTAAACTAACATTAATATAAAATAACTCTGACCAATGGATATTTGTACAATTAAGCTAGTAATGTAATTATCCGAATTTAAAATCTATCTATTAGATATAAAACATAAAAACTTTATATTTGCACACCTAACAGGTTGAATACATGTTCTTCAATTATTTTATATAAGATCTGTATTGTACTTATTCTGGCAAATAAATGATTCTGATTTCTGATTTCGCTTTACTGCCTATGATTGTATGCGCGCGACGCGACGTTGACGCTCAAAAGACGCTCGGTAGACGCTCGATATATCATGAATTACACAGATAAAGAGGGTGCGAACAGTCCGCACGCGCGAGTACGTCCGATACCTCAGTCGGGACACCACGCAACAGCTTCCCACGCTTGGGAACGGGATGGAGGTCTTTTGTTGTTTGTTGTTGTTGTGTATTCATGTTTTGTTTAAAATTTCGATGTGTAACTGTTCTCTTAACAACTGACTTCAGCTAAACTACCCGTTTTGTTGCTATAGCAATACTAATGCCATCTAAATTTGACCCTAAAACTGTCATGACCTTCGATTTATATCGATAATTTTTCAAGGTCATCGATGCAATGCTAGACACAATATAAATTTTCCTCCGCCATTTTTTTATATTTGTGGCTTTATTCAGTGCGATGAGCACTTTAGTATGCCGTGGTCTGAATGTTGTATTATGTGTATTTAAGTATGTGATTATCGACACAATTGAATGTATATCAGCTGTCTAATACCGCCCATAATGCTTACAGGTTCTGTCTGGTTTGGGCCCAGATGCGGGTCAAAAGAACCATAGATTTTAGCATCGGCTAGTAGGTACTTATAAAAACTTCTTGTTCTTCTGGTTCCTCTCCACTACTGGAGGTTGGCAGTCAGCTCTGCATACGTCCCTCTATCTCTCGCCAAACGAAATAGTTCTTCCACCGTGGCGACGCCTGTCCAGCTTTTAATGTTGTCGATCCACAACATTTTAGGTCTGCCGACGCCTCTTTTCCCTTCGATCTTGCCCATCATTATCGTTTGAAGTATCTGGTAGTGCTCATTTCTTATTATGTGCCCCAGATACGCTACCTTCCTCTTTTGGATGGTCTGCAAAATCTCGCGGGACTTGATTACTCTTCGAAGCACCTCTTCATTGGTGTCTAGAAAAACTAAGCAATCTACGCCTACAGCCTATAATTATTCGCTCAAATTGTCAAACCCTAGTTCGTTTATATTATCTAACAGATCTTGGTGTTGCCAATAACCAGAAGTAAAAAATCTACAAATCTACAAATTGAATTTATCTGATTATTTGACTTATAAATAAACATTTTCGGCATAACACAGATCTACCTGGACGGCCCGTATGGTGCGGCATCTTCCCATATCTTCCGAGCCCAGCACGCAGCGCTCATTGCGGCTGGCATCGGCGTCACTCCCTTTGCTTCCATCCTGCAGTCCATCATGTACCGTTACTGGAGTCAAAGGACCACCTGCCCTAAATGCAGCCACACCTGGGCTAAGGATCTGCCGCAGAATACCATGAGTCTCAGAAAGGTAAGCTGGTCTTTTAAAAATATTCGTTACCACACCACCATAAATGTAAAATGGATGCCCAAATGAAAGGAGCGAAAAATTTATTTACACACGTCTTTATTGTAGATCGATCGGAAGCGAACAGGAAGGTAGCCCCGCAGCCTAGCCCTACATAACAGTATACATCTATTTATCTATTAGCGACATCTCTCAATACTGTCTCGAACTAGTTTATCAATGATATATGGTATGATTAAATGCAGCCACACCTGGGCTAAGGATCTATACTATGAGTCTCAGAAAAGTGAGGTGGACTTTGAAAAACCTTTGAAGATTATTCGTCACTACCACTCACCACACCTGATGGCTAGTTGTAATATTTTTGTTGCCTAATACCTGCCACCCTGACTTTTTGTGAAGCCTCCATGAGTCATCGGTGTACGTAAGACTCAGGGCATGCAGGACACGATAGAAAACCACCACACTAGGATTTGTGATGTAGGGTAACCTCAAAATCCACACAATAATCGAGCAATATTCGTCAATGTAATATTTTCCATGCCTTATGTCCCCACCAAGGGCACAGAATAATAAATAGTAGTCCCTACCAAGGGGCTCGAGCCTACCCTGAAATCATGATGAATAGGGTTAGTCGACCACGCTGGCCCAGTGCGGGTTGGTCAACTTCACACACAATATTTGAATTACTTCGCAGGCGAGTGCAGGTTTCCTCACAGTAGGGCTACTATGTAAGTAGCGACAGGCCCGAGAAGCTGTCAAACGCGACATAGTGACATTAGAGCCATAGCAGTTCTGTCAATATGTCGCGTTTAACAGCTTCTCGAGCCTGTCGCTACTTACATAGATAGATAACAGTAGGCCTACTATCTCTGTGAAAAAAATCTGCTCCATCCGTTGCTTAGTACCAGTGTGATAGAAGCACAAACAAACAAATACACTTATGCATTTATAATATTAGTATGGATAGTATTTGTACTAACTTTGACCTTATACGTCTAGCTGCGAATACCTGTTATTGGCTTAGTAGTTTTTTTAACTATGTACTATATTTAATGTACTTAGCTGTAGGTGTTCTGAATAAAATAAAATAAAATAAATAAAAAAAATTATCAATATCTCCAGGTGGATTTCTTCTGGATAAACCGCGAGCAGCGTTCCTTCGAGTGGTTCGTCTCTCTTCTCTCGCAGTTGGAGATTGAACAAGCGGAGTTGGGGGGCGAAGAGAGGTTCCTTGAAATGCACATGTACATCACTAGTGCATTGCAGAAGACCGACATGAAGGCTGTCGGGCTGCAACTGGCTTTAGACCTTTTACATGAGAAGGTAAGGTTAAAATTTTGATATCCGATTTGTGGCTTTAGAAGAATGTCCGGGATCAGGAATGCTGAGATCCACAGCTGGCAAATTTATTATAAAATAGTGGGTAAACTAATTATTGTGAACAAACGATGCCAAAATGTGAACTTCTGCAGAAAGAAAGAACATTTTGGCAACAGTCATAAAACAATAAAATGTATAAGTGTCCAAACCCAATAATTATCTCGGGCGAGTTCTTCTGCTTGTTCTGTCGCACATGGTAGGTAACTAAATTGGTTATTTTCATCATGGTAAGTAAATTTAACCATCAACCAACAATATGATATCCCAAACCCCTGCTCATCATAGGGATTATGGTAATATGTTCCTGTAGGTACAGAAGAGATATCAATTATTCAGTAAATTTTAATGTAAAAATCTAAATAGCTCCAAATTGTGATGTTTGAGCAGATAAAATATATCATGTAAAAAAATGTTCTTTTAACCTTATTCTACTCGCAGTCCTCCTAATTTTCTAATCCTCATACTGCATAAAATAGTTTAACCCTAATTTTATTCCTATTTTGTAAAACTGTCATTCTTTTGAAAGCAACTATAATTGGATTACAACTTATTGTTATCATAACCTATATAATAAGTATTGATGTGTATTCTGTTGGTGGCCTTAATCATATCATACTATCATACTAATATTATAAAGAGGAAAGATTTGTATTTTTGTGTGTGTGTTTGTATGTTTGTAATGAATACACTCGAAAACTACTGACCAATTTCAAAAATTAATTCACCATTAGAAAGCTACATTCACCCTGAGTAACATAGGCTACCTTTTATCGCGGGAAAATGCCTCATTCCCACGGAAAAAACTGTTAAAGCGGGCGCAGCGGCGGAAACTAGTAAATAAATAAAATGATTCGCCTTCACTTTTAAAAGCCATCAAACTTTTCAGGAGAAACGCGACCTCATAACAGGTTTGAAGACACGCACCAATGCCGGCCGTCCGAACTGGGACAAAGTGTTCCAACAACTTCAGGAGCAGCACAAAGGGAAGGTGACTGTCTTCTACTGCGGACCTCCTCAGCTGGCCAGGATACTCAGGGTCAAATGCGACCAGTTCGGGTTTAACTTCAGAAAGGAGGTGTTTTAATATTGGTGAATTTTAGATCGAGAAAAACGAGGCCATAAAATTTAAAATTCAAAAATTATTTATTCATTATATAGGCTCGGGTTTAACTTCAGAAAGGAGGTGTTTCAATATTGGTGCATTTTAGATCGAGAAAAACGAGGTCGAAAAATTCAAAACTCACAAATATTTATTCATTATAAAAATTTAATCTCCCTTAGAGCAGTTAATGACGTTATTTCTGAAGTTAATAAGCTTTGCTCAAACTAAGACCAGTTCTCGTCTCAAAGAATGTACATAACAAAAAATCCAAGCAATTATATAGCGTGATTAATGTATGGGAGTATAATAATAATAATAAATATGTCGGGACATCTCACACACGGCCATCTGACCCCAAACTAGGCAGAGCCTGTACTATGGGTGTCAGACAGGTGATGTACATACATATTATATAAATATACAACATCCAGACACAAGGCAAACACAAGTGCTCATCACACGAATGTTTGCCCTGGGCGGGATTCGAACCCGCGACCTTGTGCTTCGTAGGCAGACGTACTACCAACTAGGCTACGAGGCCGTCTAGTATGGTACTGTGAAATAGGCTATTTGACAATGCGAAAAATAAAGTGTTAATTACTGTAATCAGTATGTAATGTAAGTTTAAAAATGGATATTTACTATGGGAAGTTGAAAATAATAATTAATTTATGTAAAAATCCGTAAATAAAAATGTATTTTTTTTGGCGTTTGTCACGTGACTCAAAACGCTCCTGATTAGTCAATTTGACATATGTCATCGAACCCGGGTATAGGACATATGTCACTAGCCAGTAAACATCGTTTTCTACTTAAGGGGCTCCCCTATGCTAAGTGGCGCCGCCATCCGTTAAAAAATAATAACTCGCGAAGTATACATTTTTTATAAAATCCGGACGGTCATTTTTTAAAAATGTATACTTCGCGAGTTATTATTTTTTAACGGATGGCGGCGCCACTTAGCATAGGGGAGCCCCTTAAGCAACTTGTAGGTAGTAGTACTGGCTAGTGACGTCACAGATGCCATTGCGACGCCATATTGTCAAAGTAGCGTTTTGGCGCGCTTCTTAAATATTGAATTTTTATTTTGATATTTTTCAGGATATATGTACCAGAATTAAAAAATACAACTATTACTGGGATCCACAAACTCTACTGAATAATAAAAAAAATATTTTAAAATCCAGTCAAATAGCCTATTGTTTATCCTCAGCATAGTGGTTGTGCTGAGGAACATACGTAGTAGGAATCTGAAAATTAAAATCTAACAGGCACATGGCAAACTTCAGTCACGTGACCGGCCACTTTGTTTGTATGTCAAATTGAATATCGATTTTGAGATTTCAACCTATGTTCCATAGGGAAAGTTCTTCAGTTTTATTTGTAAACATACCATCGTATCATTTTGTTTGTTGTTACTTTCTTTAGTTAGTAGGTAATAAATAAATTTGTACCGAAATTAATAGGCCTTTTCCGAACATTTTAAGATAACTCATTTACTGAATAGGATGATTAAAATAACATTATCCCTATTCATCAGAAGGTTATTTAAAAAAAAGGAAATGATAATACAAGATGATACGAATAAGTTTTAGAAGTATTTTATTCACTGTGTTATCCATAGAATATTATTTTATTTTATGTTACAGTACAGGTAGCCGGCACATACATACATACACATACATAAAGTCACGCCTCTTTCCCGGAGGGGTAGGCAGAGACCACATCCTTTCACTTCCACACACATTTCTTTCGCTTCATCTACGTTCATATCATACCACAATTCCACCATCAGCCGGCACATAATATTATTAACATTAAGAATTTGGCCTCTATGTTAACGTAATAAAGGCACTTTCAAGAATCAACAAGAAACAGTGATTTTTATAACTATTTTACTGAATGTTTTGTGTTCATTGAATTATAAGGAGGTACTTAATTTTTGTTTGTTATTCATTATTTTTATAGCATTTTACTCGTTTTGGTGATTGTTAACCTTAGGTACCTACATTACTTTTAATCAGTTTTTACTGATATTTATTATAATTATCAATTAATTGACATCCATTTTTCTTTCAATTAAGTATTTATTATGAATGAACAGAATGTAAATAAGTTTAATTGTAGTTTCATGAATCTAATTTTTATTAATACCTGTCTGTACTTAAATAAGAATGATTTTAAACAAATTGTAACAATGGTAAAAAAACTCACATTTGATTAAAACATAATATTATGTAACATTTTACTCCGGTGATTTAATAGGTATAAGTTATTGTTTATTTGCAGATATTTACTCATTTACAAAATATACGTTTTTATTAAATCACATTTAAGAGTTCAATAATGAAATTAAATCATGTTTATACCTCCATAATTATGTACTACTTAAAAGTTACCTATCCTAGTGACAGAATGCTCATAGATTTAAGGATAATAAAACAATAGATATGTATTCAATTATTTCGCAATTCTTATGTCCATTTTGTAATGATTTGATAAAATAGGCAAAATAAAGTAATATTTTGTTTATTCTGAATGTATTTCCATGGAGGTGGGAAAAAGCCGTGCTCCGTTTTACAGATCTTTGGTATTTTTATACTACTAGCGTCATCTAGGCTGTGTACCTATATCGAAACTAATCATACAAACTGGTAATGTGATGAACTGATAATAATATTGGTGTCAGCCTGCACCCGAACGGAACATCAGATTCACCTTCTGTTAGTATTGGATAGTTTGAGTAGATGGCGTTATCAAAAATTAATACATACAATTTTACCATAAAATATTTTATTACTAATTTGAAAATATATTGCAATTGTACATCATCTATAAATTATGAAATTATAACAGCTTAAGAGTTTTAAATTTATTATTTTATTTTATACCTTGCTTCTTGCTCCATGTCTGCGCATTTTTTCTATAGAATTTAGGTATTTTACCGCAGTAAAAAGTAGCCTATGTCAGAACAAAAGACACGTCATTATCTTTTTGTTATAGATGATACGGGTTTGATGTTAATTACAAAGTTATAAGTAAACTTACAGTTTTTCCCGTGAGAATAAGGACTTTTCCCGAGGTAAAAGGTAGCCTATGTTACTCCCCAATGTCTATTCTATCTTTATACCAAGTTTCATTAAAATCGGTTCTGCGCTTTCAGAGCCTATTCAATGACAACAAATAAAACAATCAAAATCTTTTCCCTTTATAATATTAGCTTAAACTATTGTATAGATTTATAGAGCTAGTGTAAACTCCCTAATTTAGCGATTTCCTGCTAAGTTGGCAATATTTTTAAGTTCGTGAAAGGTTCACGTTTCTTTAAAAGTCCGGTGAAGCTTGATCCGACGTACCTTTTCGACTCAAGCATAGGTCAATTAAAAAAAAAACATTTCTTTACATTGTTAAATTCACATTTTGCCGAGGGAAAATACTTACATCATTCCTGAAGGAAAAAAATATTTTGTAAAAATCTATTAGACTGAATACAAAACTGTTTACCTTATGCCTTATCGAATTTATCAATGCATATCCCACGCAACATAAAACTGTTATCGTTGGTTGTTGGTCATGCATCGTTAATATATTTTTTACTCTGAATCACTATCATGAATTAATAATAACGCAATAACCACCAATAATATGAAATCGTTATTCGGCTCTATATGAACATAGAAGGAAGTAAAAATTTCACAAATATAAAGTCTTAAGGAAGGAAAATCGTCGAAATTCTATTTGATATTATACCTACTCATTTGCCATTCCAAAATGTTCCTCCTGAAAGTGTACAAAAATAACACATCATATATTATAATCCCCTAAACACGAATATGTCGCTTAAATAATGATCAAAATCAAAAATCCAAAAATCAAAAAAGATAGATGTACTTACCTATTTCAGCACCCGTTCACGAGTTTGACGCATGGGTCAGCCATCGCCAGGCTAAATTGTATTAGAGGAAATCCCCGAAGGGCCTCTTTCAGCGAAATTTAGTACTTACTATTATACTATACTAGCTTTCCGTCTGCGCTAACAGATTTTCCCATGGCAATAGGGCATTTTCCCGCGGTAAAAGTTAGCCTATGTGATTCTGATGTTTAAGCTATATTATTGTAAATTTTGCTAAAATCCATTTAGTACTTTTTGCATGAAAAAACAACAAACATCTAAACATCCATACGGATATCCATCCTCACTATCGCGTTTATATTCGTAGGATAAAGTGGCGAAAGCTACAACCCGGTTAAACTAGACTTAAAATAATCAACCAGCTTTCCGCCGGCGGCTCCGCTCACGTTAGCAGTTTTTCCTGTGAGAATAAGAAATTTTCTGTCGGTCTGTTCTATCTTTGTAGGCACCAAGTTTAGCAGCCCAATTAATGCAAACAAAAAAACATATTTTTATTCATTGCAGCTCCCTTAGTACAAAGGCTGTCTTCTGTGAAGAAGAACTCACCAGAATAAACTACACAGGCGTTGCATTTTTTCAAATTGTACAATACGATTTTTTGTGATAAAAGTAATTGAAGAAGCCTGTCTAATAAGCAAACTATAGGTCTACCAGAATCTGATGGCAAAAAGGCGATGGCAAGTTGACGCTAGCAAGGTTTCTTCGACATTTTCACCACTTATTAAAGGAAATTTGAAACCAAACCAAAAAAACAGTTCCTCGAAATTTCAGTTGACAGATGACATTTTGTTTAATTTCCATATGAAAATCGCTATTTTTAAAACTTTTTTTTACCATCAGATCCTGCTAGATGGATTTTTATCTTCTAAGTTGTCTGTTATTTTATAATAAACTTTCTTAGTCAACATTCTAGGCTGCTACTGTGCCACGTGACATCTTGTCATTCGCATGACAGTGTAAATGAGGCACAAAAAGTCGAATCGTCTTATGTCTTATCATTATCACTGCGCATTGAAAAACATCGTCTGAATTATTTATAGGTATTATCACGCGCGCGTCATAACGTCAGTTCGACCGCGGGTTGCGCACGCGACGCTAGTGCGCGTTTTCTTTTAAAATATTGTGCAAAATGAGACTGAAGTTTTTGTTTTTTTTCGGCCTGGCTTGCGCTGCGGCCACGGAGATTGGAGATGGTAAATAATTGTTCTTTTTTTGTATTTTCTTAGATACTCATTATGACTAAGCAGGAAGTTTAATCTTTTACGCATTGCCGGTCTGGACTGCCAGTATTTGACTAAACTAATCTTTTAGTTCTTAGTAAGTAAATCAAACCATTAACAAAGTTTATCTTCTCTTTTCATCTTTTATTCTTCTCGCTAATCTCCTTAGATCTTTAGGTTTTTTACTTTCTCAATAGATGTCTGATGTCTGTCTGTTTAGATCTTTGTTACCTAATATTTTGCAATCATGACATGACATTCCTTATAATTATTAATTTATTATCTCTCTCTATACGTTTTAGCGCTTTGTTTCGTTAACAGCCCATATTATGTCCCCACCGAGGGGCTCGAGCCTACCCTGATTCAGGGTGAACAGGCCTCAGTCGACCACGCTGGCCCAGTGCGGGTTGGGACTTCAAACACAAACTTTGAATTTCTCCGCAGTTGTGTGCAGTTTTGGAATAAATGTAAAATTAATTCGAAAATTGAAACACATTGGTACGTACCCTCGAACCCGCGGCTTTCGAATGGATGACAAAAGCCCTTAGTCACCCACCGACGAACTTAGACGAATACTAAATGACTAGACTAATTAAATCTGTAAATATTCCTTCATACATGTTAAAAGGATAGAAAAACGTCCAGAAAGAAGTTATCCCTATCCCTACTTCCCCACTTTTAATATTATAAATACGAAATTAACTCTGTTTGTTTTAACAAACAGAGTTAATTTCGCTTTCACGCCAAAACCACTGAACGGATTTTGATGATATTTGGTAGTGACATAGAATAGACCTTGGGCAAGGACATGAGCACTTTTTACCGCGGGAAAATACCTCATTCTTGCGGGAAAAACTGCAAGCGTGGGTGGAACCGTTGACAATAATAAACAAATAAATAAATAAAAAATAATACGACGGCCTCGTAGCCTAGTTGGTAGTACGTCTGCCTACGAAGCACAAGGTAGCGGGTTCGAATCCCGCCCAGGGCAAACATTCGTGTGATGAGCACTTGTGTTTGCCTTGTGTCTGGATGTTGTATATTTATATAATGTATCTATATCAGCTGTCTGACACCCATAGTACAGGAGGCTCTGCCTAGTTTGGGGTCAGATGGCCGTGTGTGAAATGTCCCACATATTTATTATTATTTATTATTATTAATAATACATTATGTAGGAACATCTAACACACGGCCATCTGATCCCAAACTAGGCACATATCATCTAACATCCACTAAAGTTCACTAAACAATAACAATCAAAAGCAATTTAAGTTAATCACTTTGAACTTTACACAGTTCTTGTGTTCTCTTAATAAGGGAGAGAATCGCACTGCGCGTATTTGGCGTACTTTGGACTTGACTGTACATGGAAGGAAACTAATTTTATCCTCAATGGAGTAGTCTTTGGAACAATAATAAGCAATATCAATAAAATATTGAAAGCATCGCCATTTTTATTCGAACAATAGAATTTAAATCAAAATGTAAAAGCTGTTAAAATAATCTTTGAGTAAATAATCCATCGTGCTTGCTATAGGACTGAATAACAAATTCAAATGTAAGTATAAATGTTGGCTTACAAAAAAATTACGTAACGTTACTATTAGGTATAATATTCTGTGTTATAATAACAATATTAGGTTGTATTACATGTTTAAAACACATTACAAATACATAGACATAATGCAGTACAATTTGCTGCCTCCCCTTTGCCACGGGTTGCCTGATAGAAATTGCTGCCTTAGCAATGAGACCGGTCATTTGGCATTATTAAAGACTGTACTTCTTTTCATTCCTTGTGTTCATTATTTTCTATTCTACAAAATACTCTTTATAAACAACGAAAAATAATTAACAAAACATTGAATTTTATATCAACAGTCTTATAGCAAAAGTAGAAATCTCTACCAGTCACTTTGTATAATTATAATAATATGATTACAAACTTTCTGTCGCGTATTTTGGACAGAGTCAGACTGCGAGGAAAAAGGAAACTATATTGAAAATAAATTAAAGATAACCAATATGATACTAAATGCAGAAAATATTAGTTGAAGTTTCAGGAAAAATCCTGTGGGCAACACAATGTTATATAATATTAGGTCCTTACATATGAAATTGCCGTTCAGTATCAAAAAAGTGAAACAAGTTTTTTTTAATGAAATTATTATTTAATCAATCGAAGTATGCGCCGTTGTTATCGATACACTTCCGCCATTTTATAGGCAGATCATTGATACCTTTGGAAAAAAAATCTTGGGAGCGAGAGTCTATGAACTGTTTGAAGGCGGTTTTGACTGCCTCATCAGATTTGAAATTTTTTCCTTGTAAAAAGTTATCCAAATTTTGAAAAAAGTGGTAATCGTTTGGGGCAAGATCTGGAGAGTATGGTGGGTGACGCAGATCTTGCACCAACCGATTACCACTTTTTATGATACTGAACGGCAATTTCATATGTAAGGACCTAATATTTACCTACAACAACAAATAACATTTATGTAAAACAAAAACAAAATTTTTAAACACACATATTTGTAGTCATACACACTCCTTTCCTGCACCCGTAACATGCAGTGCTATGACAAAAGTTTGTCGCGCGAGAAACCCGCCATATTGAAATATCCTCCAATAGGATAAGAGAATACGCACGACAAAATTATGTCTGTCACGCGTGGACCGGGCATGTTAGAGGGGCAGGAGGGATATGCAGAATATCTTTCCTCTAAACTTAATACCTATGAAAACGGTTACTTAAAGTCTGTGAAATAAGCTTACTCGTATGTCATCAAAATTTGACACTGACAATCTGGCTATCCTGCTTGCGCGTGCAGCAATTTATATTTACGCTCTTTGTCTATTTTCTTTTATAATTGATCTACACATAAGTTGAATAGGTAAGACCATTCAAGCTTGCTTGGATCAAACAACGGACTTGCGGGAGCGGAAGAGTCCCAGAGTGAAAGTGAAAAACATCGTGAAAGATACGATGCCTGAGGAGGCTCTTTGTTTATTGCTGATGACGTAGGCATGTGTTAACGTCACATGACTAAGGAAAAGACCTTATTAGAATATTATGATAAAGAAGAAGAAGAATATTATGACCCAAACATAATTTATTTTGCTTCATCCACATTAACTAATGAATAAACGTATTTATTATTTGTATATAGGTACAGTCAAGTGCAAGGTAGTCTAAACAAGCATACCTCAATTCTGTTCCTTATTCAATGGAGATAAGAACGTTTTGAAGTTCAAAGTGGTCAGCTTAGTGTAGTTTTGACTGTAATTATGTATATTACAAAGTAAACCAAGCAACTAGATAACAAAGTAGGTATACAAAAGTGACACTAATTGTCAGGCTGATAGTATTGCATGCGAATGCCATGTGAAGTTCAAATTAACAAAACATCCGCAATAAACAAAACATTCATTTTTAACTTTTATCAATATCTTTATATTTAAATATGTAAAGGTATGTATTTGTATTGTATATTATATTTTGTAAGTGAAAAACGATAGTGCCGGGAGATAATAATTATTTTGCACTAGCTATTCTTATTAAAATAAATATTCGTAATTTAAAAAGCTATCAAAAAATGTTTTTTTTTGTTTAATATGTTACACGTTAAAGCCCGACCAAAGAAATAAGAAACATCGCCATATTGCGGAATTTCAATGGAACTAATTTTATAAGGGAAATTGTTGCCATTCGTAAAAATATACACGTGGCGCCCCCAGAGCAGGGTTCTTATTTCTTTGGTCAGGCTTTACTAACACAATACTGGGTATAAAGGACTAGCTTTCCGGGCGTTTACAGGTTTTCCCGCGGGAAAATACTTTTTAAAAGTAGCCTATGTGTTATTCTGATGTATAAGCTATATAGTTTATTGCTTTTTCAACAGATGCGGGTTCAAGTCCCTCCCAAGCTCAATTATTTTAATTTTTCGCTTCGAATATAAGATATTATTATCACTACATAGTATAAAACAATGTCGCTTTCTCTGTCCCTATGTGCCTATGTCCCTTTGTATGCTTAAATCTTTAAAACTACGCAACAGATTTTGATGCGGTTTTTTTTAATAGATAGAGTGATTCAAGAGGAAGGTTTATATGTATAATACATGCATAATATACTTAAGGATAACCCACAAGAACCATTTTCCCGTGCGGAGCCGGGGCGGGTCGCTAGTAGTTGATATTAAGCTATATTATTGTAGAGTTTCATTAAAATCCATTAAGTAGTTTTTGCGCGAAAGAGCCAAATCAATAATTTCATAACGTATTTTACATAAATCAAGTCCAGATGTTAGTATATATTACTATAATAGGGAAATTTGAAGGTCACTTTTCATTGGCTATTTATACTCTATTATAAAGTAACGTTAGGAAGTCCGCCGCCTACATGCGCGCGCGCCGGTCGCTATTATTAGTCTGTTTGTTTGTTATTATGCACTAAACACGTGGAGCTCATATTCATACAAGACAAGACAAGACAAGACAAGACATCCGTACTAATATTATAAATGCGAAAGTATGTTTGTTTGTTTGTTTGTCCTTCCTTCACGCCCATGGTCCAAGAAAACAAGGTCTAACAGAAGACCACGTGACTGACACAAGCCTACGTCATTTCTACGTAATTTTGCCTATTCATCCTTGTTGAATGCGTCTAATAGACAAGGATGAACAGCGCAAAACGACGTAGGCTTGTGTCAGTCACGTGGTCTTCTTGTAAGACCTTTTTTTCTTAGACCATGTTCACGCCCTAACTAAGCAACCAATCGACTTGATTTTCGGTGTAGAGTTAGTTGAAAGGATGGAGAGTGACATTGGCTACTTTTTACTGCAGGAAAATACATCATTCCCACGGGAAAAACTGTAAACTCGGGCGGAGAGCTAGTAGACAGATATTTTAACAGATTTTTTCATGACTTTGATTTTGGTGATTCATTTTTATTTGCTAAGAAACGTCATTACAAATCCAATATGGCGGCCTCCCTAAGATGGCGAACTGGCTGTTTGAAGTCCACCCCCATGATATGGGTATGAAATGAAAGGGTTTGCTATCAGGAATACGAAAAAAAAAGTCACGTGACTTAAATCCAATATGGCGGACGTCCAAGATGGCGGACAGGAAGCTTGTTTTTTAGTTTTTTAAACTATGTATTATAATTATTATTTGTCAACTTACAACGTCTTGCACAATTTGTGTTTCTAACAATTATTAATTACTAGCTTCCTGCCCTGCGGCTCCGCCCGCGTTAACAGGTTTTCCCGTGGGAATGAGGAATTTTCCCGCGGTAAAAATTGGCCTATGTGTTAATCCAGGGTGTCAAGCTAACTCCATAACAAATTTTATTAAAATCGCTCCAGCCGTTTACACGTGAAGAAGTAACAAATACACACACTTACCCCTTTATAATTATACTAGCGACCCGCCCCGGCTCCGCACGGGAAAATGGTTATTGTGGGTTATCCTTAAGCATATTATGCATGTATTATACATATAAACCTTCCTCTTGAATCACTCTATCTATTAAAAAAAACCGCATCAAAATCCGTTGCGTAGTTTTAAAGATTTAAGCATACATAGGGAGGGACATAGGGACAGAAAAAGCGACTTTGTTTTATACTATGTAGTGATAGAGTGATTATTAGTGAGATAACTTTCCGCCTCGCGTCTCCGCCTTCGATAGCTGTTTATCTCCTCGTAGGAATGAGGTATTTTCAATGGAAATGAAAAGGTAGCCTATGACCATTCTGATGTTATTCGTTGAAAAGTTGTAACTATATTATAGTAAAGTTTCATTAAAATCAATTCAGTAGTTTTTGCGTGAATGAGTAACATACATACATACAAACTTTCGCGTATGTAAGTATAATTATGAATAAAATTGTATAATAAAAGGTTTCTCACCTTTTAGCTTAATACATAACTATTCACTTATTTATTTGTCCATAGCATTAGTCATTCATATTAACTGTTATTAACAAGAAATACTTATTTGTGTCAGCAAATAAATAATATTTACTAAGTACAGTAGCCAGCACATGCGGCTGGACATATTGACCACGATAACGCCCATATTCCGTAGCGGTAGGGGTGAATTTGGTAGTGCAAATGTCCAACCGTATGTGCTGTCTTTTGTACTTTAAGGATACCAATTAGTAAGCAAAGTTTGAGTACGATGAATCAGTAATAATGATCGAATTACGCATAGTAATTTATATTTTACCTTATTAAGGTAAATAATTAAGTTCTTACGCAACATAGCAGGAAAAAAATGCTGAACGAAAAATATAAATTTTATTAACTATTGAATGTATAACTTTCATTCGTAAGAAATAAATATTATCTAAGCGCACGGGAGTGCGCAGGCCAAGTTCCAGCAACAAGCCGCGCGCATGCCGTGCACTATTTACACGAACCGTTTCGACCCACTTTTGACCCCCCTGTAGCTCAGTGCCTATTGCAAGTACAGAGATAAAATTGTACCTACGTAGTTATATACTAGTACGAAAGCAGTATGCTAAATTTCATAGCTATAGCTTCAGTAAATTCTGAAATATAACCCTGTGAAAATAGCTAATTTTGGCACTGACTGACTCACTCACTGACCGGTAATCAAAATGTTTAGGCCACTTCCAATTGTCCTAGCCTTATGAAATTTGGCACACAGGTCGTGTGTTATATGTAGATTAACAAAAAATTAAGAAATTTAAGAAAGTTGGCTTAATTGAATATCGAATTTATAATAAAAATATTTCTAAACAAGTGGTACAATGAGAATACGATGAGGAGGGGGGGAGAGGGCAGGGGGGGTATAAAATATATTGTCATGTATTCATAATAACACACTGTAGCGCTTGTTATAAGACGTGATAACCTTGTCACATCGTGCAATTTTTATTATTCTTAATTTATCGAAAGAGACCGTTGTAGAAAGATTAATTACGTGCGCTTGTATAAAAAAAACGACCAATCGAACTCTGAATACTGTAAACATTAAGAATGAAGATTGGCTAAGTACGATATGTATATTATCTTAATTGTTGACAAATTTTAAAATGCATCGTGTACCTACAGTAGCCAGCACATGCGGCTGGACATAATGACCTTGGGAGCGTCTTTATCCTGTAGTAATTGGAGCGAATATCCAGCCGCATGTGCTGCCTACTGTACCTATTTTATTTATATTATAATATAAATTTAACCGATGTACTGAATGTCATTTAATTTAACTATCAACTATTTAATACGTAAACACTTGACTTAAAGATACGACTAAAACTTTAAAAAAAATATTGAGATTTAAAATAATATTGCCCGCTACTCCAAAGTTGTTTCATGCAAACAAATTCGCGATCGCTACAACGCTGTCACTAAATTTTACGTCATGTCAATTACGTCAAGTGTAGTGACGTTTGTCATTATTTAGAAAGGTTTATTAAGAAGATTTTATGACAAAAATCTATGTACGCTACGCAGTATTATAGAAGTTTTTTTAAAAATTTAATCTCGTGATAACTCTGACTTGCAGTTGTTTTTCTAAAAGAAGTAACTAGGTTGTCAAAATAAATTTGCTGCATGGAGTGTCCGGATAATTAAATATATTTATTCTGTGGTTAACAATGGACGAAGGCGTGGCACAAAAAGAAAAAAAAGGTACGATTTCTTCCAAAAAAGTATTCAAATCCCACCAAAAACATACCTGTTAAAAAGGGGGCGGCCAAGTTCCTATCGGCTAATTGTTCGCCTAAAAAAGGATTGAAATCCAATCCAATGCCAAGTTTAGATGCACTTTAAATTCGATCATAATCATCGTCATCAACAGCCTGATCCACTGCATTCCCAAGACTCGCAACCACATTCTAAATTTGAACTTGGCAGGTTAATTAGTTTAATAAATAGATTAATTTAATTATTATATAAATAATAAATTGCTGAGTTTGCTGTCGACTCGAAAAGAAGAAATAATAAATTTAATTATACAAATTAATTAAGTATTACGCATGAAAACCTGCCAAGTTCAAATTTAGAATATGGTTGCGAGTCTTGGGAATGGCAAATGTTTACCAGTGGATCAGGCTGTTGATGACGATGATTATGATCGAATTTAAAGTGCATCTAAACTTGGCATTGGATTGGATTTCAATCCTTTTTTAGGCGAACAATTAGCCGATAGGAACTTGGCCGCCCCCTTTTTAACAGGTATGTTTTTGGTGGGATAAAATTATCGCGGCGTAAAAGGTAGCCTATGTCTCAGGGTGTATGTAGGTTTCTAATGGTGAAAGAATTTTATTCATTATTATTTTTATATTTTTATTCATTACAAAAAGACAGATTCTCAAAGGGATAGATGCGCATAAAGACAGTACAGTTCAACTGAAAAGAAATGTAGATATTCAATAAAATTCAAGTGACGGTTTTGTGTCGGGGGTTATTAACATTTTTTATTAAATGTTATTGAATTTATAAAACTTCACACACAACCTTAGTATTACTTCGCAGGTGTGTCTAGTTTTCGATGCTTCGACGAAATATTTCATTTTAGTGTTATCATGAAAGAATTTATAATAATTGAGTCATTTGTGCGCGCACAACTTTGTTGATAATATATAATGCACGTGTTACATGTTCTAGGGTCAGAAATTATCTTGACTTGACCAAAGATTAATTTAATGGTTCTAGAAAATTTCCAGTTATATTTGTTTTATATCATTATTTGTTACTCATTACAACAATATACGTAGCCAATGTGTGTTGCCAGTAATGCCTTATGGATCTGAGACGTGGTCGCTTACGATGGGCCTCATAAGAAGGCTCAAAGTCACCCAAAGAGCGATGGAGAGGGCTATGCTTGGAGTTTCCTTGCGTGATCGAATCAGGAATGATGAGATCCGTAGGCGAACCAGATTTACCGACATAGCTCGAAGAATCGCTAAACTTAAGTGGCAATGGGCTGGGCACATTGCGCGTAGAACCGACGGCCATTATGTCGGAAAGGTTCTTGAATGGCGGCCGCGAGCCGGAAGACCTAGTGTGGGCAGGCCCCCCACGAGGTGGACCGACGTTCTGGTAAGGGTCGCGGGAAGCCGCTGGATGCGGGCAGCGCGGGACCGATCATTGTGCAGATCTTTGGGGGAGGCCTTTGTCCAGCAGTGGACGTCTATCGGCTGAGATGATGATGATGATGACAACAATATACGTAGCCGAGTGGTATCTAAAACGCTCGCCTTACAAGTTCACAACGGAGATTGCGAGTTCGAATCCCGGTGAGATGCTTGTCGAACAAATATCATTCCTGTGAATCGTTTCCCAGTTTATTAATAAGATGCAGGCTGAATCACCTGATTGTTTGAAAGATGATCCGTGCTTCGGAAAACACGTAAAAGTTAATTATTCTAGTAACTACCTACGGATATAAGTTACACGAGCCAAACGAGCTAAGTTTTTGGCACGTTCTAAAAAAAAAAGGTTTTCTATTCCAACTACGTGACTTGACACAAACCTACGTCATCATGCTGTTCATCCTTGTCTATTAACACGCATTCGACAAGGATGAACAGCATGATGACGTAGGCTTGTGTCAAATCACGTGGTCGGAATAGAGGACCTTGTTTTTTAGACCATGATTTCTGGTAAGCGGGCTCAATAATTATGGCACCAGGGTTCGTGAGGTAGGTACCTGACCTACCATAGGCAAGCAATTACTTTATTTGAAAGTTTAGTCAGATATATGAGTATTTCGATATTACCTACAGGAACAATATGAAAACTAGGACACACGTCTAACTAGCAAAAATTTTACACAAAACCTATCGCGAATCATATTATCATACTAATATTATAAAGAGGAAATATTTGTATTTGTGTGTGTGTGTGTGTGTGTATGTTTGTATGAATAAACTCAAAAACTACCTGTGCCCATTTCAAAAATTATTTCATCATTACAAAGCTACATTCACCTTGAATAATATAGGTTACCTTTAACCATGGGAAAATGCCTCATCCCCACGGGCCACGGGAAAGGAGCCGCGGCGAAAAGCTAGTCCCTAATAAATAAATAGACAGCCCGTTGCAGGATCGCGGGTTCGAATCCCAGCCAGGGCAAACCTGTGATGAGCACTAATATATGCCTTGTTTCTGGAAGTTGTAAATCTATAATCGAATATTTTTTTTACAACACTATCTATTAGATTATATACCTATTTATAGATTCTAACAACATTATCTTTTTCTTTTGTTACAGTAAACTACTATGATGACTACGATCCATTAGAATACCCAACCTATGACTTTTCTAGCAAAATCATAGAAATGGGACTAAAAAAACAGGATGAATCTCAAAATATGGACGACATGCCTGTTCTTCCAGGAGTTATTTTCTCGCAAATACCATATGATAGCAAAGAGGATAAAAATTTAGAAGACCAAGTTAATGAAGAAAATAAAAATGATGAAAGAGAGGAGATGGAATCGTTAGCGAAATTTCACCAGGTTGATGGAGACATTGATGATGGAAATGTTTCATTGATCGAGAAAAAGGAACAACCTGCTAAGGATGAAAATTTTGAAGACAGTTTCACAGATTATCAGATTGAAGATAACAGATCTGACGAGAAAGATGAAAGTCTGGGAGTAAAAGATAATTTACCAAACGATGACGACTCCATTAAAGACAGTGTTGATATGGACTTAGAAAACTTCCCTCCTGAGTTTAATGAAAATATAGAAGATGTTGATGTACCTCCCCAAATTATAGAGGAAGCTAAAAAGTTATTAGAAGAAGAGAATAGCTCTAACGAAGAGGACATTGAAGACAAAGATTTAGTTTTGTCTAAAATGGATAATGACAGCGATAGTAGTAAAGTCATTCCAGACATTTTTGAAGACGAATTTGATCAAGAAAGTCTGGTACAAAAATATATAAATGATATGATTGAAGCCGAAGATACTGATGCAATTGACTTAAATAATCCAGAACAGGATGAAAATAATGAAGATGATACGATTGAAACTGTGAATGATGAAAACGCAGAAAGCTTGGAAAATGAAGATGAAAATGATGAGGATACTGTAGATAAAGTTTATCAAGATCTTAATGCTGATTTAGAGAACTTATTTGCAACTTGGAAAAACTTAACAGAAAATGACTCAAAGTTAACAGCAGAAGAGACAAATCTTAGTATTGAGGAGTACGAAGAAAAATATGACCGACCTTACAAAGAAGGCGTAATTTTAAACCAAAGAGATAATTTTAACCCTGAATCTTATGATAATGTAGTCGATTCAATCCTTGATGAAGCTGAAAAGAATCCAGATAAACAAAACAATATCATCAATTTAAATCTGTATTTAAGTCATGAAGAAGAGGACAGTTCTATGGATGAAGATGAAATACAAACAAATCAGGAATCATCTATTGAAAATGAGGGAGTTGCGAAAGAAATGACTAAAAATGAATATACTATGCTTATGAACAATTTTTCTATCCATCACAAGAATGAACTAGCAACTGACAAATCCGTTCTTCCTAATTTTTTATCTTTAATTGATCTAAACCAAAGTATAGAAATCACTTCACCTAACTACCCAGACCCCTATTCTGCAAATGATATTAAAGAGTGGATAATTTTAGGAAATGATAGAGTACAAGGCATTGAAATAAATATAACGGATTTAAACCTTAGAGGTGCACAAGGAGACTATTTATTGATCAATCCAGGTTAGTACATTTTTTAATATAGGGATATATAGAATAAAGTGAATTATCTTTTACTACACTAGAGTGGGCAGCGTACAGCAGTGGACGACTTTCAGCTGAAATGAATATGATGATTATAATTATACAGAATTATAAGCTGCACGTATTCTTAAACTATTACTTTTAGGCTAATATTGTCTTCTTCACATATTAATGAGTAAAAAGGGATGGTTATTGCCATAATTTTGAGCTTTTGACTATATTGAAATAACTATTGGATAAAGAAAATTAAATTAAAATACCGCATGTAACTTTATTTATTTCTAAATCTAAAGAGAACCATGCTTAATTTACTTCAGACCGACCGACAAGAATTTAAAAATAAACTTTTGACTGTCGCTTGTACAATGAGCAGCCCTTCATCTACGTGCAATAAGGTCCTTGACTTGTACTAATTTATCCATCATTTTCCAGGAACAGAATTTAATGGGGAAGGCCTAGTATTCTCCTACGAATTGCCAAACGAAACGATTCTACGTCAGTATCGCTTCACATCAGTAAACAATATTTTTGTCAGGTTCTACGCTGGAGCTGGCTTGAACTTCTTACCTGGCTTTAGATTGACGGTCAAACCCATCAGTGAGTATAACTTTATTCTTCTTCTTTCTAAGTCCATGTCAACAAATTGGGTATATATTTGTTACGCCACTCATCACGATCCTTTGCCATCCGTATTCAGCCAGATCCAACCAACTTGACTATATCGTCGGACCATCAACCTCGTGGTCTGGCTACTGGCCTAAAAAATTGCTTCCCTTGGTTGCACTTGCAATTTGACTAACAATATTTAATTTTGTGTGTGAGGAGAACTTGATGATATACAATTTAGAATTTAGACCAAAATGTAGGGACGTCGACAACATCAAAATAAGTTGTTAAGGCTCGATTACTCGTGTGTCTGTCCAACTTACAAATTACATATTATTATTATTACTACTCCCATTTAATCCGAAGCATTTTTTTTGTATTCTCCTAATTGTCTGTGTGCTCTATGTTTTAAAAATGAGGTACCATCTATAGCACCGATTTCTTCTATTCCCCTCTAAATCCTCCCAGGGTCGTCAGTATTCGATGAAGATGAAGATTTGCCAGCGTCTCCTGAGCCCCTTCTTCCTTCACCATCAGCCACCTTGACAGTGAACTTGGGCTTCATCAGTGACCAATCATACGACGGCACTGTTGAAGACTGGGAGACTTTCCGGCGAATCGTAGCTGACATGGCGACTATGTATATTAACGCAAATGGTATTGAACCTGGCTCGGAAAGCACGTAAGTATTCATTTTTCTTTTTTATCGGCCCCGTAGCATAGTGCTTGCCTTTAAAGATAAGGGCCACGGGAAAAAACTGTAAGTGATAAACACTTGTGTTTGCCATGACGTGTCTGGATGTTGTATTTATGTATATTATATCAGCTAATTAACACGCTTCTCTTTCTTAATACGTGTATTCCAACTATACCTTAAGCCCCCTTATATGCAACACTCATACAAAGCGTTGAGTAGTTCCAGTCTCGTCGTTAACTTTATCGTTTAGCCAGTAGGTGTCCACTGCTGGAAAAAGGCCTCCCCCAAAAAACTTCACAACGATCGGTCCTGCTTGGCCCGCATCCAGCGGCTTCCCGCGACCCTCACCAGATTGTTAGCCCACCTTGTGCCTGCCCACGCTGTTTCTTCTGGCCTACTCTTATAAACCTAATTAAAAGTTCATAAATTATACTTAAAAGTTACCAAAAAAAAACATTCAACGCGTAATATACGCATTACTACCCAATGTCTAGCAATAACAGGAAAATAATTTTCAAATACTTTGTTAATTTATCACCACATATTATTTTATCAATAGTTTCCGCTGCTATTGTTAATCATACTTGCCCGTTTATCTATTCTAACGGATTACAACAGGCTGATAATTTTGAAAGGAAATTTACATTCAGAAATGTTTTATTTCTTTATTCTCGGTTATCGAATGATTAATAAAAATAATGACGACATAATATTTATTATTGTGTTGAAAAATACGGATAATAGCAATTTTGTACATTTTGCTTTTTGTACATTATGCTCCGAAAGGAAAAAATGCTGTTAATTTGACTTGATTGACTTCTGTTTTTAGTCAGAACTGAATCTATCCAACTTTGCCTTTCAATGATCCTTATTTACACACTTTGCGATTCTGAAACGACGTGATCTTTATCGGATCTTTATTGTAAAAGATTAAAACCAAAGCAATTATAATTTTATATGGTTCTAAAGAGATACGTACAGGTAAAAAAAACAACGGCAGTAGAACATAAGAAACAATAAATAACAAAAATAAAAAATATCATATTTTCGTAATACCTTATTGCGAACTTGAAATTGTATGCATTGTTAACTGGAAATAATATTATTATTATTATATTCCGTATTAATTTGATGAGAAGCAATCTTAACCTGTATAACCAAATACCTACAACTACGATCCCCATCTCTTCCGCAGAGCAACTTCTTAGAAATAAGCCCAGTAGTAAAATATTTCAAACTATTTTGTGAGTAGTAGTATTATTTAGGTACAAAGTAGTTTATTCAATATACAATAAGGCGATTTATATCACATAAATCGCCTTATTGTCGAAAATTCCTATATTTTATAGACACTAGCATTCCGCTCCACGGCTCCGCCCACGCTTCCAGTTAATGAGGGATTAGCCTATGTGTTATTCTGATGTATAAACTATATTATTGTAAAGTTTCATTAAAATCCATTCAGTAGTTTTTGCGTGAAAGAGTAACAAACATCCATCTATACATCAATCCTTCGCGTTTATAATATTAGTAGGATAACATACTTAGTATGAGATGTCCATTAATAAAATGCTGGTCCCTGTTTCATGAATCAAAAATAGGTTAACGCCATGCGGAGGTCACGTCACCTGTACCTCTGACGTCACTTTGACCTAGTTTGAACAAGTTCAAGCATGGTCCCACGTCATTAGATACCAAAATATTTCATTGACAGTTTAACCTAAAACTTTCTCTTCAAAAAATTCATAAAATATTTCAAAATGTGATTTTTTTACGTTTAAGATGGGAAAAGATGATAAGAATTTAATATTATTAGCGTTTAAGTAGGTAGTGGTTTCCGCGCATGCGTGAAAGAGTGCTCCAGGCATGCGCCCTACAAACGTCAAGTCTATTTTAGTAGCGCAAGCTTGCGAGGCGAGCTTCCACGCCGCAGCGCTTACCAAACCAAATCCACAATCAAAACTTAACTAAAAAAACACAAATATACCACAAACCGTGCCTTAGTTCCGTTTCACAGTGAAAAAGTATAGTTTATTTCAAAATGCGTTGCGAGTACGCAGTGCTGTTAAATTATTAACAAGATAAACATATTGTTCAAAAACAAAATGCGGCATTGCGACACGCCGAGATCGATGCCAGTATTCCTCGATGCCAAATTCCAGAATAAATAGTGTCAAATTTACAAATCATGGAGCCTTTAATAGATAGGAACAACTTCGCTATAAGCGCGATGGTGGCTGTGGCTATGCAGATACTATTCTTCACTATCGCTTCCCTATTTCAAACGGACAAGTTGACTGACTTCACTGGAGGAGCCAACTTCATCATCATAGCCTTGCTGACGTTCTTCTTAGGTCAAGGGTCAACCCACTTGAAGAGTTATGACAGCAGACAGCTTATGGTCACAGCATTCGTTTGCGTTTGGGGCGCTCGGCTCTCCGGATATCTGATCTACAGGATCTACCACATAGGGAGAGACAAGCAGTTTGAAGATAGAAAAAGTAATACTATACGATACCTTGTGTACTACACTTTCCAAGCAGTCTGGGTTTATGTTGTGAGCTTACCAGTGATTATTGTGAATTCTCATCATCACGCTTATCCAAAGTCTCCTAAAACGATGACAACTTTAGACTCTGCTGGAGCTGGTATATTCGTTATTGGACTGCTTATAGAAACGTATGCGGATTTACAGAAGTTCGCTTTTCGTCAAGAGCCAGAGAATCAAGGTAAATGGTGCAACGATGGCCTTTGGCGGCTCTCGAGACATCCAAACTACTTTGGAGAAGTAGTGCTGTGGTGGGGAATATTTATCATATCCATGAACGTGATTGAAGGCGTAGAATGGGTCGCAATCCTATCGCCTTTGTTCACAACATCTATAATATTGTTCTTATCTGGAATACCTTTACTAGAACGATCGGCGGACGAAAAATACAGAGATAACCCAGATTATTTATATTATAAGGCATCAACGTCACCACTGATACCGATCCCGCCAGCAATTTACGTGGAAGTGCCGAAGTTTTTAAAATTTATATTGTGTTGTGAACTGCCGATGTACGATTCCACTGGCGACGATTTCCCTGCACCGACTATTGTCACTGAGACGACCAGCATATCGATGGTGCAGTCGCAAACATAGCTAACGCACGCCGCGCGTGACGTCACGCCGGCTAAACCCGACACACACAACCACAAAGGCCAAAGTGGAAGCAAGCAATTGTGATACACAGCTGAGGAGAAGCCCAAAAGCGAACCTCAGAAGCGATTGCCAAATTCTTTGCCATTAAAACAAAGTAACAGTGTAGATATGAATATGTACAATAGTTATATGGAAAATTTAAAGAAAAGCAAACGAATAGCTCTAGGCCTACTAGAAGACGCAAAAGATATTTATGAAGATGATAAATGCCGAAAAAAATACAGTCCAAATGACATAGATGTAGAAGCAGGCCCTAGCACTAGTCAAGATAAGCCAAAACGACCTACAGAGTTTGTTAAATATGGCAAAATAACTTTTAACACTACAGCTATATTACATCACTATCCCCAAATGCAAAATAAGACTTTTGAAAAGCCCCATGCAGTAGCAACTAAGAAATCAGATCTTAATTTAATAGAAGAAACTCAAGTAGATAATAATAATGATGTTTCCTCTCCAAATCATGAAACAAAAGTGACAGTTACCGAAGAAAGTAACGGTAACACAAGTCACAGTGCTAAGAGGAATGGAGACGTCAAAAATAATGCCAAAGTAAACTGCGTTGTCAAAGCAGACAATACTATTGAAATTCTGAAGAACCCTGTAAAGTTTACAGAAGAAAAACTTGTATGAGGGTTGGAGATACAGTTTTTTTCCATGCACTTTCTTTTCTCAAGGCTCTGGCATCAGAGACTTAGGCCCGCTCGGGTCAAACCAGACATATCGTCATATGAAATGTTGTAAATATATGATATGGATATATAAGACTGGACACGATATATAAAATAAAATGAATATTATATATAAAGTTTTAAACACAAAATGTCTAACAGAATGTTTATTATTATAAGAGCTCCTCGTTGGCCGATAAGAAATCGTACAAGGAGTTTTATCTAGATAAATAAGTGTATTGTTCGATAGTTTACGAGTTATCCAAAGATAGTTAAGTCCCAAATCCGTCTTGAATAGATATCATAGTCTATAAAACAAGTATTATTATAGTGTATAAAATGTATATATAGATGTTCCTGAAGAATGATCAACGTTACGCTAACATTAGGTAAGTTTAATCAATAGAACATTTCAGAAGATCCTCAGTTTTTGAAAGTGTATATTATTTTCTCTACTTGTTTCTGAATTAATTCAGACCTTTAATTTGTGATTTGATATTTTTTGTGTTCATTATTGACCACAGGCTCACCTGGATTGTCAACTTGCCGATAATGGCTGACTGATTAATTGAAGGACTTAATAGTAGACAAGTTTCCATTCCACACAGTACTCCACCCACGCTAACAGTTTTTCCCGTGGAAATAAGGCATTATCTCTCAGTAAAACGTAGCCTATGTGTTTTTCTGATGCATAAGCTATATAAAAAAAGTAACAAACATTCATCCTCACGTGATCCTCACAAACCTTCGCGTTTATAATATTAATAGGATTGCAAATTGGCACCAACAAAAGCCCTTAACAGACCACCATTTTACTAAAGCTCTCCCTTTAAAATGAGGTCCCACTTTTGACAAGCAGGTTCAGAATCACTAATGAACGCTGCTGGCTATTCCAAGCGTTTTCTAATCTTCACTTTCTAAGTCTGAAACCACAAAGCTCTAATTCAAACGAAATATACCTTTATTCAAAAGCAGGTCGACAGTTTCAAAAGAAGAAAACTCTACCTACACTACAGGAACATAAATGAAAAACATAATCATCCATTGTTTTACAAAACCGAGCAAACATGTTTGTATGGACGAATGACTCATTTACAGACATTGTCCTTCAGTGTGGCTTCAGTATGATGCTTACCTACTTAATTTGTTACTGTCATAAAGTGAAAAATGACTGGAGATAAAATAAAAAAATATTGCTCTTTTTCGTAAACAATACCATTATTAGTTTCAAGGGCGATTTTCTTTGCTCTTAGTTTAGTTTTTCCTTTTGGACTGGGCTTGTGTTTGTTTTATTTATTTAGATTTATATTTCTTTTTGTTTTTTGAAGTTTTTTTTTTGTTTCAAGTATTGTTGGCCTGGTCAAAAGTCCACAAAATTTATTACTAAAAAAAGAAAGACACGAAATTTATTTCACACATATTTAGTTATTAGTCTTTCCTTTATTTATAGTTTACAATGCTTACATTCATGACTATGACGAGGATTTAAATTATGTAGCAACAAATACTAATTTCTGACGAAGCATACCTGCAGGACTGATAATTTTCTTACGTGACTGATAAATCAAAATATTTAAAAAGAATGTAAATAAGAATGAATAAGAATGTAAAATGATATCAGGCATACATATGAAACAGAATCTATTTTCATAAAATTTCATCCTCTAGCTAAATCGAGTAAACCAAGCGACATGAAATTGACGAATTAAGTAAACATTTATTCATATTTTTCCTTAAAAACATGGCTGAAGCGTCGATCTCCTTCCAACAATTCGTCATTGTGACTCACAAACAAGGCCATTGCATTCAGAGTGATCTATTTGTTTGCAGTAATTCTGTAGAAAGCATTGGCCTCGTGCCAGGTGGAAACACAGGTGAATATAATACCATCTGCTGTTTGCCTGGTTCACCGCAATGGAGGTAGATTGCTGAGGAGATAAATGCTTGACGCTAGTAATTTGTTAAAAGTTCGCCTGGGCTAAAAAAATTGCGCATTGCTTGTGTTGCTATATAATTGAAAGATGTTCTCTTTGTTTCTAATTACGAACTTACATCAATGGATTCACCAATTTATAAAACAGTAGAGACAATTAATGCAAGAATAAAAATTGTGATAACAAAAACAAAACATACATCAAGCAAAACTTACCATAAAAAATCCTCTGGGCTTTGAATTTCTTTGAACCTATATTACGACGTCGATTTTGTTCATATCTAAAACAGTGAAACTTGCTGTTATTCGTTTCGTAAATCTATTACAAAATATGACTCACCTTAAAATTCAATAGCTTTCTCCAAGATTTTTTCCAGAATAACGTTGAATACGCAATTAATGTTTACATTATTTAAGGCAGCTGTTAAGTCTGGTTTTCCTCACAATCAAGGACCAAACATATCTGGGTTTAGGCTGGTCTTATTAAATTGTTTATGTACTGGTTAAGTAACTAATATTATTTCGGTTTGGTTATTTTCAGTTCGCTTTTTACATTAAATTTCATTTCTATATTGATTATTTTCAGTAGCCTGAAAACTATGTTCAACTTATCTTCCTCAGAGAAGTCTTCGATTTTAGTAAAATTTTCACATTCATGTTACGAAAGTTTTATTTTTTGTAATCTTTTTATGTCTTATTTGACGGCCTCGTAGCCTAGTTGGTAGTACGTCTGCCTACGAAGCACAAGGTCGCAGGTTCGAATCCCGCTTAGGGCAAACATTTTGTGATGAGCACTTGTGTTTGCCTTGTGTCTGGTTGTTGTATATTTATATATGTATGTGTATCATCTGTCTGATACCTATAGTACAGGCTCGTTTGGGGTCAGATAGCCGTGTATGAGATGTCCCACATTTATTTATTTATTTTGATCTATACAAAAACAAAGTAGTCAAATGAACTTTCTTAGATTTTCACGACTGTCAAATATATCTTACCTCTAGTAAGTAGTGTCATACCCATGTAAAAGACCTATATTTTATTTCTTCAGTCTAGAAGTAACCCAGATCACCAACATAGCAACCTGCAACCTCAACTGGCCGAACTTCGAGAGGTGCGTCGCTGTGACGTTCGCGGTACCCTTGGTGTACGATGACGTCATCGGTGATCCAGAAAACCAACGTCTGAACCAAGACGACCTGATAAACATGTGGACGACGTCAGTGAACCAGGATCCGTTCCGAGCCAGGTTGAGGCTGTTTGGAGTCACGGTGAGTCTCATCTTCTTTAGCGTGCTGGTTTCGAGGTTAACCTACCTCACAAACCCTGGTGTCAGAATCATTGAGCCACTTATGGCTTCTGACATGGCTCATGTAACAACTACATCCGTAGATAGTAACCGGGACCAACGGCTTTACGTGCCTTCCGAAGCACGGAATCATCTTCCTTTTCAGACAATCAAAATCAAACTGGGGAAAGTCTCACAAAGTGATACTTATTTGTTCGATGAGTCCCCACCGGGATTCGAACCCAGAACCTCCATAACGACAGGCGACTTTTGACCACTCAACCACGGAAGTTGTTACGTTAGACGGTGGGTCTCATAGAATCTGATGATCTCTATTCAGGGTTACACCCTGTGACAACCGCATCCAGTGGCTTCCTGAAAATGAGTCCTGCCCAGCAGTCCTGCTCAGGTTTAGGAATTCTTTGGGCTATAATTTACCTGCGGATATTTAACGGAGGATAAATGCGTAGGTACATTTAACGAAAACTTAAAAATCTGCAAGTCCTAAAAATCCAGAGAAGATGTTCAAAGTAGCAATAAATACATATGTCAATGAAAAAACTGTGGCAATTTCAAGCTCATCTTGCATTGGACTGATTCTACATACTATACGCATACGCCAATAAGCAGAACAGAAACTGGTGGAAAAAGGTGAACACCGTGCCTGATTGGGAAGCATGACTAGGGAGAAACCACTAAGTATTTGTTGGAAGTTATATTTAAGCTGAGAAATTTTGTAACCGCGTTTTAGGCCACGCGCTGTGATTGGTCGGTCGCTTGTTCCGTGCATTCCATAGAAAGCTTCAGTGTAGCGCTGATGATGTTATCTCTCTCTCTCTCTCTCTCCTCAGCCCATCTCAACCCTTCGGGTGTAGGCCTCCTTCAATCTTCTTGAGACTTGAATCCACTTTGTTCCCGCTATCCTTTTGAGGTCGTCATCCCAACGCATCTGGGGTCTTCCTCGGGGACGCTTTTCACCGCATGGTCTCCATTCGAGTAATCGTTTACTCCACGAATCGGTCTTTCGCGCCATATGACCAGCCCACTCCCATTTCAATTTAGCTACGCGCTTTATAATATCCGTGACCTTGCTCTGCTGTCTTAGCCACTCATTTGTTGAGGATGTTATACAATGATGTAATATGATTATTGTTAATTTGCAGGAGTTCTCAGTGCCTGATGATGCGCGCATGATGACGATGTGGGCGGTGCTCGGCGTGGGCATGGTCGTCGCTGCTGGGATCCTCGGCGTCACGCTCTGGAGGTTCAGCTGCTTCCGAGGGTATTCCCGGTAAGATACCTTTATCACAGTCTTATCAAAACAAAGAAAATAAATAAATAAACATGTGGGGACATCTCACACACGGCCATTTGACCCCAAACTGGGCAGAGCCTGTACCTACTATGAGTATAAAAGTCGAGTCGAGTCGTCGTAGTAGTCAAATGAACTTCCTTATATTTTCACGACTGTCAAATATGTAATGTCTCGGCATTACATCAGTAATTCCTGGCTCGCCAACACACCAACACAATCCACAACCGGCTCGTGCGCCTGTCCGATTACGACTGACTGCGCCACCTAGTGTCGTATGCGCTCGAGACAAGACCCAGACACTACATCCCTTCCTTGTTTTTTTTTTTTTTTTTTAATATTATTTCTACATTCAACGATTATTATACTAACGTTTGGTAACTTACTAATATACATCAACATGACTAAGTTACTTTAAAAACCATATACTTCCTTCTCCCTTTTTTTTTTTATCTCCAGCATATAAAGAATATTGTTGAACGACATGTATTTTTTCACTGCTAAATGCTTGAACTACAAATGGTTTACCGCTGTCCTCGGTGATTGGCGTTGGGTTTCCTAACCTACCTGAGCTCGTTATTCAGCGGCATATTTTAATTCCTTAGACCGGACCCTCTTTCAGCTTCTCTTCTTCACTCAGAGGGATATCCTCTTGACACCTAGACGGCCATGTCAAAGAACACTTCACGGTAGTCCTGCTGCTGATATGCTGCCTTACTGCTTCCAATATATTGAAAGCATTTGGAAATTGAAGTCAAGACAATTCAGTTGATATATCAGCCTGTAAACCTCGATGCGGAATTAGGAAGTGGGCAAGCAAATTAACATAGAATTGTTATCGATAGGTAAATTTTATTTGAAAGAGGGTTTTTTCAGCTATGACATTCTTTATATAGAATCGGAGCAGCGCCATCTATTGAATTAAGGTCAAATTACTTAATTGAGCTACTTGTGATCAAGGAACGATAACATACAGGCTAAACCTATGTAAGTTGTCAACTGTTAGCAGTGACGTCTCATAGATGGCGTGCTAACACAGCCCATGGTTCTAGTAACTGTCTTCTTCGATTCAGAGGATTTGGTGGCGGGGCTGACACTCTCGTACATAATTTACAGGCTTTAACAAGCTTTTCTGCTTAACTGTCCTATTTAGGCCACCATACTTTCGTTCTCAAACTGACTTACATTTCTACGATACTAAAATGGCCTTTGCAGCTTTTTAATACACGGCCACATAATTTTAGTGAAATCACGATTTTGGTCCACTTACCTTACCCATGATCATTTTATAAAAACGTGCTTGGAAAGATCTTGTAAGTTTCATTTCTTTTTCTTTCTACTTCTACGAAAATTTATAATCACCTACCTACACATATAAAAAAATAAAATGTAAATTCTTTTAAATCTAAATTAACTTCATGTATTCTTGCAAATATTTATTTTATTTTATTCTATTCTATTCTATTCTTGTTATACATACATACCTCCTTAAACTTTCAAAATTCCTATCTCTTCTTGTATCTTATATCTCTCTTAATACACGGCGGAATTAAATTAACAATAGGATGTACAAAACAAAATGATTTCTCGTTAGTGATGCGAAAAATATCGAACTATTCATTGTCAAAGCCTCAACCATACCGAGAGAACAATAGCAGCGAGCCAGCTCTGTACGCAAATTATTGGGTTGTACATTATTGTCACTCTGTCAGATTGAATGAATTTGAATGAAGGGAGGCTATCAGAAGTAATGGTTTTCTGTGTGGTCATCTGTGGTAACAACGGAAACAAAGTGATCAACTTATAATTATTTTAAATGTTTTCGAATGTTCTACGAGGTTGATGGTGTAAAATCTGGATAGAAGGTCTGTGATATTAGGTACTTTTCTCCCAACTTCATTCATACTGGTGAGCAAACGTGGAATCCAACGTTCGTTCGATCCAGGCTCATGGTTTGGATTTGGCCCAGTTAGGACCTCAAAAGGTTTATGATCCGCTACAAACTTGAGGACCTTGCCAAGCAAACAATATTAAAAGTTCAAGTGTTTCCTTTGGCAATTCTAATTTGTCGTTTTGTTGTCGTATACCTACAATATATCTATATCATTGAATATAATTATCTATATAATATAATTTCCTGGATAAGTAGGTATACCTCCAAGTCCTGTAGGACTAACGTCTGACGACAGTTCGATCAACGGATGTGGAAAATGGACGTACTAGTGTAACTAGTATTATATTATCTGTGATGGACGTAACGACGTTGCGGCCAGGCTGGACATGGACAGTGCAATGATGCAGCACTGGACTCGTTTCCAACTGGCCAAAGATACTAAAATTTCTTATAATGTATTTTTTATCATAATTTAAATAATAACATAGAATAAGTTTTTCGTTATTACTAACACATCTATGGGCCACGCCTGAAATAAACAATTTTGTTACATTTTTTATTTTTTATTTATAGTAGCCTAATGTGCTACTTTGGCTTTGCTATCTACTCGTATTTATCTGATAACATGTTCCGAAACAGTTCTTTTAGCGGGTCTATCCGCGTTGCAATGTAATGCAAGGTCTGAAAACCGATTGCTCACCAAGTTAACAATACCCATACATTTCGTTTTTCCCCAATCGTTGTAGATTTAAGCTGTTGTAGGTGTTGTGATAAGACGTATTTTAGGAATGGTCTGACTCCGTGTCTCGAAAGTTCACGTCAGAAATTGATTGTCTTTACTCAGAAACACCCTCGCACCCTAACAACTTCTAGGGTCTATCCTCTTTGTTTTTTTTTTTTTTTTTTTTTTTTTTTTTTGTGACACGACTTGTACAGAATTATCTACGGGAAAATTTTTTTTTTAGTTTCTATTTCCCTTATGGGAAAGGCAAAGGGATCTAAGCCCATACAGCCTAGTCTTTAGTAGTTTCTTGCATTATCCAAGTTTAACGTCTTGTTTTTTACGTTTGACGTTTTTCGTGATTGGCTGAGTTTATTTTATTTTATCTCCTCCAGGTTCAGATCAATAATGTTATGCTATATTGTAATTTTATATTTTGTTTTGTCAGTAATCATCCAAGTTTTCTTATAATCCTGTATCGACTAGACATGTATTTAATATTCATCATTTTTTTTTTTTTTTTTTTTTTTTTTTTTTTTTTTTTTTTTTTTTTTTTTTTACTTCATCTTGAATATTTTTTACCAGTAGGTAACTACTTGATTTTCGGAGACGGTCCGAAGGTTTTTTCTGATGAATCGGATGAATCTATCTCTTGGTATCCTTGTGCTGCAGCTGCTTGAATCAAATCTAGGTTGTTTTGGTAGTGCCTGCTTCCGAATGCGAATTAATTAGATTCTTCTTTTCTATGCTATTTATCTGTTTCAATTGCATATTGGCTGACTTCAATACATTCTCTGTAATTATTGTAAATTTGTCATAAAATATTTTTAATTCCTCAGGTTCTTGTTTTAGCAAACGGAATACGTGACGTTAATTAATATTTTCTCCTGGACTTACGTCCGCTCCCGGCATATTGTAAAAATGTCTTGTAGTTCAAACCCGCCAAAATGTAATATAGGTACTCTCCTTTCTGCATTATTATCGATACCGGATGCGTTTAGATATCTTAGCAACTCTTTTCCAGCGCTCACAGCACTCTCACTACTTTAGTGGGATCCACCTTGGCGGTCGAAACTTTCTAATGTCGATACTGTTAATGACATCCTGCATATTCATGGCGTCCATTAACCAATCAACTTCATGATCCAGATTGACTTAAGACAATCTGCTTAACCATGTTATGTCCTGATTTCATAATGTATCACTTTTTTTTTTAAGAACTCTTTATTGTTTAGACTAAACTTGCTGGTTTTATAACAACTGAGTATTTGCTGTTTAGACTATGTTGTCTGCTAAGCTTGTGACAACAATTTCATATTCAGACTATATTTGCAGGATACTGTAACAACATAATTTAATGTTCAGACTATGTCTGCAGAATTTGTCACCGCAATTTAATGCCCAGACTATAGTCCGCTCATAACAATTTATTGTTCAGACTTCGTCTGCTACATTTGTGACAACAATTCAATGTTCAGACCATGTCTGCTGGATTTGTGACCGCAATTTAATGCCCAGACCGTGTCTGCTCAAGTCATGATAACAATTTAATGTCCAGACTTCCAGACCTTTGTCTGCTAGTTTTGTCACAGTAATTTAATACTCAGACAATGTCTGCTTGAGTTATGATAACAATTGAATGTTCAGATTACATCTGCTGGTGTGGTTACAACAATTTAATGTTCAGAAGAAGTTTTTTATTTAAAATTTGTAAATTTTAACATATTTATTTATGTAGGTACTTGTTTTTTTTTTCTGTTTGTTTGTGTACAACATAGAAAAATAATGAATTACCAATTTCATTTCATTTTTCTTTTTTCTTTTTTTATATTGTTTAAGCAACAGATGAAATTATTGTTTATGTATGTATTTTAGGTGTACACCACTTCCTTTTACGTGTGATCCGCAGTTTTATTTTTTCACCGCCTTGTATTTTGACTGGAAGAAATCTCTTAATAGAGATAAACTCGCCGCTGTTTTTTAAGAATCATTGTTATGTTTAATTTGTGCAATAAATAATACATAATATATATTTTTATTACTTTCATTTTAAGTAATTTCATTTTTTTTTTTTCTTACTCTGTATTTAATTAGGGTCGGACCACTTGACTTTACTCACCCTGTATACAATACCTTGTAAGTAAATAAAACTAGGTTTGGTCCCAGAACATTTTGTGATTAAAATATTCTATACTTATTATAATAATATAACAGTGTACAATATTATGAGAATATGGCCTTTGAATTTATTATTTAACAATTTACGTTAATAATATTAATAATTTAATTATGTTATAAACATATGCGAGCACAAAGCGTAATATGAATACAAAGGCATGAACTGCGACCAAATAAAATATTGTGATGATAGTGACAAATATTTATTTATTTTAGTAGGTTCTAAAATATTAGAATCATAATGCGGAACAGGGTTTGATTTGCGATACACTGTCTGCTAGACTACTTTTGGTATTAACCATAACAGTATTTATTTAATAATACATAGAACCAGAGGACATACGAAGAACCAGAGGTTTGTCACATTAGTAACAACGATAGTTAAGTACCTGTCAATCATTATAATATCCACTATAAATATTACTATTATTTTTGTGGATTTGGGGTACAATGGTGTTCAGTTTAAAATACATAAGATCTGCCAAAATTCGTCGAAATAATCAGTATGCGACTATATATTTGTTATTTATTTTCACTCCCGCTTAAAAAGGAAGTTCTCAATTCAACACGTAATCTTTTTGTTAAATAAATCAAATAAATAAAATATTTCTTGGAATATTCAGTCAATCATATTATTGTATTCCTTTTGTATTCGTTACTTGTGACGTAGGTATTTTTTGACAATAGAACGTTTTTTATTTTATTTGACCTCAGACGTGTTTTTGCTACTTCTGACATATTTTAAATAATAAAAAGTACGTTTGGTAAGTAGTGGAATAATTTAAACATACACTACTACTAATAATATTCTTTATAAAGGAAAGGCTCTTTTTTTTTTTTTACGTTTGTAAATCAAGTTATTCAAACTCACAGTTCCTGTATCCTTCCCTTTCCCTTCTTTTTAGATATAATGATGTACTCACTTTTAATCCTCGTCGCCATATGTAATGTCTCGGCATTACATCAGTAATTCCTGGCTCGCCAACACACCAACACAATCCACAACCGGCTCGTGCGCCTGTCCGATTACGACTGACTGCGCCACCTAGTGTCGTATGCGCTCGAGACAAGACCCAGACACTACAAAATATTCTAACAAAACTTTCTGTTTCGTTTTTGCAAATCAACCCGCCGCTTCACCAGTTCTGCCGTAACCATGATCTTTGTAACCTGGTAGAAAGATCATTAAAGCTTATTTTAAAAAAGTTCTCATCATAAAATCAGATCTTTTTTCAATATAATGGTTTTACAGAAACAAGCTAATACACCTCTCTCTCTCACCCTTGCAGAATGACGGAGCTGGATGATAAGGACAGCCTGAGTCGCAAGCGCGGGTTGGATCTGTACCCAACCCCCCACCAGCCGCTTCCCCCACTCTATACTGACAACGACTACAAGTGGGCAGACTCCAAATACGATGACACTACTAGAGGTAGGATATTTTATTTTATTTAATCAAAATATCAAGCTTCACTGGACTTGTGGGGGAGCGGTAGGCTCTATCCCAGAGTAGTTATACTGCATACTTATACCAACGTAGTATATAAGTATACCAACAAGGAGGTGGTTCAAGGAAACCTCGACCCTCGGCCTAGTGCGTTGATACGAAAACCATCGTGAAGGAAACGTTGCCTGAGTGAGGGGCACTGTCTCTATTACTATTTTGAATTGGGCCGCACCCCAACCAGCGGGTGTAGGGGTGTAATACCTGAAGGGAATTATATTACCAGAAGGGCATTCTGTAAGGTGTAACCTAAACTCATTGGTTGCTTTAACTGCATATTTGTGATTTCGTCGTCTGACTCGGAAAGGATTATGTTTGGGACGACGACGGCGCGACGGCGGTGAAACCGCATGATAGTGTGCGGACAATAGCCTGTAAATGTAGCACGAGGCAAGCACGAGTGCTCGTTACAAGTCAACAGCAACAGCAAAAGGCAACAACATGCAACATGTCGCTCGCTACATAATTGTGGCAAGCGAAATCTTGTGGTATGCTACAAATAGAAAATATTTGCGACATTTTTCGGCATGAGGCAACCTATTATACGCCACGGCATCATCGTGGTTAAATATTTTCGTAGCATCTTACTCAAAAATTTGTTTATAGATTATGTGGCATGCGACGTGCATGTGAAACTGTTGCATGTTGTTGCCTTGACGAGAATGAGGCTTTATTAATCGATTATACCTATTCCTATGTTGTATTGTATTGCTGACTAAATTATATAAAAGGAAAAAAAAATGGAAGAAAAATTTAACAAGTACCTACAGAAAGGACATGGTCAGTCAACGGCTTTGAGTAACAATTTCAAAGAAACTTTTCTGAGTAATGGAAAAATTAATCACTTCTCCATACAAACTGTTGCGGGTTCTGGTAGGTGGTTGGCTGTTTCTGGTTGATGTCATTGGAATGTAAGGACCACCCTTGCATTCCAATGATACCGTGACAAGCAATGAAACTTACAAAAGACTAGGCTGTATGGGTTTTGGACCCTTTGCCTTTCCCATAAGGCATAAAAATACTTTAAAAAAATCGTGATATAGGTACTCAGTAATACCCATCTAACCGTTAGACCACGTGACTGACACAAGCCTACGTCATTTTGCGCTGTTCATCCTTGTCCATTACACGCATACGATAAGGAAGAATAGGAAAAATAACGTAGAAATGACGTATTCTCGTGTCAGTCACGTGGTCTAATGATTAGACCTTGTTTTCTTAGACCATGGTAATACCCCTTTGTAAATAGTTTCGTGATGTGTTCCAGTGGACATGGGAGGGTTCGCGAATAAGAGTTACGCTCGAGACGAACTTCTGGAGATCGACTCAGACGAAGAGAACATTCAGGCTCGAGACCGGTGAGTTTGTTTGTTTGTTTGCATGGCTTATTATACTAACAAGCAACTGGTAAAACATTATTTTGTTTAGTAATTTATTTTATAAGTATAAAGTAATGATAGTAGTAGTAATACATCTGTATATTATACTTTTGTTTCCCCCAAGTCTCGTTAGTGGAGCTCTTGGACCATCTATGTCGTCGATGTCTTGGACCAAGTTCCATACATTTTTGGACATTGTCCTTTAGATTTAGATTAATAAATGTACCAATCAATACTTTAAATGTACCCTTAAAATTTTATGGTGTTTTAGAGTGTTACAGAATTGTTAACAAACTAAGTAAATTAAGAACTGAAAATTATTTCATCATGTTTTGAAATTATTATTTAATTCGATTTATTATATTTGTAAATTTTTAAATGTATCTTACAAAATGACATTTGCATGTGAACTTATAAGTATGAAACACATCTACCACCATTTTATACCATGTTTTATGCAAATAAAGATTATTTCATTTCATTTAATTTATATAAATGCTTTTGAGCGAACGTACTTAAGTGCAGATTTTCAAGGTTTTACTATTGAATTTTGAATTTAAGCATTATGTATCTAAATTTTATCAATAACTTGAAACATAATTATTAAATTAGTGCGCTTTTATGAGTAATGCTTATAAACTCAGTGTACTCTTCAAAATTCCTTTTATATCGGAATTTTGCTTCTAAAGTTTGACCTTTTGTATAACAAGGTTCAAACAAATGCTTCGCTTTCCATTACAGGTACACAACAGACGTGTAACCGCGATTAGCTCATAAACCGGCAATGTATGCTGAAATGGGCTTGTAAATAGTTGGTATGCTTTTATTGTTATTATAATTAATTATGTTGTTACCGTGTAGCTCCCGCTCCCGGTTAAGAATTTGGGTTAGTAGGTCTCGTACGAGACGACTAAGGAAATTATAACCAAGGACTCTTAAAAATATTGGTTATCATTTATCAACATTAATTTTAAAATGGACCTGATCGAAGAGCGTCAAAATCCAAATGGGTCGTTGCATTCCATTCGGAAGTTTGCGGGTTCCAGCATCGGCACGTACCAATGCGTTTTCTATTTTCGAATTCATTATGTTTATTCGACGCTCTTACAGTGAAGGAAAACATTGTGAGGAAACCTGCACACACTGCTAAATAATTCAAAAGTAGTGTGTGAAGTTGGCTAACCCGTTCTGGGCCAGTGTGGTCGACTAAGGCCTATTCACCCTGATTTCAGGGTAGGCTTGAGCCCCTCGGTGGCGATTATATGAACTGTTAACGTTAAACGAACAATGATTTCTTTCTTAACTTTCGTAAGACCACTATTTTATTCACTTTGATATTGAATCATCTAACGTGAATTTTGTTAAAAAAATTACAGCCCGTTAGCATGAAACTGTGACAAGAGATTATCTCACACTGAACTGTAAAAATTCTGTGAGAAACCTGCCATATTCAGCTTTCCCCCGTAAGATGAATGTATAAAAAACGACCAAACCGCACAGCCAGAGCTCGAGCCCCTAGGTGGGGACATATTATAGGCTATTAACGATAGTCACAGATAGATGATAGTCACTACAAGACTATTTCTTGTCACTGTTGTCGCTCACTAACTCGGCTGTACCATGGGCGATCAAATAATCATGACTTAATAATATTTGCAGGAATTCCGGAATTGGCGCTAGAAATATCTATCAAATTTGACGCAGTCCTAGTGATCTAGTTCATAAGTATATACTATAAGGCAATGCCCTGATTGACAAACGATCTTACGAGCTTAAATTAAACACAGAAATCTTCTGACGGCCCCTTCAAAGCACAAGGTCGCGGGTTCGAATCCCGCCCAGGGCAAACGTTCGTGTGATGAGCACTTGTGTTTGCCTTGTGTCTGGATATTGTATATTTTATATGTATGAATGTATATCAGCTGTCTGACACCCACAGTACAGGCTCTGTCTAGTTTAAGGTTAGATGGCCGTGTTTCAGATTTTATCACTATTTTTATCTCTTTAAGCAACAAGGTATATTTTGATCGTGCGACGAAAATAATAATTCGTCGTTTTCTCGTCTTATGAAACGATTTTTGTCAATTAGGGCAGCAGTAAGAATATTCAAACAAATGCCACGGTAAATATCCCGTTTTAAATCCTAATAGTTAAGAATATTCAAAGTTTATTGAGTAATTTTTAGTAATTATTGTGTTATATAAACATCACTCAACAAAAAGTAGTTGCTTTTAAAAAAAATATTGTTTAAAATAATAATATGAGTTTTTAAATGTATAAATTATGTATGTTTTGGTTTCCATAGTTAAATTTATTTTCATTTAATATTTAAAAAATCTTTTATCTCTGTCAATTTTTCAAAGGGCTTTTTTGATATTTTTATAATAATTGGTTTTCTAATTGACATCGAACAAAACATGTAAGTAGTTATATTTTTATTTGTGTCTTCTTGAAAATAATATAAGTTGGATATTTCATCCAATAAATATTAAAAAATTACGTGGTACATACTTATAAAAAATTAAATTCTAGTCTGGAAAAAAATGTCTGTGTATTTTTCTTTTGACATTATAAAATACTGTTATAAAATTATGTGACATAGGGTTCAAAATATTGATTCACATTTGAGTATTACTTACAAAGGTATATTTTTGTTGCTCAATAATTTTTTTGGTCTGTAGTAAAAAATTAAAGTACAATCAAATTAAATTGTTTAATTTATAAATATTTTAGTGTTTGTAAGATATAATATAATGGACAAAAATGTTGTGATTTCTAGTGTATTTAAGGTGTTAAATACTTACTTAAGCAAGTATGTAATTTAATTTTATTCGCATATTTTTTACCTTTTGTTTTGTCAATAAAGTTTTAATTTATATTTTGTTTTTTTTTTCGTGTTACTTCATGATTAAAGTTTAATTATTTTCCATAAAATAGTATTACTTACAAATATAGGTAGATGTCAATAACTAAGTTTTTTGAGCATGTCTCACAAAAAATCGAAAATTACTACCGATATTTTTATTTATTTATTGGCGTGTGTGGGTTCGTTAATCTTTCATAATACTAACAATTCAGAAGACCTACAAGTTTAAATTTAAAAACCTAAAATCACTTGCTTCATTTTAAATCAGAACATCCGCCTCAACAGGTTTTCTAAAATATTCACAAAAATATCTAGGTTTATTCAGTTGGCCCAATATAATTAAAAATATATTTTTTTAATATGAACCAATCCATACATAAAAACCCTGACAAGGATTTTGTTTCTGGTTGTGCAATAGAGTTTATTACGGTTGTGACATAATAATTTAATTTCTTAAAAATATTACTTATACAGTTTTATCCAACGTCCTAAATATAATTATTTTATGCTCATTTACTTTTCATTGCGTATATTAATAAATAATAAGCAAATACTATTGTATAATGTATAAATATTTACTATCATCTTTAATTTAAATATGTGTATATTTAAAGTAGATTATAAATAACAATTTATTTACGAGGATCTGTAATATTCCTCATTAATCCTGCCCATTTGTATGTAAATCTAAGTAAATAAATGGTTAAATAAATTATATATGAATAATCCTTAAATTTGTAAATAAAATACTTGTTAATGTTTAAATTAAACAGTCACTTTGTTACCTGAATATAAAAGTAACCTAATATTAATATTTAAATAACAATAATTGTAAATTGTAAAATAGAGCTTCTTTAGTTTATAAATACCAACAAATAATAATGAATATACGAAGTGTTAAAACTTAAGAGTCAATAAAATATCGGATATAAAATAATAGAAATAAAATTTGAGATTCAAGGAACTTCTCTTCCTAAAGTGTTTATTTGGTCAGGTGTCCTGATGATTCACGTGAATTGTGACTAAGTACAGTAGCCAGCACATGCGACTGGACATGTTGACCTAGAGAGCGCCCGTATTCCGTACCAGTAGGGGTGACTTTCGTAGTGCGAATGTCCAACCGCATGTGCTGGCCTCTGTATACCTAAAATCACCTCACCTCGACACTCACAGGAAAAAAATACTTTGAAAGAATTTATGTAATATGAAACTTTAAACTTTAAATAATGATATTCGCGCTATTGAGCCTTCTTCGTTAGCAATCATTTTCATTCGTTAAAATACCTACAATAATACCTATAATGTCTATTATAATAAAACTGTAGATGTCTGATCATAGAAAAAAATGCAACCGAGTCAGGGGGATGTAAGAAGTGAAACAGAACATTATCCAGATATTTTTTATTTTTTTTTGTTTCTCTGTTTGTATGGGGTAATCTCCGAAACTGTTAGACGGATTTGAATTAATTTTTGCATGATGGTACCTAATAAAAAGTTTTCTTGGGATAGTTAAAAATTACTACTGAAAAGTCGGTAAAGAACGCGGACGTAGCCGCGGGCAGACAGCTAGTTATATAATAAACATCATAACACTTTGTATATTTAATTATAACTAATAAGATAATAGTGCTTTTGGGCTAAGCAGACAGACCAATATAATTTATTTTTCTTAAACGCCTTATAGTTATAGCATTGCAAATAATTATATATATTGTTTTTATGCTTTTATATAACTGAAACATATACAAAAACTTCAAGTAAATGCTTCAAAATGTATATAATTAAACTGTTGAAATATATATTTTAATTAAAATGCTTTTTGGGCTTAACACTAAATCGAATACGGTATTTAAAATGTAATCTTTATACAAATAAATTCAGCCAATCAAAATGAAAGTAAGTAGTGACGTCAATTTAGAATGCCAAATTTTCTTGGTTTTAGTTATACCTATCTATTGTTAGGTATTATTTAGGTATAGATTAGGATTTTACTTGATTATAAACTTAGAAATAAAACACAAATAATTGAAAATTCATGTTTAAAATGAGACTCTAGTCTTATTTATGCAAAAATAAATGCGCTTTGGTTAACTCTGTAATTATAATTTTTTAGAATAGACTAAATACTACATTTTTATTTTTGATTTAACTTCATTACCTAATTTTGTTTGTTAGGTAATCAAACCTATCTCTGTTGTAAAAAAAAAACTTTAAAAATTTTAGTAAATACACAATGTTTTAGGTAGTTCAATGTTATTTGTTTATAAATTAAAAACACATCAAACGTGTTTCTTATTTAATAAACTTTACCGTTTTAAAAATAATTAATTTTATTCTTTCGACTTGATTTCATGTTAGTACTTATTATATACCTCTGAGGTAAAAATTTAAGGGAATGATTATGTTATTCTATATAATATTTAACAAAACCCCGTATGGTAACAATTGGACCCACAATAGCGGGAAAGATCGGGCAACGTAATGATTCAATACGAGTTTATACTTTATATGCAACCTTTCACAAAGAACGCGAGCGCTTTCTGAGTTACAGAATGCATTTAAACTCGGATGTAGAGTATCGAAAAATACTCAGAGTTAATTAGGGTGTGATTGATAACTTGGCAAAAACTAATAGGTCCTGCTCGCTGAGTCAACGGGCTTATATATATTTTTTTAATATCCAATCAAAATTACAGTTTTTTATGGGAGTGTACATACACATTGCTCGAACCTGCCAGTTCTGTTCAAACTGATATCGCACGCCCTCTTTTAGATTGTTCTTCATTGCTTAGACTTGTACATTGTTTGAGACGAGAGCCGGTCTTAAGGTTATTAACTTCACAAATGACGTCATTAAGTGTCATAGCCTATGAAAAATAACTTTTATTTTTTTTTATTTTGTATCTAAAATCCAGAAATTTATCTATTTATACTCTAAGCTAAAATCTCTTTCAATTTGAGAAGAGTTGTTCTAAACCTTTGACTGATCGAACATGATGTTTCAGTATTTGCCAAGACTAATTTATTTGCAACTAATTATATGTACCTACCTACATCTGCATATTTCAATTTAGTCATAGACACACAACTTCTTTTTAATATTCCAAAAAGCAATTGTGGTTGTTACTTTAGTATACATTACTTAGTTTAGCGAAATACGAACACCATTTATATGTAAATGTGTAAAAATTTGTAGCTCACTTCAAAATGGCGTTATAAGTAGAGTAATTATGAATGACAAAATACATTATTATTATATTGTTTTAGATAATAAATTGAAAAACTGACACAAGAAAATACTATTTGAAGAAAAAATGAAAGAAAACTTTTTTTTTTGTTTTAGAGTTTTACTCAGTTACAGGATGTGTACAAAATTATATTAAAATTGATAATATTATTTTTCATTAATAAATTATTGCATACTATTTTTTTTGGTTTCTCCAGTGGAAATGAGGTATTTTCATGAAAAGTAAAAATCAATGTGATTATATTCATCGTTTTGAAAAAGAACAATGTAACTGTTATTTTCACTGTTATTTCACCGCAGAACTTTATCCACAACCAATCATTGATTTATAACAGGGTCTAGATGTTATGCTTAAAAGAATGCTTCCAAAATGCTGCTCAAGCACTAAGTTATGACATGACAATGAAAATACAAACATAAAAACAAAGTTATTAGTAAAAACCGCATAATTATTATCTTTTTACTTCTAGCGCTCTACGTCATTCATTACATTTAAAGTACAACCGTAATGAGAGAGAATAAGGTTATTATTATAATTAACAGATCACATTTTTTTGTCAAACTATCCTAACTATGGTCTGTTTCATATAAATGCGGACAAAAGTTCATTGACCTCTTTCTTTTCTTGAAAATTATTGAAAATAATATAACGCCAAAATGTCTGGCAAGGTCACACGCTCACCCCGCCTTCTAACGGTATGAAAAATTACGTATTTTGCGATAATTTAATAGATAGTTTTATCGTATCGTTTGAAAAAAATGTGTGCATTGTATGCAGGCGTCAATAACCTTTTGTCCGAATTAATATGAAACAAACCATACGAGTAAGTAGGTACTAAGTAGTACTTACTATTATGTTTGCAGTAGGTACTATTAATACTTCTGTGATCCAAGTGTTGCTATATGTACAACAAGAGCAAAATCTAGAACCTGTTATAGATCCTAGTGAAATTTTCATGGTGCGATATTGTGTAACGTAAAGTTTTTGTGAAATAAATCAATTGGCAAAAAGTGGTTGTTTGAATGACCCCATAATATTTTTTTAATTTATTTATTTCTATGCAATAAGTTAATCAGGTAATTTTGCATCTTGTTTATTTTAATTGCGTTAAAGTCATATTTAGTGTATGTCACTCTACATTCCAGTCTTTTTGAGACTAAGTTATTATGAGTATAGACAGATTTCTTCCTTTTCCGCTTATTTTAAATGTGACATAAGACTATCGATCTTCCCCTTAATAGAGGAATCATGCAAAGGGATGCCTGGTGTCAAAATTATCGAGGTACCTTCCGAAGCATGAAATCATCTTTCTTTTCAGACATCAGATTATTCAGCCTGCAATGTCATGTTCTGACCAACCAAACTAGGACAAATATCAAAATGTGGACTTTTGTTCAACGTTGCCCCAACGTGATTTGAACCAGGAACCTCCGTAATGCCAGGCAACACTATGGATACTGTGATTTTAGATCATGATGCGCCGACACGGACCAATGTGCTTTTGAATTCATATTATTATAAGTTAATTAGAGACTCTTACGCAGAAATAAACATCGTGTGTACTTTAAAGGTTTCAATTAAATTTCAAAGGTTGTGTAAGAATATTTTTAGATTCATAAAAAACAAACAAAAACGTAAACCTTCCGGCGGGACTTGAACCCACTACACGACCTTCGGCCTATACGCAGCCAACGTGCTTACCAACTACACCACGGAGGGCATAGTGGCAGCGCCAAAATTCAAATTAAATGAGAAGATGACCAACCCCTTTATTTACATATCTGCACAGCACATTATTAGATCAATATTTTGATTTATTTATTTGCCTTCATGAAATGAAATATGTATTTAAGGTAAGATCCAAGTTAAAGGAACCCACCCACCGAAAAACCCACCCTGCACCCTTGCACCCTTTAAAAAGTTGGCAAACACCGAAAGCCAGCGAACTGCGATAAAATCAAAGAGATTTAAAGAAAGTGAGCATAATACAGCAAAGGACATTCAAAATAATCGTCAAAGGATGAAAGTCGGAAAACGTCTGTTAAATGTCACTTCAAATTTAATCCCACTAATATTTTAAACGCCAAAATTTGTGAGGATGGATGTATGTTTACAGAATTTTAAACTTTACAGTGATAGACCTTTTATCGCGGGAGAATCCCTCATACCCACGGGAAAAATCGTTAAAGCGGGCGGAGCTGCGGGCCGAAAAGTTTATGCAAATGCGTTCTGCCAAAACTTCATCTACTTTAAGACATTGCAAACGTGCTGTTATTATCAAGAAATAGATAAGATGATAAGGAATGACGTAAGGCCAATATTTAATTTGGTGGAAGGTTAAATATGAATCAAGTAACACGTACAAATATTGATGCATAACTATTAGCCCATGTAAACCCCACCGAGGGGTTCAAGCCAATCCTGAATCAGGGTTGTCAGTCAATAGCTGTAGATTGAAAGTCCACGCACGAAGGTTTACGGTGAAATAATAGAAACGTTGAACTGTCACTGTTTAATTTAAAATTTATTTACATGGAGAAGTACTGCCCCAATAGGCTACGGGGCCTTCAATACAACTTATACATCAGAATAACACATAAGCCTGCCTGGGTTGCCTGGTAGAAATTGCTAACTTAGCAATAAGGCCACCTTTTGTACACCTGTGTAGTTGTAAGTCGTGTTCTCTTGTGCAATAAAGTATAATCTATTCTATTCTATAGACTACCCCGTAGCCTAGTTGGTAGTACGTCTGCCTACTGCGCACAGGGTCGCGGGTTCGAATCCCGCCCAGGGCAAACATTCGTGTGATGAGCACTTGTGTTTGCCTTGTGTCTGGATGTTGTATATTTATATATGTATGTATATCAGCTGTCTGGCAACCATAGTACAGGCTCTGCCTAGTTTGGGGTCAGATGGCCGTGTGTGAGATGTCCCAAAAAAAAAAAAAAAAAAAACTACCCTTTACCACGGGAAAGTACCTCATTCCCACGGAAAAAAACTGTTAGTGAGGGCGGAAAGCTAGTCGGAAATTATTATTAGTACGTCCCGAGCCATGAACCTGCAAATCTCGAATGAAAGACGATGGGTTTAGCCACACGGCCACCGACGCTCAGACGAACATAGTACCTCTAAGTTTTCTTTCATTGAGGTAGAAATGGTAGGATTCATAACAATATTGACTCTAAGTCTACTCATACAATACCAATAACTCTCTGAACCTCCGTGGTCGAGTGTTTCTGGTTCGAATCCCGGTGGGGACTCGCCGAACAAATATCACTTTGTGAGAATTTTCTCAGTTTGGGTAGGACAATGCAGGCTGAATCACCTGATTTTCCGAAAAGAAAGATGATTCTATGCTTTGGAAGGTAGGTACGTAAAGTCGTTGTACGGATGTAGTCGTTATAGGAACCATGTCGAAAGCCTAAGGCGGTTCTATAATTCCGACACCAGGGTTTGTGAGGTAGGTTATCCTCGAAACCCACATGATAAGCAAGCAAGCAATACCAATTCAAGATGTATTCACTCCTGCTATTATTCAGTAAGCTACGCTCTTTCTCGAGTTGCGCACGGGCATGTAAACCGCTTACAATATGCTTATAATTAGCACTGATATCAGATAAGGGAGATAACTGAAGATCCGTCGGTGGCTTAAGTGTAGTTAGTGAAACGTGTTCGGTTTTGCAGATGGGAATTGCGGAAAATTTGTGTAGTGGCATGTCAGATTTCTCATTGAGAAACAAAATGAAAATTTTCTGGTGATGTTTTGTGAAAATTGGTGAGGTGATAGTTTTAAATTGTTTAGTTGTTCACCCAAGTTGTCTCTAATGTTTTACTATTTTTTTTCGTTTTTGAATAGGCATCTATGAATTGAGGAGAGATTTAAAAATATAATTAATTATAAATATTGCCAACTATAAATTATTTTTATACGATACATTCTAAATTTAACTAATAATGGAACAAGAAACCTTAATAAAAGACAGAGAATTTGACCAAATCGACAAGCTTTACGATGAATGCTTAGATTATTTAAAAAGTATTAACGAATGCAAGAACAACAAAAATGCATTCTTCATAAATGATAATACAGAAGACGCTATCTACGAAACTATAGAAATATATCCAGAATTAAATAAAACCAAAAAGGATTTTCACAACGATGAAAATAAAACAGACCTAACCTTTGCTGAAAATGTTGATAATATTCAGCAAATCGAAAATTCAAAAGAAGCAATAAACGACAGTATAGATGAAACTGATTTTAAAGTGGAAAATGAAATAATCAAAGAAATAAAATCGGAAAGACTAAGAAGGCTATCTCAACAATTGCCTAAGATAATAATCACACAAAGCAACACTAGCCTAGACTTTAAAAAGAAAGACAGTGAAAAGGCATTGATCAAAGATAAGTTTTTGACGAAAAGTGAAGGCAGTCTGCCTAAAAAAGGGAGAAAAGATCATAACGGGGAACTGAAAAAAAGAAGAACCGATCCATTTGAAAAAAAGTAAGTACCTACTTGCTTATTATAACTACTCTCATTATTGTCTTTAATAAATATACCTATAGGGACATCTCACACACGGTCATCTGACGCCAAACTAGGCAGAGCCTGTATTATGAGTGTCAGACAGCTGATATACATACATAATTATCTAAATGTACAACAAGTCAAACACAAGTGATCATCACACCACTAAATTTGCCCTGGGCGGGATTCGAACCCGCGACCCTGTGTTTCGAAGGTAAACGTAGTAGGTTATGATGACGTCGAATTTTTAGATTGTATATTATGCTTGTTAATTATTACGATATCCTTAAAGTATAACAAAGTGCTTAAATACTTATCTCAATTAACATAATTACAAACAAAGTAAATTGTTGCGGAGGATTTAAATCTTATGCTTCCATACAATCTGTTATCTTATTTGCTAAGTAAATCTGTTCTCAAACTAATTCTGCAACTGAAATTTTTAAATATTTGTCATCTATTTTAAGATTAAATTCTATTAATTTACTTATCTGCTACTAGGTACTATCACATCTATATGGATTACGTGTGGATTACCTACCTATCTCATGATATGAAAGTAGCTCGTAATTTTTTTTTGTCACAAAATGAAGATCATTTTTCGAAGCAAAACCCCGCCCGGGACAAACATTCATCTTTGCGCTTTGTCTGGATTTTTTTCCCTAAGAACCATACTTTGACATTTCAAAAATTTAAAATCAATTTGGTACTATACAAAGTGGCCAGTCACGTGACTGAAGTTTATATGAAAAGTTAAATATTATTTTTGACATTTCACCTTAGGGAAAGTTGTACTGTTTCATGGGTAGGTACTACCACTATGCTGCAGATAAACAACCAGTTATATTTTCACGGTGTATAACTGTAATATCTGACACCACTACTACAGTCTCTGCCTAGCTTGATTTCACCTCTGACTCTGTCTTGTTAGAGATGTCGATCCCACACATTTATTAATTGTTTTCAGTGGTAACCACCATGAGCCTCTCATTCGCTCAAGGACTGCTTACGGCGAGTTTCCAAAGCGACTTGTCTCAAAATCTGGTATGGAAAACATTTCGCTGATCTCCAACGTGCCTTTTGAAAAGATTCGCCTGCTCAACGATACTTTTCATACTTTGGTTAGTATTGAACGTAATATTAAAATTTCTATCAAAAAGATTGTATTGATTACGGAAACTATCTTACGTAGGCTTTACGAGTCATGTATTTAATTCTGATACAAGGGTTTGTGAGGTAGATTAACCTCGAAACCTCACGATATGCCAGCAAACATCATTATAAAGAAAAACTGCAACGTCAACCGTTATTATTTGAAAAACAAAGTTTTGTGCAAATATTTTACTACTTACTTACTCCGCTGGCTCAGCGATCCAAAATGAATCTTGGCCTCTTGTCCCGGTCTTGTGCAGTACCTAGTCTGCCAATTATGAGCTTGGAGCTACTGGAGATCAGCAAATATTTGAAAAAGTCCAAGTGGGTACCTATTTTCTGAAGAAAATGATTCAGTGTCATTACATTTGCTTTTCAAACTTTATATTATCATTTTAAATCTGCTATCATCATCAAATCACTTACCCACTCACTCACTTATTTGAGTGTTTGATATTGGTATTATTTATTACTTTCAAGTGTCTACATTATACTTTTATTGGAATTATATATACAACAGAAAATCTGCTCTATTTATCACTGTAAACTTTAACCAGAATTTCTGAATACAAGCAGACAACCTAAATTTCATGGCCGAGTTTTATCTATCTGGACATAATGTGTTATAGATGAGGCAAGCAGGTTAATTATGCTAATAGAGGCTTAGGTTTAATTATAGCCATTGAGTCAATTTTACAGTGCCAATCTACATAAGCCTGTAGAATTTAAAAGTTCATACAGTTTTTTTCTTCTGGCTATATATTGAATACTTTAATAAATTTTCTGATTTTCTTCGTTTAAAAGTACCATTTGTGCCCTTGACTATATAATAATATTATTTTTTTACAGTTAGTGTAAATGAGAACGAAAAATTTCAGTAGGTAGTTCCATTAAGAAACTGCCCATCATTCAATAGAACTAACGAGAAAAAAGAGTTACATGAGTTCTATCATGGAACTAGTGGGAACAAATATATGTACTTTAGGTAAAATCGCATTGGCAGTGGACGTCTTTCGGCTGGAATGATGATGATAATGAGGTAAAATTACACTTACTTTTTATTTCAGATCAACTTACGCTGGCGTTGGATAGTATTGGGTACAGTCGTTACCCACTTCGCCATCTGGTTGGTCTTCGCTGTATTCTGGTACCTCACTGCTATGGCCCACGAAGACTTCTCTCCAAACCCTCCTGCTAAGCCTTGTGTCACTGGCGGGAAAGATTTTGTTACAATATTTCTGGCATCGGTAGAAGCACAGGTAAGTCATTAAAATATTGAAGAAATCATGACAGACCAAACACAATTCCTTGTGGTACACTGATTTTCCCCAGTAATTTAAAATTACACATTTTTTAAATTAAACAACGCACCTTTTTAATGTTATTACAGAATAAATTTACCTTAATTCAGTATTACTGATTTAACGGCCAAGTAATGAAGCAAGTACTGTGTATTGCAATTATGAAATCAACAAAGTACGAGTAGAAAGTGTACAAGATACCAAAATTTGAATGACAATTTGATGAAAGCACAAAATGACAAATAATTGTGATTTGCAAGAATGTTATAAGTACTAGCTACTATTATTTATTCTGTGGTACTAGGTAGTACTTATACTTATAGTTCCTTGCTAATTTGCGACAGAGTTCAAGTCAAAAGTAACTGGCCGGAAAAACATACCAAGAAAAGTCACAAACATGCAAACGACGAATACAAAACGTTTGTTTGTTTTATAGTTAGCGCAATAAAGCCCTCTTTAGCATAATCGTGACACGATTTATTACAGTATAACATCATCTATTTACACATCTAGGATACAAGCGATTTGTGCCCACGTGTTCAAAATGAGTGGTTTGAGTAATAAACTTAGCGAGACTAACTGGACTAAAAAATAATAAAGTGATGATGTTTCTATAGGTGATGGCCTTAGTATCGTTTATTTTTGGGTTAAAACACATTCAGTCTTGCTACAAAAAAGTTTAAATCACGTGAAAAGATTATTTGAAAATGTCATATAAGGCTTAAAGATTTCAAAGAATTTATTTTTATAGACCCAGAGCAATGAAATAAGAAACCTCGTGAAAGAAGACGTCACGTGTACCTATATTTTTACGACTATGGAAACTATTTTCCTTATAAAATTAGTTCCATTTAAATTCCGCAATATGGCGAGGTTTCTTATTTCTCTGGTCGGGCTTTAACTTTAAAATATTTACCTCGTATAATTAAGTCAGTTCAAAATAATTAAATTCATTTCGATTTATCAATTCATTTAAAGATTCAAATACATTATCATTACAGGTCAAGTCGATAAAGCAAATATAAAATAGGTACATCAAATACAAATAAATCATACTTAAAAGTAACAAACAAATGTCAAATAAATTAATATACCTAGTACCTAATTACATGCATTAAAAATATGCCGAAAATTAATTTAGCAATAATGTCCCAATAATTATTTTCTCAAATAGTTAAATCTTCAAATGAAAGCGTGTATAAGTTGTTTTGGTAAGTAAGCAGGTAAATCTACGCTAGTATTATATTTTCTGTGGTAAGACCAATTTCCTATTGAAAAAAATTACCATTATAAAAAAAATAATGCACGATGTCTAGGTATTCTTAGTATCTAACGCTCAAAAATCTAATAATATTATTAATACAAAAGACGTGAAATTAATCAAAAAATGTTTAATCTGAAAATCTTAAAGCTCATCGCTTAAAACCATCTTCATAACAAGTGAAGTGAATGACATTTCACAATTCGAGATTAGTCTCCCGTTTTATTTGTATTAAATGTGGACGTGACGGACCAGACTATCTGAACCCACTCTGTTCGTGGGGTCATCTTGTGATGGAGGACATTTTGTTTAGCTTGATGATGTTATTGTTATTGTAGTTCAACCATTGATAGCAAAGAATACTCAATCGTGTTTAAGCTTATTATTACATTTATTTGGTAAAGCAAATCATTTGGTTATAAAATCACTACATCATCATTTCGATGCCTTAGTTCACAATTGCACTAACTAGCAAATAGTAAATTTTACAGGAGAACGGCTTAAAGATTTTTTAAATTTACGTACCTATGCGTAAAATGGAAATAATGCAAAATAAAGAAGTGGTTTTGCATCCATTAACTAGAACAGTCTTCTAACTATATTAAATCTTAAAATAATTTTCATAATATTGGTTAACTCATTTAATCATTGTGGGTTTTCAAAACAGTTAATAACGTCAATAATTTGTAAAACTTTAATAATGCAAGACTAACTCTCAAATACATGAACAAGTCTAAATAATATATTTAACAATCTAACAAAGAGACGATGCGATATTAATTTGAACAGAACTGGCAGGTTCGCGCAATGTGTGCGGTACTGTGAAGAATATCCCAAAGAAGAAACAACACACGGAGAACTTCAATATGTATCTATATTCTATAGTTAAAAGCAAACAAATAAAATGTAAAGCATTCTTGTTAGATTATTGTTGATCTCTATCATTTAAAAAAGCACTAAAATCAACACAAAATCTTTGATGTCCAAAAACAGGGAACAATAGTCGTCCAAACTTGACCCAATAAGTTTCCTTATTAACCCCACTTATCGGGTAATTTCGGTCAATCAAGGTCATCAGCTGCTTCCTCTTTTGTGGAATTGTTCCGACCGGATTCAAACTGTTCCTCATGCTCCATAATTTACTTGTTAAAGCGGCTATTATAGTGAAATTGAGCTCTCTTTGTGAGTTGATGCGAAAAACTGTCAGTCTTTCTTTTGCGAGTCGCCAGTATGTACTTTATTATGGATATAAGAACTGTGTGAAGTCCAAAGCTATAATCTTCTCTGATTTTAGTTTAAATTCAGAATCAATTAAATGATCTTCAATTAAGCAGTTTAATAATATTCTCAAAGTTTATAGCAACAAATGTACGACTAGGTAGGTATGTGAACTGCTGGCTGGATAGTAATATATTCTTCCAGTTATTATAGGTTGTTATCAATAACGATTGATTTCATCATCATCCTCTTATCAACTTCCGTGTTCGAGTGGGCAAAAACTTGTCTGACGTTACGGAGGTTCCGGTGGGGATCCGTCGAACAAATATCACTTTGTGATACTTTTCGCAGTTTGGTTAGGATATTACAGGCTGAATCACCTGATTGTCCGAAAATCACGTTAAGCCGTTGCTCCCGGCTACTATCTACGGATTTAGACGTTATAGAAGCCATGTCGGAAGCCTACGGCGGCGGCTGAACCATTCCGACACCAGGGTTTGTGAGGTAGGTTATCCTCGAAACCCACACGATAAGCAAGCAAGCATCTTCATCCTCATTATTCACATAATCTATCATTTAAATCTTCTTTCAGACAACTATCGGGTTTGGCGATCGAGCTATAGACGAAGAATGTCCGGAATCGATATTTCTGTTTATCATGCAGGTAACTACTTCTGTTTTGAATTCTTCTATCTCGAATTCATTAAGATAAATAAGTATTATCTCATATCCTACCAGCATTTCTGCTTCTTCAGTCAAAACTGCTATTCCATAAATTTAGTTTTTCCTATATCCCGAATTTACCAAGATAATTAGGTAGAGCTTATTTATTACGAAATGTTCAACTTCCTGTTACAGTTGATCCTTGGTACTGGGTTGTCAGGAGTGCTGACTTGTGTGGTCTATGCCAAACTGACTCGCCCTGAGAAGCTGTCTAGGGACGGAGTGGGATTCAGCAAGAAAGCCGTGGTAAGCACAACATCATTATCATTTCCGCCTATAGATGTCCACCGCTGGACGAAAGCCTGTTCCAAAGATTTTCACAACTAGTCGGTCCACCTAAGTACAACCCGACACAAAACCGATACTTGATCCTTTCACCAACTTGAAAAGGGTCAAATGGCTGAAGATATTTTCTTGGATCATAGCGAAGATCAGTATCGATTGTGACACCTAGCAAACAAAAAAAAACTACCTAGATAAAAATCGGCGCATCCGTTTAGTAGCTACGGTGCCACAGACAGACAGACACACATCAAACTTATAACACCCCTCTTTTTCGTCGGGGGTTAAAAACTTTTGTTGGCTCTTAACTATACAGACTTTGCAGTTTATTAGACAGTTAAAAAATAAAATAGGTTTTAAAAAGAGCACTACATTTAAAAATTTGACCATGTAGGTATTTTGCTCTAAACATCACTACAGGAGCTTAAAACCCTCAAGATTATAGTCTGACTAATTATAGAGTAACAAACAATGCACGACCAAAAACACTAAATATGTTACTGGGTTTACAATTATTATTGTTTTGTTGTTGTGTTCTCAAAAGACGTAAGATCATCTGTGTTTTAACACAAGCATGAAAATAATGACTAGGTACCCAAGCAAACTTAAAGAAAAGCCCTAGTCAGTCAAGAACAAAGTCGTTGACCGTTGATGTAGTACTTACAGTGACATGTTGTTCCAGATCAGCATGCGAGACGGCCACCTCTGCCTCATGATGCGCGCCTGGGACCTCAACTACGACCACATCATCAGCTCCGAGTTCAACGCGCATTTCGTCAACACTTACAAGTGAGCTCGTTATCATTATTGCTCGATGAGTGCCGAGCCTAGGCCCACCAACACGGCCCAAGTAATACGTTCAATTTTCCTCCTAGTTTGGAAATCTCTTCTTCACACTTAGCGTTCTTGTCCGTGTAGAATACGCTACGTAATTCAAATAAGTTATGTTATACCTAATTGAAAGCTAAGTTATCATCATCACCTAAGTTGGCCTCCCCCTAGGATCTCCACAATTATCTAACCTAAGTTATACCTAAAGAAAATTTTCAGAAAGTATTTAGGCCTTCGTTCAAGAAACTGAGTGACAAAAACCATGTACCTATTAGTATTTTAGTACTAATAAAGGGCAATTTTTTCCAGGACCAAAGAAGGCGAGATAATCCGGTACTACGCCCGCAACTTGCCCCTCCAGCAGCGTCTGTTCCTGCTGTGGCCTGTGACCCTGGTCCACGTCATCGATGAGACCAGCCCCTTGTATACCTTCACTCCTCACCTCATTGCTCACAGCAAGTAAGTTTACGGTTGTCACGCCCGCGGCTTACCAGGTCTTAGGCGAGCCGACAGACGTGGCCGTAGATAGAAGTTTGGAAGATGGTGGTGGTATAATAACAACACAGAACTTTCACTGGATAATTTATAATTAACTCCTTGGAAACGGAGCAGAACTTTCTATTACTTAAATACAAATTTCTGGAAAATCGGCGGTCAAAGCCGGTAGCCAGTACCTAAGAGAAAACCAAAGATGTTATAAGTACTAGGTAGTACTTTATAACATCATTAGGAAAAAATAAAGAAAAATAGGGCGAGGATGACGTATGAATGACGAATGAATTCTAAAATTAAATATTTAAATTAAGACGAGAAAGAAATGGAAAATGAGGTGAGAATGAGGTTGCAAGGGGCCTTGACGTTATAAGGCGTTACCTGGGTCATCGTTTAGGTCCAGCTCTGGTCTGAAAAAGCTATTTTACTACCGAGATCATCGGTGGCCGTTGACTTCCATTCGGAACTTCGCGAGTTTAAGCCTCGGCATATACCAAACGATTCTGATTTTTAAATTCATTATCTACATACGTTTATTCGACGCTCTTACGGTGATAGAAATCATCGTGAGGAAACCTGTAGGTACCTACACACCTGTGAAGTAATTCAAAGGTTGTGTGTGAAGTTGAACGACCACCAGCGTGGTCGACTATGGCCTATTCGCCCTAATTTCAGGGTAAGCTCGAGCCCTCGGTGGGGGACATTATGAGCTGATAGCGAAGTAAATTTAAGATAATAATTACTATAATACACCTACCTACTAGCTGTCCGTTTATGGCTCCGCACGCGTTGTTTTTTAACCCCCGAAAAAAAGAGGGGTGTTATAAGTTTGACATGTGTGTCTGTCTGTCTGTGGCATCGTAGGTCCTAAACTGATGCGCCGATTTTGATCTAGTTTTTTTGTTTGCAAGGTGTTACAATCGAGAGTGTTCTTAGCTTTGATCCAAGAAAAAATCTCCAGCCATTTGAAGATTATCAGCTCTTTTCTAGATGTTGAAAGGATCAAGTAACGGTTTTGTGTCGGGTTATTAATTTTTTTAATTTAGTGTTATTATATAATCAGATCAGATATTAAGCTTAAATTAAAATCCTTGATATTTCTTGAAGTGTAAACCTAAAATATCCTTTATTTCCAGCTACGAGATCACGCTGAGTCTGAAGGGAGCTTCAGCTTCTATGGGGACCTTCACCCAGAGCCAGACGTCGTACTCTCCTCGCGAAATCCTGTGGGGGCATCGGTTTCCTCCTGTCGTCAAGTAACTACCTTCTCTATTGAACCATGGACCAATATACTCGAGAGGACTGACAATGCTGTAGAAAAAAACGTGCTTCGGTAAAAGCTCAAATCCCGTATTAAAACTAGATAGCGCCTAGCTCCTCGCCCGAGGGCTAAAAATACACCTGTAAATGTTTTTTTTTTTACATAAGTAGAAACAGTTTTTTTTAAGAGAGAGAAGTCAAGAGACACCACATAATTTTTAATTTCACATGATTTCACAATGATAGTTAATTTGTAGGGTAGTGACATCTATCTTTTTTAGTACTAATTAGAGGAACACGCATTGTAGTAGAAGTCACTTAAGCACAAAACGACCAGACTCGTCTCTAGTAGTTGACAGTCCTCTTGAGTAGGTATATTGATCCATGATAATAATAATAATAATAATAATAATCTTTATTTATTCTGAGTTTTTACAAAAAATGCAGTATACATAGAGAAACTTAAAAATACTCGGTAACATCCTTGAGTGTATAATCCCTATCTCCCAAACTAGGGTAACCTGTGTCTTGGAAGACAGTGAGTCTGATTCACATGATTTTATTAGATGTTAAAATATGATGATAGTAAGATACAAATACAAATATAATCAAAACTTTAAAAAATGATATACATATAGATAATGAAATTAGAACAATTATATAAATAAAATACATACATAAAATATATACATAAAATATATTAAAGTTAAATATATACATGATAGATATTGTAGGTATAGATAATTAAGTCTATTAAATAATTTGTTTAGTTAGCTATTGTTTATGTTAAGAATTTTAAGATGTCTTCAGTGTTATTGTAATCTAGTGATAAAAGCCATTTAGTTAATTTAGTTTTCAAATCATATTTATTTAAGTTTGACAATCCTATAACATTGTTCACTTTTGTGTACATATGACTACTTAAAACAAAAAACTGATGTTGAGCGAATTTAGTCTTATGTTGAACAGTGAGTGGGTTATTTCTACGACGTTCCGGATTAGGAGGTGGGACTTCTCTGTGCTTCCTTAAAATGGACCGCAGCACAAAGAGCTGTCTGACTGTGAGGACATTTGCGTCTGAAAACAGTTTAGTTGTTTCATATTTGCGTTTTTTTTTTAGCATCATTTTCAGTACAGCTCTCTGTGCCCTCTCCAGTTCCAGGAAGCGAGTCTTATAAGCCCCTCCCCAGACAGGAATAGTAGTAAGTCATTTGAAGTATTTCGGGAGTAGCTGACACCCTCAGTAATTTAAAGATATATAAAAGCCGTACTACTTTGATGGATAAGGCTCGAATTTGACTATCCCAGTTGAGACCTTCATCAATTTGTATTCCCAGGTATTTTATTACATTCGTTTTTGCTACTTCAAAACAGTCACAATTATCCTGAAATAGTAAGCACGTGTGTGCCTTTATTTTAAAGTTTTCCGGTGGCTGCGTGTTTTGACGAATCGAGAAAGAGATGTATTTTGTTTTTGGTAGATTTAGGGATAATAGGTTAGATGTTAACCATGCAGTGACTTCACTCAGCACAGTTTCGGCATTTCTTTTAACTTCATCCCAGTTGTTTCCATGCACAAGAATGGCGGTATCATCCGCGTATGCAAAGATTCGAGTTTTTTCAAGTTCCATATTACAGAGTTCATTTACATAAATTTGGAACAATGTTGGACCCAATATGCTGCCCTGCGGGACACCATACGTTACTAGCTTTTCTTTGCTATAAACGGTTTCAATTTTAACCTTCTGCTTTCTATTGTTCAGGTAGGACTTGAATAATTCAAGGGGAGTTCCACGTATTCCTAGTTGCTCCATTTTCGTCAGAAGTATGGGGACAGAGACTGTGTCAAACGCTTTAGACAAGTCCAAAAATATGCCAATGCATTTCTTTCTACTATCTAAGGTCTCAGCTACAGTTTGCGTTAGATCTATAATAGCATCCTCCGTAGAGATGCCACTTCGAAAACCGTATTGGTTTTTAGAAATTAAATTATGACTGTCTAGGAAACTTTTTAGTCTCTTACTTAGAATCCTTTCCAAGACCTTAGATAAAGAAGATAGTATTGATATTGGTCTGTAATTGTCGACACAATCTCTGTCTCCAGTCTTATGAATAGGGTGTATGATAGCAAGTTTAAATGCATCAGGGAAAACACCGGTTTCGATAGAGATGTTGCAGATGTGAGTTATAGGTGGGACAAGAAAGTGTCGACAGTCCCTCAGTACTTTTGCAGGAATGTCATCCCAGCCCACAGCACAATCATGTCTTAGTCCCAATATAACTGCCTCTACTTCAGCTTCATCTACAGGTAATATTTGCATAGAATTATACGGCTGAGAGCCTGTATTCGGAATTTGCCGTTTTGCTGAGGAGAATTGTTGCGGGAACTTCGACATTATGTCATTTGCAAGGTTTTCGCCTATTTTAGAGAAAAAGTTACTAACTTTTTCTATGGCTAAAAGAGGACTACCACACGTGTCTAAAAGCTCAACTGATGTTGTCGGTTTTTTTCGAGAAAGGGTTATATCCTTTATTGTGTTCCAGAGTCTTTTTTGATTTTTACCAGCTTTAATGAATTCTTGTCGTTCATATTCTTTTTTTAATTTTTTAAGCAGACTATTGCAGAAATTGCGGTAGCGCGTATATGTAATTTTAATTATTTGATTTTCCGGATCCTTTTTAAATTTAAAATGTAATTTATCGCGATTTCTTATGCACCTTATTAGTCCTGTAGTAATCCATGGTTTCAAATTTCGAGATTTTCTAGGAATTTTAACTGTTTTAGTGTGCTTTTCAATAACTTCCCTTAATATTTTTATAAAAATGTTTGTGGCCAGGTCTACATTATAGTTATTCATTACTTGAGTGAAATCCACATTTTCTAGTTCTGATTTAATAGCTGCATGGTCTATTTTTGTGACAAAATTACTAACACTCTTTTTCGGTTTTAAGTTTTCTAATGATATGAGTACGGGTTTATGATCTGTAATATCTGAATCCAGGACTAGAGTAAAATTGTTCAGCTTTGACTTGAGCAATACATGGTCCAGACAGCTTTCTTCCCTCGTGTTGAGCGTATGGGTCGGTAGAATGCCGTGGGACGCATTAAAAATGAGATAATCTAGACTAAAGTCGTCGTCGTTATTTGGCTTAATATCTATGTTGATATCACCAACAAGAGCAGTATTATGGAATGAAGAAAGGCTGTTGTATAATTATTTAGGCTATCTATGAATTCCTCGAAATGTACTTTAGTATTATAAGATGGAGAGCGGTAAACACCAATTATAGCAAACTTGTTTTCAATTTTACATACCAGGCTGGTGCCACTTTGAAATACTGGTTCAATAACTTTGCATTTTAGTCCGACTCTCGTATACATCACAACCCCATCATTTTGATTTTTTATGTTTTTTGTCAAGTGTGCATTATATCCATATAAGTATGGAAGATTATGCACTTTAGAGAGCCAACATTCCGTTAAAATAATGATATCAATTTTAGTATCTAAATTTTGCAGTAAAATCAATAACTCGTTAAAATTTTTATTTAAACTACGTATATTCATGTGTAAGGTTGTGATGTTTTTATACGAGTTCTTGATATAGGTACTAGAATTTTGTGGAGAGCAATAGGAAGAGTGCTCAGTATTTAGAGAGTCTAAATCATTTAAAATATTCATTAAGTTGGCCATTTTTGTATGTTTAGGTAATCTGTCAAAGGAAGTATATGAACTAGGCTCAATAAAGTAAAACCGAAATTCGAAAGATATGCAGTATATTTCAAATTGAATGGGGGTAGCGCAAAAGGATTTTTAAGCATGTAGTTTAAATTACATGTTATATAAGTAGTGAGTGTTAAGTAATTGTACATAATTGACTTAATTATTCTATTAAGATACATAAGGTATAAATATGTGTAAATATATAGTAATAATAATATATGATAGTTAATATTTAAAATGTAAAAATAACAAAGTCTTAATTGTAGTCATGTAGTTTTCAGGAGGTCCAGTAGGGTTTGCTCTGATTTTACAATAACATATTTGTCGCCTGAAGACTTCCTTAAGTAGATGTTTCCGTTTGACGTCCAGCAGTAATCATATTTGTTAGAGTTGGCGAAATCACGTGATCGGAAAAACAATTTCTTCGTTTGCGGTGGCAGATATTCTGAGACGTAAACCGCTGACCGAGCACCAGAGATTCCCAGAGTCTCGGTATTTAGCTTGTTTTCTTTGGAAAGATTTTTGTTAAATTTTTTAACACCATTTACAAAGTCGTTTTTTTTATTGACGTTTAGGAATTCGGCGAATATAGGCTTTGGAGTACCAGTTTTACCCGGCACGCGACGAATGTCCCGAATATCCGCGGTGGAGATGTTCTGTCCGAAAGTATGACCAATATTATTAATTATCGATACAAGATCTTCATTGGTTTCTTTCTCTTTTTCAGGAACATTTCTAATTTCAACCACAGAATTTCGTGAATTTAGTTGAATATCCTTTATTTTATTTTCGAGGGTAGACACGCATTCCAGTAACTGAGCTCGTTCTTTTTCCAGGCAGGTTACTTTTTTAGTGATTTCGTCATATTTGGTGCTAACAAAACTAACGGACTTTTCCAATTCAGCCATTGTCTTTTTGATATCCTCGTTGTCTCTTTTCAAACTCGCTACCTCAGATATCAATTTGTTCAGCACAGACTTTTGTTCTTCAAAGAGTGTTTCCAAATTATTTGCTTGGGTTTTATTCCACGACGTTAGCATTTCTTCCATGTCTTTTTTGAGCTCCTGTTTAAATATCGTGAGCTCACTCATATTTGAAGAGTCGCTATCAGTACGTTTTTTTCGTGGGTTTGTATTCACATATTCACGGTCATCTTGAGACTTTGGCACTTGATTTATGACATTCGGGGTATTTGGTGGCGATCGTTGGGTTTTCGGCATTGCGACAAGCAGAACAAGAAAGTATGGTAATCTAGGTAGTTTGTGGCTAGCGGTACTTAGAATTCATACATCTATTATTATTATAAAATTATTTTCCACTTCCCGATATTGCATATATTTACTAGTAGACACAACACAACACCACCAAACCAATCGTGCGAGACACCGCTCACTCGGGCTAACGTCCATAAGCCAAAGGTCTTGTTAAGTTGGCCTGGAGATTCCACCGGCCAGCGTACGTTGACACGGGACCGTGCGTCAAAACTCGTAAGGCAGGGGTCTTGGTCGCTGGTTTGACATCTTACACAGACGTGGAGACAAGCGTTTACTACGGTGGCGTGAGCCAGACTGATCACTACATAGTATAAAACAAAGTCGCTTTCTCTGTCTCTATGTCCCTATGTATGCTTAAATCTTTAAAACTACACAACGGATTTTGATGCGGTTATTTTTAATAGATAGAGTGATTCAAGAGGAAGGTTTATATGTATAATACATGCATAATATACTTAAGGATAACCCACAATAACCATTTTCCCGTGCGGAGCCGGGACGGATCGCTAGTTGAACTATATAACTCTTTATCCCGTATTTAAAACTAGCTTTTCTCCCGCATCTCCTCACGCGCTAACAGTTTTTTCTGTTTTTCTTCTTTTTTTAATGTAAGAATCTTCACGAAGTATCCAATTAAAAAAATATCTGTAAAAACCATTTCACCAAAATTGTCATTTTTCATCCATCAATGACTTATCAAAGATAATATTATAGTAACAGATTGTTCTGCTTGTTTTCAGGTATGATAGTAGAAAGCAGAAGTATGCGATAGAGCATAAAAAACTGGACTTTACTGAACCAGTAGAGACTCCGCTCTGCTGCGCTAGTGAACTTTACAGGTAACATTTTTATAATACCTGCCTCAAGCTACGACTATTAAGAGAAAAGCTTTAAAAAAAAAAACCTTATAATGATGGTAAACATTAAAAATACATCCATTATGTTTAGGCTTGACGAAGTACTAAAGACAGCGGGGAAAAAATTGATAAAAAATGCAACAGATAGAGTCACATATTAAAAATTTGAGGAGGCCTTTACTCAACTGAGAGGTCCTTATATGATACAAATGTGCATGCATGATATTTGAAATAATTATAATCAAATTGTATATTTAAACCTTAAAATTGTACAATTTACTTTTATTGAGGGTTAAATGTGGCTTACTTAATAATAACATATTAATATAAATTCAAAAAATCCTAAGTATTTGGAGTCTAGCATGGCATTGTATCGGGTCAGTTTGGTGCGATATGGTCAACTAAAGACTGTTCCTCCTAAACTAGTGAAAATTCAAGTCTTTCAGACAAACCTAGGGCCGTCTTTAAGTTGAAAACGACCTACTCTATGTTCTTTCAAAAACTGTACCTACTTACGCTCATTTGTACCAACTTGCTTATCATGCAACTCGTAAGCGAAAAATTTTGTTTGCACTAACTATAAACCTTAAAGCTTAAGCAAAATAAAGTTTGTTTTGTATTGCAGTTCGATAAAGAAGACCCCATCAACGACACCAACGTGCCCCCAAACTCCAACCAGCTTCTGCGATCAAATTGCCGCATTCACCATTGAACGATCTTCTTCTTTCCGGAACAAGAAGTAAAGAGAAAAGAGAAAGACAAACATATCTAGATAGAAACCTAAAGATCGTTGTATCTTATTTTAGATACTTACCGAATCTTAACTCAAACACTCTGAATGTGGTTTTAGTTTAGGCTCCCTGTGAGCTTGTTAAAACTCTGTTTATCCCGTTCGGTTGTAAGAATGACGTGTATTTATGTACTGTTTTTGATAATTTTACTAAATAGCAAATGACAATCAAAATGCACCAGTCATTTCCACGTTCTAATCCAAACAGTATTGAACACTATAGAGACGTAATACATGCAAATCTTAAATTCTGTCAACTACCTAATGTACTGCAAATCAAACAAGAAAATATGCTGTGGTCGTGCTAGGTAGCACCACAATTGCTCTAAATGTTGCGCAGCGTTCTATTGATGACTTTATATTGGTCAAAACTGTCGGAAAACAAAAATATCTGAGTAGGTACCTACCAAATCACCAAGAATCTTATAAACAAGTACTAGGTAAGGACCTAGTACTTGCAAGTGCAAATCACATTATTGTGTGGACAGGATCGGGTATATTACGTCTCTGTACGAGTACACCCAAAAAAAATTCTTCCTTCTATGTTCCAATCTTTAAAGTTGTGTTCCAAATACAATGTTATAAAATACGCTTTTTCTGTGCAACTATTTTAATGTACCTAGATATAGGTCGAATTGTTCTGAAATTAAAAAAAGTTATATTAGGATTGTATGAAGGTTTCTCCACAGAAATGTATGAGAGAGTTGGAGTAGCTTAAGAATTTCATGATACAGAAATAAAATTTGTGTAATCGGTTACCACATTTTTGTTTTCTTCATCCATTGCATTTACCTAATTATAATATTAAACGTAATCTTAACAACAAGCAACGACAACACAAACTATCATTACATTACTAATATACACACTAGCATTAATATTATTTTTATTATTAATTGAAAAGAATGTTTTTGTTGTGTTACAATATTAAAGTCAAAAATCATTATTATATTCTCAGAAAATATGCAAACGAAATATTATTATGATGAATGTAAAATGAAACTGAATAAAGCAACGGCGGCTGTTCAAACATACAACTAATGCCTTCGTCAATGTTTGCTCGTTGCGACTTGAGGCTTTGTCTGCCATGTTTCTGGGTCAAATACTGGACTCTTTGAACAAGAATAATGAATACTACTTGTGGAGTTTTCGCCTTCTAAAGAGTACCACAATGTAACGTACTAGGACTCATGTTATTCCTTCTTTAGTTAAGTGACATCTCCAAAATAATATTAAATTAAAAAAATATACCCCCGCCACAAAACTGTCACTTTTTCCTTCCAACAACTAGTCAACTAGCCAAGTTTTTGAACTCGCCAGAAATGATAATTTAAATTACTTAAATAAGTGATGTAACATCCAAAAGTTAAATAATAAATTCTTTGAACTCTTTAGAAAAGGGCTAATAATCTTCAAATAGCTGAAGATAAAACAAACAAAAAAAATAGATCAAAATCGGCGCATTCATTTAAGAGCTACGATGCCACAGACAGATAGACAGCTTAAAAATGAATGTGATAAACATTTGCTGAGCATATCTACGGTAAGATGGAACATGTTTAAAATTGATTTTGACAAATTTAGCTGTATTAAGTATGATTTAAAGCGTCTTTTGTTTTCGCGGTTCAATTATTGGAATTCACTTCTACGACACCTTATTCAAGATAACGTATTGTCGGATTCTTATCTGTTGTCCTAGATAGTGTCTTGTAGTGTGAACACACCTGTTATAAGGAACAGACTAGTTTTATGTTTCCTTACTATACAGAATTAAAGTAAAATCTAAGTGAAGTGAGAGATTTAAAAAGAAAATATAGATACAACGAAAAGTTGAAACATAAAAATATAAATTTAAAATTAAAAGAACACAAAGTAGTATTGTTGATTAGTTGTTTTTCAACCAGCCAGTTTCTTTAAAGATACAGCGTTGTATGTAATATCAACACATTGCAAGTTTATATAAGTGTGAAAATGAATTGTGATGTTCTAGAGTGACAGGCGTCTATGTTTTATATTTTATTTACCTGTGTACTAACTGCGCAGTGTTCTATTGTACGGTACGGAATATATCTTATAACATTTTCTGTTTGCCTAATTCTCAAAATTTGTTTTGTTTTTTTTTATTATTTTTTTTTTTCTAATTTGATATACGAGTATTTACTATATCCGACGTAATGCCACTTCTAGTGTGAATATATTTATAAATTTTGCAAAAACTCGATAAGAATTTAATACTAATGAGAGTAATATTACCCAATTATTACTTTTTTAACTATTAATTAGCAGGCCTGTCTCCGCAACTCGACGACAAATGCACCTTTTTTGCGTATTGGTGTAACTATCTTCTTTATGATTCCCTAGAAAACCAAATATGATCTATTAGAGGTATCCTAAAAATCGCACATCAAATATGGACACACCGGAACGGCGCGGGAGTCGATCCAGGACTCTCGAAAGATCATACAGCTACTCAGAAGCCATCGGGAATGATTCTAGGAGATCTTCCATACAAATACCAAGGTAAGATTATCATCATCACCATCTTAAGCCTTCCTCGACCATTTTGGTGTCTCCTTCAATTTCCTACACTGCTTTCTGTTTTGGGCTGTCAGTATCAAGTTCTTGCCTGCCACCTTGAGGATGTCGTCTTTCCATGGCATCTGGGGCCTGCCAACTGGCCTTTTCTGCTGCCACGATCTCCATTCCAGTAGAACTTAGCACTAAGAGTCTGCTTTTGACAATAAGCGGGTCATGTAGATCCAAGTTATCAAATTTGAACATTTCCACATTTAATATTGCAGGCTGAATTTCTGATTGTCCGAAATTAAAGACGATTCCGTGTTTCGGGTGGCAAGTTGTTGTTGTACCTAGTTATTATAGGAGCCATATAAAAAGCCTCAGGATAATTTTAACATCAGTCACACAAAAAGAAAAAATATATTAAATGAAAATTGATAAAATGATGCGGTAGACACATTGTGCATGTTTAAACCTTAAAAGTAAGAGTGATATCTGCAGTGCATCTATAAAATAATGCTAATGTAATAAAACATAAAACTGTTCTCAATTATTATAAATCTATTTACTTTTATTTATCTAATTATGTGCCCTCTGCAACTCTAGATAATAATGAAAACAATGACAGTCATTCGCCTTATAGCTACATAACAAATACAGTACTACTTAAACATATTTTTACTCAACAGCATAATCCACACAGATGTCTACACGAATGAAGAACTTAAGAAACACTACCGTATATCCCAAACCTACGTCGAAGGAAAAGAGATTACCTTTCCATCGACGATCACCAATGTGGACACCAGAGAAACTATACCTTCAAGCGGCGATGGACTCGTCACTGATACGTCACAGTACTCTAGTGAAGACGAACATGAGGGTTTAGTGATGACAATTGATGTGGAACCAGCCAGCGCGAGTCCTAAAGGATATTCTGACTTATCAACTCAGATCATTAGTTCAGGAAATGATTTTGTTGGTTCTGAGCCTACCTATATAAGTTCCGGTGAGGAAAATAGTCCTTCTGACCACAAATAAGTTAAACGCATTCAAAGCGTGTCTAGAATATTCCATGGGGTTCTTTATATAAAATTATTGGAGAAGATTTTAATTTTGTTATTCAGACTCTTAAGTACCTATACATTTGAATTTTTTGCACATACTAACTTGCAATAATAACTGAAGTCATTTGAATGTGTTTGTTTGTGTTAACATAAAATGACAAAGCTAATGATAATATGACTCTTAAATTACTGACACATTCAAAGACGAAAGGAAAATCTTCAAGCAAATGCTGCAAGTTAACATGATGATATTCTCATGCTTCAGGTCCAACAGATTTCGTCAGTTCAGGTCCAACTAACATCTACGACAGGATAGATGTAGCTGACAGCAGTATAGATGACCAGGATACCCTGGGCCACACTTCAGTGCCAGGAGGATATGCTACTCCATACAGCAGACGGAAAAAGAAGGGCACTGTTCACAGGTGACTGATTTTAATGTTACTAGGTGTACCAAAATTTAAATAATATATATGCTCGGCCAATGAATCTGATAAACTTTCCCAAAGAGCCTTTACCTAAACACAAGGCAAAATGTTGGCTTCTCTTACAAACTGCATTTATTATATTTTCATTTTTGTAAAAATATCTTGAGCATAGTTGTGTAATTCCGAAACATTGACTAAGAACCCGTTCCATCTCAAAAAGAAATAAATAAATCAACTAACATTCTGAAATCACATAAATCTAATTTTCATCTGAATAATCTGTTTTTAGATCAGATCAGCCTTATGCTGATTAGATTTTTTAAATATTGGTTACTTTACAGCAATGTGCTTAATTTGTCATCGAAAACGAGGAATCGATCATGTTGATTCATTGCCGATCGATAAACCAAGACAATATTTGGATAAGATAAAAATGTGTCCTTCACACAATACTATCCGAATTATTTGGGTAAAATAAATGTAGTAGGCAAAAAAGAGATGTTACTTTGATATTATGTATCGGCCTTTAATAGATAGACTATATTATACCTACAATGATCTAGAGATTGACGATGTTTATGAATCTAATTAAGTTAATTTTGTCCTTGTATTAAGGGGCTCCCCTATGCTAAGTGGCGCCGCCATCCGTTAAAAAATAATTACTCTATGAGTAAACAGTTTTTCAAAAATCCGGTAGGGCATTTTAAAGATTTGGTGTTTTAGGATATATAGAAGCCATCAACTCTGTTAGTTTGAGTTCGATGAAGTTACAGATAGAAAATTTGCCAAAAGTGGCCGTTTTTAGCAAATTTTATATCTGTAACTACAGCGGACTATAATAAATACAGTTTATGGCCGCTATATATACTATAGCACGCCAACTTGAAAATGACCTACCGGATTTTATAAAAAATGTATACTTCGCGGGTTATTATTTTTTAACAGACGGCGGCGCCACTTAGCATAGGGGAGCCCCTTAACAGCCAAATATTATGTCCCCACTGAGGGGTTTACCCCTACCCAAAATTTGGGATAATAGGCCATTATCACCCACCGTGCTTGTCCATTGCGAGTTTGCGAGTAGTTCAACGTTACACAGAATCATTAAATTTCTTCGCAGGTGTAAAAGAGCGTCGAATAAATGTCCATTATTTATTTATCATTTCAATAAGGTACTTTGCCCAAAATTTACTAAATTAGATCACCTTACAAAATATAAAACGCAATGGCACGTGCCGAACCTGGCTGGACCCCACGCATGCATAATGAAAGAAAACAAAGTTTAAAGAGCAAAGAATTTATTTATTCTATAATAGTTCGAAATGTCGCAAAATGTTACAGACGAAGACACGGCCGTAAAAACAGAACAAGACGCGTCGTCCTTAAAGATGGAGAGGAGAACGTGCCAATCCGCAGCCACATACCGGCCAAGAGCATGAAGTATATGAGGGATATCGTCAATACTGTTGTAAGTACTGTTGTATTGTATATCTTTGTTTAGTATAGTTGTGTGTCTTTTAATTTAGATATATTATGTACGTACTTATATTGTAAGCATATATTCTTGATTGGTTCTCAGCAACAACATTAAGTTGTAGAACGATCTGCCTCTAACGAACGAATGATCTTAAAATATACAAAACTATCAATACAACATTTAGTATTTAGTGTTATCGAAGTTTCTGAATTAGAAATAGTTCTAGTTATATTTTCCAGATAAACAGCAAATGGCGATTCATCCTGCTTATGATCGTGTTTAGCCACTTCTGTTTCTGGTTGATATTCGCCTCCATCTGGTACATCGTCTCGCAGTCGTACGCTGAGGATATCGGTTAGTACCTTGTTAGTACGTCATCTATACTAATATACTATTTGTATTATAAAGAGGTAAGATTTGATTGTTTGTTTGCATCAAATAGGCTCCGAAACCTACTGAACCAATTTTAATGAAGCTTTTAATTTTAAGAGTTTATTCTGACGAGAGCCAGCCTTGGTTTGAGCAAAACTTAGTAACTTTATTAATATTTGACGTCGAAAGGGGATTTTCGTAATCTTATTTCGAATAAAAACATTTTGATTTTGGTATAAAGATAGAGAAGACACCATATCTTAAAGACGTCTTGATCAAAAATATAGCACTTTAACACTTGTGGTTCATCCTTGGTGTCTATTAAATATAGTTATGTATTGTAAGAGTTTTAGCGGTTATATGTAGATAAAAGGGTATTTTTCAAAGCATAAATTCTGATGCTGTTGCAGGAGACGGGAGGCAGCATTGCGTCAATGGTACCTCTACTTTCGCTGGTCTCCTAATGATGTCTGTTGAAACCCAGGTAGGCAGAATTTGTTTACCCAGGCCCTCCTGGTATTTTCATTATTTTATCCTGCGCGTTCGCATCTTTTGATTGATATTCTACATTGCTTTTTCAATTTCAAATTCAAATTTCGAAACTTGCTCTAACGGCTCACCTGTCAATGATGAGATTTTCCGGCAATTCCTTTCCTATCTTAAGATTTTTACACTGTCTTTCTATCAGTTTGTCCGGGAACCATAAATCATTCTTCCTTCTATCTATGGTTAATCCTACTGTTTCCGTACCACACCGCTGAAGTTTCTTGGGAAAGGCGAGGACCGTTAGAAGCTTGCAATTACATCATGCTTCTTTTTAAACATTATCCTGAAACTTTGACCGCTCTTGTTTCAGATGACAATTGGTTACGGCATCAGATTTCCAAATGAGGAGTGCCCAGAAGCTATCATTGTCATGGTGGTAGAGGTGAGTCATTATTGTAGTGAATATTGTATTGGATTGTAGTGTCCAAAATACTTTACCTATAGCTGTGACCATTCCAAACCAGACTATGGGATTACAAATGCGGTGAAACTAGTAAAAGAGGTCATACTTAGCAGAATGCTCTTGACTACTCCTTTGGTAACACCTATTAACCCTTCAGGTTACAATGCCCGCATCCGCCACAAGCGAAGAAGATGAAAGTATTCAAAAGCCGACACACACGAAGTCATCACTACATAGTATAAAACAAAGTCGCTTTCTATGTCCCTATGTCCCTATGTATGCTTAAATCTTTAAAACTACGTAACGGATTTTGATGCGGTTTTCTTTAGTAGATAGAGTGATTCAAGAGGAAGCTTTACATATATAATACATGCATAATATGCTTAAGGATAACACACAATAATCATTTTCCTGTGCAGAACCGGGGCGGGTCGCTAGTATTATATATTTTATCAAAGTTTCTTCATAAAGGAAACACATCTGAAACTCTGAAGCAATAACAACCGTTTTATCTTTCAGATAGTAGCCGGCACAGCGATGTCAGGCGGTCTTTCAAGTTTACTGTTCACTAAACTGGTGCGACCCAACCGGCACGTCTCGTCTGTGGGCTTCAGCAAGAAAGCTCTTGTAAGTATCAATCCTTTTCCTGTAATTTGCATGTCACTTCATCTAGAAGAAGTTCCTAGGATTTTCTTCACTGAAGTCAGCACTTTTTGAACTCGCCAAAAAGGGAAATCTAACTTCACTATGATGTAAATATCCTAAAGTTTGGGGAAAAATTTAGGCTGCTCGAACAATTTTCATCTAAAAATTTAATAAAATTATTGATGTGAAACTTCTATATAGGCGAGGGGTAAAAGGAGGGGTGGGGGCCGGGTCGTGATTCCTGTAGTAATGTGGCCTGTAAAGGAACTAACGCCTTGCTTGTTGCTCACTATTATGTCAATATACTTTTCATTCGTGTTCTTTTTTGCACACTTGTGCTAAATAATTTCGATGTTTCACATCTGCCAGGCGTCCCGTGACGGCTCACTATTTTTTTTATTGTTTTAACTTTATACCTATGTTCATGTTTCAGATCTGTCTACGGGACGGCCAACTGGTTCTCCAGTTCAGGGTGTGGGATCTGCTGAGTCTCCACATCGTCAGCACAAACATTACTGCCTATATATTGAAGCCTATCAGGTTAGACTCCCGCAGCTATAAAACCTCCATTATTTTCAATGTTACTTGAATTTTTTTCTTTACTTACTACTGTAGATTTAGAAGCTGGCTCAAACTCAGTCAGTGTTTTACAGATATGATTATCTACAAAATTCAAATCATCATCATCATCTCAGTCGAAAGACGTCCACTGCTGGACAAAGGCCTCCCCCAAAGATCTCCACAACGATCGGTCCTGCTTTGCCCGCATCCAGCGACTTCCCATGACCCTCACCAGATCGTCGATTCACCTCGTGGGGGGCCTGCCCACACTACGTCTTCCGACGCGCGGCCGCCATTCAAGAACCTTTCTGCCCCAACGGCTGTCGGTTCTACGCGCAATGTGCCCAGCCCATTGCCATTTAAGTTTGCTGCTGCCTCCTATAGCATCTTTTTCTCACCAGGTTAGCTGGCAGAGAACTCATTATGAGTTAAGCTTACCTAATGTATAATATCAACTTTACTTTGTAATTTTCTGTATGTTTGTGTGTGTACAATAAATAAATAAATAAAAATAAATAAGTTTAGTGATTCTTCGGGCTATGTCGGTAAAATTCAAATGCTACTTACCAATCAACTTCTTTGAGAAAAGTTTAGTTGGACATAAGTGAGTGGCAATTCTAAAGAACTCGTAAGATTCTCTTCGTTTTCATACTCGTATTCGTAATTGTTTCGTCGTTCTGTAACGTAGTAATTTATTGTCAACATTTACTGGCATAACCTTTATAATTTGACGGAGCCTTTAACTCACTCGTTTTTGTAGTTTCAAATTCAATGTTGTCACAATTTTATCTCATTTGCAGGACCCTAGAAGGTGAATTTGTTCAGCACTACATCCACCAACTGAAACTAAAGCAGGCTAATGCGTTCTTGCTCTGGCCAATCACAGTCGTCCACGTCATCGATTCCGAGAGTCCATTGTACGAGTTTTCTGCGCAAGATTTGATGGATTTTAGGTACTTAGTATTTTACTACGAAAAAGTCTGAAGAACAATGTGATCTTATCCATCCTTATGTATAATATCTACTACTTTAAAATTTATCTAAGAGTAAACAATTAATTCAGTTTATTTTGTATAATACCAATTGGTTCTTTTTGTTTATACAATAACAGTTACAGTCCTAGTTAAGCTAAGTTAAACACTTTAAACTTTGAACCGTTCTTATGGCTGTTGAATAAGGGAGATATTCACAGTGCACTTACTTTAAAGTAAAACTTTTTTGGAAATTTTGACTATCTTTGTTTGTTTATCTATCTTTCTCACTATCAAGGCCTTCTATTATTTATTAGCTATTTACCCTGATACCAGGGTAGGCTCGAACACCTCGGTGCGGAAGTTTATTAGCTGTTCACGAACGATTAGTATCTTCGTTCATGGCTTACTCGTATATCTTTTAAATTTACCTGCGATAGATGGCAGCTACACTACTCAAACCACGATTTGTGTCCAGCCAGTATTGTACGAGTAGCAAGCGGATTAACAAACAAACGGTGGTGTGGGTGGTGTGTGGGTGGTATGTGTGTGTGTTTAGTGACAGGACAGCGCGTTTAGGGCGAACTTGATTTATTGTAATGGCCGTTCGGCCGTACAGGCAGACAATAAGAAATGTCAAGAAAGAGAGCAAAACCACATGGCAGCTGCCTTATATACTTACGTTGTAGCGACACCTATTTCCGCTAGGAAGTACTGACAAGCGTTTATTGCCATCTATGCGTATTTAATATAAACTACTGAGTAAGATCAGTGTGAAAGGATATGACAGTGTTGAGGATCCTACCAGTATCTAAAGTAGTATGAAAGTATTTCTATACGATAATAGATTTCGCTTTACAATTATACTAGTAAAGATATTTTAGTAAAATTACCACAGTGTGTGTGTGTGTGTGTGTGGTGGAGTGTAAGATTATTAATAAATGAAAGAATTTCCTCACAGATTCGAGATAGTGGTCTGCCTGACGGGGTCTTCGCAGAGCATGGGGACGATGACGCAGTCCAGGACATCCTACCTGTCAAAGGAGATCATCTGGGGTTACCGGTTTAAGAATGTGCTCCAGTTAGTATCAAATAACGATGCTTGCTTGCTCGTCGTGCGCACAGGTCGTGCCTTACCTCAGAAACGCTTGTATCGGAATTATTGAGCCGCGCTAAGGGACAAGATAACACGATAAAATTTAATAAAACAGTAAACGACAGAAATCACTTAAATCCAACACCTTTAGAATGGATTTCCCACAATTCCCAAATACGAAGTTACAATATTTGTATTAATTGGCAGTTTATATAACAAAGATCTTATCTTTTGAAGTAAAATAATATTATTTATTCTGTGGTAAAAGCAAATAATAATTAAGAAGCAATTGGGCTAAAGTAACTTCAATTTCAGCATCAAGCAAAAATAACTTTCATCATCATCATCATCATTAACAGCCTGCGGCAGTCCACTGCTGGACATAGGCCTCTCCCAAGGCGCGCCAAAAATAACATTAAAACAAAGTATTTTCCGTTCGATTTCTATCAAATGTACAGTGCAATTAAATACGCTATCACCTTCAACAATATTTACAAAAAATCTTAATTCATAAAAGTTCAATAGAAAGAGGACTAAAATAAGGAAACTGGTCATTAATTGTATTTTCCTCATCCGCTACTCACTCATTTTTCTCATTTGCAAAACGTTTCATCCACAGCTACTCAAAGAGCAAGGAGTCCTACATCATCGACGTAGAAAACCTCAACACTTACGAGCAAGTTGAAACCCCCCTCTGCAGCGCCAGTCGCCTCAAAGAGTTCGAAGAGGACATCAAATCTTCCAGAAACCTCCTCTCATCTCCCAACATCTCCATGACGAACATATCCTTGAGCCAGGAGGATTCGTCTTCGCAAGCAAATGATTCCTTCCTTTCGATACCAAGTTTGAACAGGAATGGGACTCAGAGGAGTTTGGGATGGAACTTCCGAAGGTTTCATCCTGAGAGATATGTAGGACAGGCTATACATGAAGAGACTATGTAAAAGATGTGATGGTTAAAGCAGACGACATCTTTATAAAGAAACTAGACTTCCGCCGCGGCACCGCCCGCGTTAACAGTTTTTCCCGTGCGAATGAGGCATTTTCCCGCGGTAGAAGGTAACTTATGTTACTCAGGGTGAATGTAGCTTTCTAATGGTGAAAGAATTTTTGAAATCGGTTCAGTAGTTTTTGAGTTTATTAAACAAACATACACCCACACAAATACAAATCTTTCCTCTTTATAATAATAGTTTGGTAGTATGATGAGCTAAATTAAATACTTTGCAGTCATGAAGGAAAAAAAATTCCACGCCCATAATTGGGCGCGTATAATTTTTTCTTCCTTCATGTTTGCAGTGCTTTGCATGCAGCAAATTCTAAAGCTAAGAAGAAATAGTAAATAGTAAGTTAAATAAAAACTAATGATGTAAAAATAGTTAATCTTAGATAATTAAGTGTTGTAATAAAGTTAATGATATCTTTGTTGTATTTATTAAAGTTTTCAGAAAAACGAGTAAATATTTGTAATTTGTCGCCATATTAATCAGTACATAGATGAAGGTTTATCCTAAATCAAAACAGGGTATATAAGACATAATAATATTAGTAGACGTACTTACATTATAATTTCATTAGAATTTAGACCAGTAGGTACTTACTTAATTTAGAAAATAAATTATATGAATACAATTAATTCTACTCTTATTCATAATGGACGTGATGATCAAAAGACCAACAAAAGACCAAAATTTAGTCTGACATTTAATGTCACCTGAAAAATGATGCTGATAGAGAGATCTATATTTTGAGTTTCCTTAAGTATGTACGTGATCAAAATCAGGGACTTTCTACATGGACCGAAACATCGCAAAATATAAATGTTTTGCTCGTAATATCGACCTTCAATAGGGCAAATTATTTTATTTAAAGCAAACAAAGACCAGCCGTTGTTAAAAAAATTTGTAGCAGTCCTTTGTTCAACAGTGGACGTATTTTGGCTGAATCAAAGAACTGTATCTTTTGAAAATCGCAAGTTCTATGTTTCTCTGTAAAACGAGGTAGGTACTTTGCAAAAACATTTCCACCACATTTTCCATTTCCTTCTCATCTAAATTCAAACATTCAATTTTGGAATTCCTTCGTCACTCATACGTCATGCCCGTCCGTTATTCTTCAGTTTTCCCTTGAATTCTAACGTTGACCACAGTGTTTCTTAAAAATGTGTACCTATAGTTCCGTGTAAGTTGAATTTATACTTGATTTGTTTCCATGTGAATAAAATTTAATTAAACCATTTCAATCCAGACAGTTCCTCGTAGTATTTTTATTTCACTACTAGTGCGTGGAGTCAAGGGAAACTTCAATCTTTAGCCGCTCCTGACGGCTCGCCAAGGTCCTGGTGAATCGTAGGCACGACATCTCTTTCAAGATAAAGGCACTTTTGTTTAATATATCAACATCGTAAATTGAATATACTACTTTCAAGATCAAGAAACAAAGAGTATCTAACATTATAGAGACATATTATATGGCGACCCGATCCTGTCAACACCTCGTGATTTTCCCGCCGTAAACCTAATTCACCTGAGCTAATTCACCTTGGTGAATTAGGTATAATAAAAGTAATTTTTATTCACTTAGGTGCCAACTGACGAAGCTGAAGACTTCGGACGGTAGAACCGTGTCTTCTAAGCCTGAGCTACTGGAGGAAATCGAGGGGTTCTATGGACAGCTGTACACGACAACACGGACACCTGTCAGCCAAGCAACAACTGACCCCAGAGCTAGGCTAACCCGACACTACACCGAAGACATCCCGGACGTCAGCCTGTACGAGATTAGGATGGCTCTCAAACAGTTAAAGAACAATAAGGCGCCGGGTGATGACGGAATAACTGCTGAGCTTCTGAAGGCAGGTGGTACACCGGTCTTGAAAGCCCTTCAGAAACTGTTCAATTCCGTCATCCTCGAAGGTACAACGCCGCAGGCGTGGCTCAGAAGCGTGGTGGTCCTCTTCTTTAAAAAGGGTGATAAAACCCTTTTGAAGAACTACAGACCCATCTCGCTTCTGAGCCATATCTACAAATTGTTTTCGAGAGTCATCACGAATCGTCTCGCGCGCAGGTTCGACGACTTCCAGCCTCCCGAACAAGCCGGTTTCCGAAAGGGCTTTAGTACCATAGACCACATCCACACGCTGCGGCAGGTTATACAGAAGACCGAAGAGTATAACCAGCCACTATGCTTAGCGTTCGTGGACTATGAGAAAGCCTTCGATTCGATCGAGACTTGGGCAGTGCTGCAGTCTCTTCAGAGGTGCCAAATTGACTACCGGTATATCGAGGTGCTGAAGTGTTTGTACGATAATGCCACCATGTCTGTCCGGCTCCAGGATCAGAACTCCAGACCAATCCAACTGCAGCGGGGTGTGAGACAGGGAGACGTTATTTCTCCGAAACTGTTCACCGCTGCAATGGAGGATGTCTTTAAGCTTCTGAACTGGAAAGGACATGGCATCAATATCAATGGCGAGTACATTTCTCACCTTCGGTTTGCCGACGATATCGTGGTCATGGCTGAGACCTTGGAGGACCTCGGCACAATGCTCGATGACCTCAATAGAGTTTCCCAACAAGTGGGTCTGAAGATGAACATGGAGAAGACAAAAGTCATGTCGAACGCCCATGTAGTACCCACTCCAATAAAAGTTGGGGACTCCGCTCTCGAAGTTGTAGACCATTACGTCTACCTGGGACAAACAGTCCAGCTAGGTAGATCGAACTTCGAGAAGGAGGTCAATCGTCGAATCCAACTTGGATGGGCAGCGTTCGGGAAGCTGCGCAATATCTTTTCGTCCCAAATACCGCAGTGTCTTAAGTCTAAAGTCTTTGACCAATGTGTGTTGCCAGTTGCACTTACGGATCTGAGACGTGGTCGCTAACGATGGGCCTCATAAGAAAGCTCAAAGTCACCCAAAGAGCGATGGAGAGGGCTATGCTTGGAGTTTCCTTGCGTGACCGAATCAGGAATGATGAGATCCGCAGGCGAACCAGAGTCACCGACATAGCCCGAAGAATCGCTAAACTTAAGTGGCAATGGGCTGGGCACATTGCACGTAGAACCGACGGCCGTTGGGGCAGAAAGGTTCTTGAATGGCGACCGCGCGCCGGAAGACGTAGTGTGGGCAGGCCCCCCACGAGGTGGACCGACGATCTGGTGAGGGTCGCGGGAAGCCGCTGGATGCGGGCAGCGCAGGACCGATCATTGTGGAGATCCTTGGGGGAGGCCTTTGTCCAGCAGTGGACGTCTTTCGGCTGAGATGATGATGATGATGATGAGGTGCATTAATTATACGTTAAGTGATCTTTATTCACCTAATTCACCTAGGTGCATCCAGCACACTAATAGTAAACTTTGTTCTCATTTTGTACTGAAATATTTTTGTTTTGGACCAATTACAACCCCGAGACCACAGATTACAGACTCACCACAGCTAGGTAGTTGACAGAATTTGTTTATTTAAGATTTGCATTCTAAGTCAATAAATCAACAAGTTCTTTAGACAAGATTTCCTTGTTACATTTACCTATCCAGTAGGATTGAATTTATTTACTTATTATACGTTTATTTTTATCACAATGAACGTTTCTTCTCGCAAACATCTGCCCCTTGCCTCAACAAAAATATTTTGAAACTGTGTTGTTTATTTTTAACCTGTTTTCAAACAAACTTATTAACCGCAAAATCCTTTCCTCCATATGGCTAACTGTCTGCAGCTTTCAACTTATAAACAAACAAACCTTCCGTTTGATTAAATACTAATACGAAAAATCTAAGGAAGATGTTAGGTGCGATGTCTTTGGTTACTTTTCAGTTAACTCTACATTACTGGCAAATCTTTTTTCACTTTGTGGGAAAGTTTTTTTTTTATATAAAAAAACCTATCTTGACGACCCCGTAGAACAGGTTAATAAATAGTTACTAACGTAACCCGTAGCCTAGTAGGACGTAGTTCGTCTACCTACGAAGCACAGGGGCGCGGCTTCGAATCCCGCCCAGGGCAAACATTCGTGCTATGAGTACTTGTATTCGCCTTGTGTCTGGATATTGTATATTTATTATATGTATGTATATCAGCTCCCTGACACTCTGGTAACTCATAGTAGGCACAGGCTCTGCCTAGTTTGGGGTCAGATGACCGTGTGTGAGATGTCTCCACATATTTATATATTTTTTCGGTTTTTAGCATTTTATTCTACGAGTATGTACAGATTTTCGACGTCTACAGTTTTATTATATACTAGCGACCCGCACAGGAAAATGGTTATTGTGGGTTATCCCTAACCCTAAGTAAATTATGCATGTATTATACATAATACACCTTCCTCTTGAATCACTCTATCTATTAAAAGAAACCGCATCAAAATCCGTTGTGTAGTTTTAAAGATTTGAGCATACTTACATAGGGATATAGGGACTGAGAAAGCGACTTTGTTTTATACTATGTAGTGATATTTATTATCTAAGCCACCACACCATGGCACAGTACTATGCTGACATCTCAGGTGTATGAGATCAGTAAGTAAATAAACTTTCAACCAAAAAAAAGATTAATAAACCAATGGATCATCATCATCTCAGCGTGTAGACGTCAACTGCTAGAGAAAGGCCTCCCCCAAAGATCTCCACAATGATGAAAATGAAAATCTTTATGAAAATGAAAATCAAATTTATTGTTTATATAAACAAAAGTTATAGGCACAGCAATTTGCTGATTTTAAGCCTATCCTTGGTCATGATAATGATGGGTAGTGTAGCTATAGGTTTTAGACTTAAGTTAACAATTTAACTATTTTAACATTTTAATATTATGAACTTAAGTCCGTAATACTTTAGTTATTACTTACAATATCACATAATACAAAACTAACAGTGAATTATAATGCATGGTATCCTTAGTAAAACAAAAGAAAGAATACATTATTACAATTATTTATCATTATGCCTCCGGTGACACACATCACGCAACACCTTTAAATAGATGATCGGTCCCGCGCTGCCCGCATCCAGCGGCTTCCCGCGACCCTCACCAGATCGTCGGTCCACCTTGTAGCGGGCCTGCCCACGCTACGTCTTCCGGCGCGTGGCCGCCATTCAATAACCTTTTTCTTTGGCAAACCAAGACCCTCACTTTCTGGGGCCTACGGGCCTACCAATGGATAACGTTTAATAAATTCTAAAGCACAACACAAGTCGTCGCCACAGAAGGGAAAAATAACTACCTACGCATCATCTGCTGAGGTCATTCACCTCTCTTGCGGTTTTACTACAATATATAAATATTTATACTCAGTTTATTTATACCAATAGTAACTAGTATTGCTATTTATAGATCTTTATGTGGGGCAGTGAAGTGGTTAGTTATTTTCGTTACTCAGATTCGTATTAAATATTTATTATTTAAAATGTCAGCAACCTCCGTGGTCGAGTGTTCAAAGCTCGCCTGACGTTACGGAAGTTTCGGGTTCGAATCCCGGTGGGGACCCGTCGAACAAATATCACTTTGTGAGACTTTCCCCGGTTTGGTTAGGACATTGCAGGCTGAATCACCTGATTGTCGGAAAAGAAAGATGATTCCGTGCTTCGAAAGGCACGTAAAGCCGTTGGTCCCGGCTACTACGTATGTAGTCGTTATAGGAGCCATGACATACAGAGAAACAAAAAAAATTGAAAAATCTCGATATTACTTCATTCACCTGAATCATTAATTAACATTTTTTTATCTATGTACTGATTTTCGACCTCTACTTACAGTTTTATTATTTAAATTGTCAACAACTTTGATGATGTCTAATCAAGAACAAATAAAAATAACTTCAGACGAAATATTATTAACTTGCAGGTAGTCAAAAAATTATAACAAAATAAATGTTTACTAGGCAGTATTAATAATAAAATGTATCAGACAAGACTGTCTGTACGTTTCTTGTGAATCGTGACATTAATCAACAATGGCGAGCGTAAGACGTGTTTATTTATTAAATAATATGATTATGTATTTTGAAAAGTAAAATAATCGCAATAACTTAGCAAACATAATTATAATATTAAATACTAGCTGTCCGCCCACGGCTACGCCCGCGTTGTTTTTTTTTCCCTTAGAAAGTATCTAAGATGTTGACTGGGGATATAAGGTACCACCATGCAAAATTTCATTTAAATCGGTCCAATGGTTCCATAGATTAGCGTGTACAAACAGACTGACAGACGGACATTTTTTCAAAACTTGTATTTTTGTGTTCAGCTACACTCAGATTTTTGAAAAACAAATCAATGTACAGACACGCCGATTCTTCAGTTTTATTATAGTAGTAAAGAAGAAGATAAATAAATAAGGAACAATAGTTAGACATATACCAATCTATTATGTAGGTATATATTGTAGCAAGCAAACTTGGCACTTCAGTATAGTTGGTCGTAGGAATGCAATCAGAAAAGTAGAACGATCTATTTTAAAACAAACATACTACACTTAGGTGCAATGATATAGGTAGTGATGATTAACTAGGTGCACTTAAACACAAAGTGTACATATATATAGGTGGCCTTGTTGCTAAACAGCTATTTCTTTCTACCAGCCAACCTTATAGACAAGGGGGTAACATCTTCACATACATCCGTACAAACAACACACAATATTGCCTGGTAGAAATTGCTACCTTCGTAATAAGGCTACCTATAAGATTTCACTTCTTTACGATGTTTTTATATCAACGCGCTAGACCTAGGTCCGAGCCTCCCGTACTCCCGCCCCTAGACGCGTTGGTACATGACTACTTTGGGGTAGAACCATCCGCTCCCCCGCAAGTCCGATGAAACCTGATTGGTCGTACCTTTTCAACGTAAGTGTAGACCAAATTATAAAAGAAAATAGACAAAGAGCGGGAATATAAATTGCTGCATTGGTCGTACTTTTTCGACACAAGCTTGGTCAATACAAAAAAATATTTTCAAAGAAATGTCTTCCATCAGACAGACTCATCCATCCAGTAATGTACAGTAGCAGCCATGAGAGCGCTATTATTCCATAGCAGTAAAAGCGAGTTTCGTAACGCGAGTGTCCAACCGGATGTGCTGGCCACTGTACTATTAAAAACAATTAAACCTAAAAACATGCATCATCATTTTCTCTTTATAATCAACGCATATTAAAACGGTACAAAGTTTAAAGTATTTTGCTTGATAGGCTTCTAGATTCAATTAGCATCTAGCCAAGCAGGAAATAATCTTGTCCTGTACGTACAGCCATTATACCAGTTTTGCTACTTTCACTATCATGAAAGTCGCGCAAGGCAAAATATACTTAGACAGTCATTTTTTGTATCTAGAAACTTATTTACACATTAGATAAGTACAGTACCAAGCACATACGGCGTATGACTTTCAGCTAGTTTAAAATACCTCTTCTATATCTATAATAATAGAATAATAATAAATCCATTTATTTCAGGGAATATTTTGGGCTCCGCCCGCTTACGTTGACAGAATTAACATTATGTTATTCCGTGGTCATTCCAGAAAGGTCTATTTCTTTGACAAAAATTTTAATAAAATTGATTCAGCATTTTTGGAGCCTATTCAATGCAATAAACAAACAATTAAATCTTTCCTCTTTATTAGTATAAATGTTACAGTCAAAACTTGTAACCAGTCAAAACCACTTTTCAGTGCAAAAATCAAGCGAAAGTGATATAAAGGTGCGCTTACACGGGCAACTAAAATTGCTCAATTCCAGTCAATTCTCGTCAACTATGACGTCACGACCACATCAGGCAATTTACGGCAACGGCGACAAGCATCAATATAGGGCAATACAAAATTGAGCGATATGGAGCGATATCGAGCCCTACTTCCACCCGACCTCTCGCTTTCCCCGCGGAAGCAAGACGGCAAGCCGCAAAACAAACAAGTGCGAACGAGATACATACAAAAATTGCCTGGAATTTCCAAGCCCATTGGAAATTCAGCAATTCGTATCTGCGACATTGAGAGATATGAAATATCTGGAGCAATTAAAAGCAATATCGCCGAAATAATTGCCGCAATTTATTGAAATTGCTCCATATTGCTCCACTTATTGCTCCAGATCGGTCCATTCGTGTTGCCGAGCAATTATTGCCCGGAATTGCCCTCGTGTAAGGGCACCTTTAGGCTAAACTAGTTCACCAGGCACGGGAGTTCACGGCACCCCTACTTCGGATAGTTCTTATAGGTCTGAAGGGTATGTAACCCACAACACTGCGCCATACCCTTCGTGTTAGGTTACACATGAACCTAACCTAATCTAGAAGTGGTTTTAACCGGTTATGAGTTTTGACTGTAACATCCATGAAGGAAAAAACATTCCACGCCCATAAAAAAATATTATTATTATTATTATTCCCTTTTTTTGAGCGCGTAAAATTTTTTCTTCCTTCATGGTAACATCCATACTAATATTATAAAAAGGAAATATTGAATAGGCTCCGAAAATACTGAACCCATTTCAATAATACTTTGGATGGAATAGACCATAGAAGAAGTTTTTTTTCTTCGAATAGACCTTTGGAATAACATAGGCTATAATAGGTCTTATTCCCACTGTAAAAGATGTTAACGCGGGCGGAGCCGCGGCGAAAAGCTAGTATATAAAAAACGATCAAATCCGTAGAGCAGAAATCTAATATATCTACGTATATGTGTATCTATGAGTCGTCTTTTTTCTCAGAATTTTTTATTATAATTATCCAGGAAATGATGTCCGAAAACCCCATGATCTGTGAACGGTTGATATAGCGAAGCGCAAGGCTAAACCAATTGCTATCAATTTACTTAACCGGATATTGTGGGCGTTTTCAGCTGAATCATCGGTTAACACTACTGAATTTTAATTGAGTAAACAATTACATCTATTATTTGTTGTTTACTTGTAGTTATCACTGCGTAGTATAAAACAAAGTCGCTTTCTCTGTCCCTATGTCCCTATGTATATGCTTAAATCTTTAAAACTACGCAACGGATTTTGATGCGGTTTTTTTTAATAGATAGAGTGATTCAAGAGGAAGGTTTATATGCATAATAAATGCATAATATACTTAAGGATAACCCACAATAACCAGTTTCCTGTGCGAAGCCGGGGCGGGTCGCTAGTTTATTATAATATTAGTTTAACTAGCTACCCGCCCCGGCTCCGCACAGGAAAATGGTTATTGTGGGATATCCTTAAGTATATTATGCATGTATTATACATATAGACCTTCCTTTTGAATCACTATATCTATTTAAAAAAACCGTATCAAAATCCGGTCGCTAGTTAGATAATAAAATGAATACGACAATAAAAATTGATAATATAGCGGCCTTATTGCTAAGACAGTAATATTCTCTAGGCAAGCTTTATTAGGAAAATAAAATAACATTTATTTAAATTGAAGGGAAAGAAAAGTAATGCATATTTTTAGTGAAAATTTTAATTAGATATTAATTTTTCCATCCGCCGTAATGCACAGATTATTTTTTATTTTTTTCTATTAATTTATTAAAATTTTATACAATTAGTTCCGATCGCAAACACAATATTTCCAATTTTCCCTTCTTCAATTCTAATATCAGTGAAGTAAAACGTTCCACAATATAAGCTTTTGCGGTTGTATCTTTTCTACATTGTTGCCATTTGCCATAATATAAGTTCAAGGCTATATTTCTGACCATGACCAAGCCTCCATGGTTATCTAAATAGTCTATATACAATACATATTATATACGAGTATATATTAGACTAGCGAAAAGCTGTGGAAATCACGCAAACGTTAGTATTCCTAGACGGGGTAGGTCATTGCTAAATTTGCACAAAAAAAAACTAGATTTTTGAAGCAGCACATAATAGTTTGAAAACATGCGACTAAATAATGGAATTTGGTGAAGAGATCTGATTTCACGTACGTCATTTTTCAGATTTTTTTACTTCTCGGCCTTTTGGTTAAGATCAAAGTGAATTTTTCAGTTGCAATATGTAATTTTTAACTTCCGACGAAAAAGAGTTGTGTTATATGTTTGACGTGTATGTCTGTCTGTGCTATCGTAGCTCCTAAACGAATGCGCCGATTTTGATCTAGTTTTTTTTATTTGCAATGTGTCACCATCGAGAGTGTGACTCCTTGCAAGATTGCACCTTGGATCATAAAAGATATCTTCATCCATTAACTTAAAGATTAGGTATTATCAGCTCTACTCTATACTTTTTAAAACTTTCACGGTTGTTTTCATAACTATTAAGATTTACCACGGTAAATATCCCGTTTTAAATCTTAATAGCTCTATTCTAGTTGTTGAAAGGAAAAAGTAAATTATGTTTTGTTAATGTCAAGCCTGTGTCTAGATTTCGTTAACAGCCTATATTAGCCCACCGAAGGGCTCAGGGTGATTGGGCCTTAGTCGACCACTCTGGCCCAGTGCGGGTTGGCCACAAACACACAACCTTTGAATTTCTTCGCAGGTGTGTGCAGTTTTCTCACGATGTTTTTATTCATCATAAAACTGTCGAAAGAACCTACAGTAGCCAGCACATCTTGAGAGCACCCGTACGTATTCCGTAGCGGTAGGGGCGAATATCGTAGTGCGAATGTCCAGCCGCATGTTCTGGCTTCTATACATAAACAAAATTATGTTAACAGGCGGCCCTATGGCTAGGATAGCAATCTCTACCAGGCAACCTAAATTATTCACATTTCCTTCTTTAAAACCGTAAACTTTTGTATAGAATAATATCACGTAACAAAACCTTACTAAAAATATAACAGTAAAATAAAAATTGGTAACTGTCTTAAGAAAAAAGACGAATTAAAAACCTTCTAATTTAAAAGCCGCTTGACGACTCGTAAAGGATGTATGAAAAACATTAGAACAGCTGATAAGTTTTAAACGGTAATATACGCCTTCGAGTCATAACATTAACCGGTACCTAGCCAGCCAGTCACCCGCCAACCACATGCCTACAGCACGCGTCCAAGCGCGCCAACGCGAAAATTGGCGCGAAAGTGTATACGACAACTCGTATTCCTAATTCAAACTTTTAAAAATAATTTTTCTTTTCGGCCATTTTAGATAGTGCCAGTATTTGTATAAAAGTATTTTTTGTTTTTTTTTGTGCCAGTATTATTGTAGATTTAGTTATTTTTTGTTGTTAAAAATGAAGTTGTTGTTGTTTTTGTTATTAGTGGGCTGTGCAGTTAAATGTGATGAAAGGTAAGTTTTAAAAGTAGATTAACATTAAATTTATTAATAAAAAAAAATCTTACAAAATAATACCATTGCGTTGATTTTTTAACTTAGAAACAAAGAAAGGCAACAAGACCTTTTTTTAGTAGAACCTGTGGTAGAGTCATTGACATTTCATTTTATTTCTATATTTAAGCATTTATCATCTCATGTGAGTCACAAATATCTATATTTATGAGTAATTCACTCGTGGCATTGTGACAGCGTGATAATATTTTATTTATATTTCCTTCCTAAGAGGCAAGCAAAATAAAGTTATGGTGATGTTTTTTTTTTAACTTTTATTTTTCTAAATAAAATTGTGATTGGACGTAGAAATTTTAACTTTTTACTATTTTATTTAAGTATTTTTATTGAAAGTTTATTTAATACAACTACCTACTTTATAAAGACATCTTATTTGTACTTCTACCATTTTTATCGTTTACGATCTTATATAAGTTTAGTGACTTTTTCAATATATTTTTTTAATTTGTTGCTCATGCTCATAATACTATGTGTATGTACAATTTTTTTATAGAATTACTAGTCCTAAACAAAAAATATATATATTTTATTACACCCATTTTGTTTTTATTAAATGTTATTATTTTTTTAATTAACTGCTAAAACTATTTTATTTAAATAGTAACCTATTTATTTATACCTAATTTTGTTCTGTTTGTTATTCTGCACTCTGTTATTAGATAAATTATTTATTTATTTATTTGGTACCAACACAGTAACTACATATTTATTTCCGTAATGATATGTACCTAATACATGCTAGCACGTTTTAAAGTAAATATGCACTAGTGCGAACTACGCGTAAAATCGATGTTTGACGTCTCTAAATTTAAGATGACAATCACCTGTCCTTCTTCTTTCTTTAATATTATTTAGGTTCACTTAAAATTCTCATCTTTTCAAACATTTTATTGTTGTCAACTTTCTTTAACTCTAATAAACCATGCTTTGGTAACATTTTGCATCTTTTTATTATTCTAAAAGAACCTACCTATAGAACTGAAAAATTGTTATAATTCCAATAAATTATTATATAACAGTGCGGAGAAAAAAACTGCATATATAAGAAATAAATAAATGCCGACGGCTTTGATTATCTGCTGACGGCTTATATTGCAGAAATCCCAGCAAAAAAATTTCCGATGAAATTCCACAATCAGATTAATCCTGTGCAAACAAGATCGACGAATCCACGCGACAGCAACTAGGTCACGTTGGCACATAAATAAACACACTCCGATGTTTCACTCTTATACAGGATGCGAATTTTGTTACTCTTATCACAGAATACCAAATAGCTCTTATCATGCAATTACTGAACGGAATCAAATGAAAGGACATTAGGCAATTTCCATACAATGATGGTCCAAAAAAAAGTGTGCGGCCAGACCCAAGATTTTTCCAATATAGCTAGTTCATATTTAGACCTAAAAAATAGAATAGAATATACTTTATTGCACACAAGAGAATTCCACAAAACATAATTAAAACAACACAGGTGTACAAAAGTCGGCCTTATTGCTAGGGTAGCAATTTCTACCAGGCAACCCTCAATATATATTATGCACTTAACCCTGCATTTTTTGAGTAGGGTGATCCATAGGGTAAAATCCTCCAAACTATTAAAATGCTCCAGTACTAAAACTTAAATAACTGTTGAGAAATCGCAGTTTCAGAGGTAAATCCATAGTAATAATAATAATAATAATAATAGTAGTAGTAGTTTAATGTCCTTATTATCTAGCTATTAAAAATATTCCTAAGTCTAGCCGCAATTCTTTTTTACCAGAATGAAAGCCTGATGTCCTTAACCTCGCAAGATCCAAGCGTCCTATTTTAAGAAAAAATCACTTTGCTATCCCTGTCCAAGACGGTTTCCTAAAACATAACTTTGCGGCCCAGCGTCCTAACAGTATGATATAATATTGTAACCCATTTTGCACTTTGAATAGTCCCGCCAATACAAAAATACATGTATTGTAAAGACTCTTTTTGTAAATCGAGTTCCTGGACCTTAAACACTTGAACCTATTTTTAGGACATTGGGTGGTCAGTTAAGTCGACCTAAAATTTAGATAGTTTGCCGCTTCCATTACCATACAGTATACTCATAATTTTTTTTAGGACAATTGGATGATTGAGCCTGCAATGTCCCATCCTAACCCAACTGAAGAAAGTCTCACAAAATGATATTTAATCGACGTGTGCCTCGGGGTTCGAACCCGGTACTTTCTGTAAAGCGAACGTTTTGTCTCTCAGAGGCCATTAGGCCCTATTGTACGTACATATTATGCTCTAAAATAAATTTAAAAATCATAATTATGTCCCTTTCCCGCTCTTAAGAACGAAAAGGGACAGGTGATTTACAACTTAAATTTAGAAACGTCAAACATCGACGACTGTTCACCCAGGTAGTCTCGAGAGGTGGACGGTGGGTTGGAAGGGGATTTTACGCGTAGTTCGCACTAATTTAGCAGGCATTTAAAAACATCCCGACTAAATTAAGCTGAAGATAGAGCTAAAATTTCTAAATTTTAGCTGCCACTCCAGAATTGAGTCCATTGTTTGAAAACATAATTTATTCGTTATCCAAAAGTATTCTCGTAGGACCCTGTATACCTGTTTACATTTAACACGTTTGCCGACAGATATAATTTTGTTACCAATCTGATAATAACGCTTCCTATTTTGTTTATCTATGGGTGTATGGCGATTTCCTATATTTATTTGAGTCAAATAAACAACTTATCTAGTTCATGTTAGATTGCAAATTTTTATAGATAAATAACATTGTATAACACTATTGTTTTTTTTATTGTATTATAGTTGGTTTCGAGAGGTTATACTTTATTAACACTAAATTTTTTAAGTAGTTACACCCCGCGGCTTCGCTTGCATTAGCAATGTTTCCAGTGGGAATGAGGAATTTTCCCGCGGTAAAAGGTACCAAATCCATGTCCTTCCCCAAGGTCTATTCTACTTTTGTACCAAGTTTTATTAGAATTGGTTCACTAGTTTCGGAGCCTATTCAATGCAAACAAACAAACAGTCAACTAAACTCTTTAATATTTTAATAATAATAATTTACATTCCCATATTACATTACATTTTTCATAATTAAATTATAGTGTAAATTAATTTTAGACCTTAAATAACTCCATATAGAGTTAAAGTACATAATATTTGTAAAATGAGAAACAAACTATAATTTAGGACAGAATAAATATTAGTTTTTGGATCAACATACAAGAGTAACAACAAAAAAACCTTTGTCTCGTCTGGGTGTTGATAAGGTCAACCTAAATAAAAGACGAAAATCAAAAATAACCCGACCGGGCGACCTCGCCTCGTTTGGTTAGACCATCCTACACTACACCACAGATTAATAAATAGTTACTAACGTAAACTACACCGAACACCATAACTTCAAAATTTTACTTAAATTAATCCTACAGTACTACAATGGGCCCAATTCCGGCATGGCCGCTAATAGTTATTTATGATACTAGTGCGGAAAGTATGTGATTTCCGATGAGTGTCATTTTATTCACGAGCGAGCAAAGCGGCTGTATAAGCCGACACGAGTCGGAAATCATCTTTCGCACGTGTATCATACAAGATTTTACAATGCATTGTGCAAGAAAAAAAAAACAGTTATATTAAAAAGGCGTATAAAATGACGGGCTTCATAAACAAAACACATTCGCGCTGAAAAAAACATCTACTGCGCATGTGCAAAGCTGTCGAATCGCAATAAGGCAATGAGTAAAATTTATTCAGCCACGCAAATTTTTAATTAATATTTGAACGTAATTTATCAATAAAAATCAATTTCTAAAGTAATTATACTAATTATAAACGCGTTTATTGAATTGTTATTTTTATTGTTCCCTTTATATTAGTAACAATTGGTAATAAAAATATCTCAAATACTGAAATGTTAGGTTGACTGGCTGAATGACAGCTTGAGCAAAAATTAAAAAAAAACTGAAAAGTAAAAAGCACTAGTGCGGAAAAGTACTACTTTCCGCACTGTTTGGCTGCCTAGAAAACGCTCCTTTTCGAGCACATGCATTGTAAAATCTCTTTTAAGTGGGTGTCCCTTAAATTGCATCATAAATATCCCTATTATGAAAATCCATGACAGACTTGCCATAACTTTAAATAGTATAACAATTAGAATCCATAATTTAAAAATGCATACTATTATTGAGCATAATTATTAAAATCCATAATTCTATAATCTTACAAAATCATAAATATAAGATATTTTGGTAAAAAAGAACTTAGGAGAAACAGCTTTTTTGTTGGTAAAAAAATAATAAATTATTATAATATGTTTACTATGTTAGTCAAATTTATATTTTTTAATTATTATACATACTAAGAGTATTCGTATTAAAGTTAGGTCTTTTAAATATATGTATTTCAAAATTATGGATTTTAATCGTTAGGTATGACATTTAACGATTATGAATTTTCAATAGGTATATACATTTTCAATTATGGGTTTTATTATAGACCCCTTTTAAGTAGTTGGTCTCTTTCATATGGGAATAAAAAAGGATGGGATATGAAGAGTGGCAGCTCTACCTTAAACTGCTTAATGTTTTTTTTTTTTTGCTTCCCCTGTGTTATTTTTGGTGGAGAAGCTACATATTTGGACGTAAACAGGTGTCAACTTTTATTTCATAATTACTATCCCCTAAAATACGCATAAACATATTTATGCAGTGCACCACCAGGTCTGTGAGGCACCAACCGCCACTGGATATGAATAAATTTAATTTTGAATGAATGATATCACTATCACTACATAGTATAAAACAAAGTCGCTTTCTCTGTCCCTATATCCCTCCCTATGTCCCTATGTCCATATGTATGCTTAAATCTTTAAAACTACGCAATGGATTTTGATGCGATTTTTTTAATAGATAGAATGATTCAAGAGGAAGATTTATATATATAATACATGCATAATATACTTATAACCCACAATAACCATTTTCCCGTGCGGAGCCGGCGGCGGCGCGGGGCGGGTCGCTAGTTTAAAATAAGCAGCGCAGCTGTCAAATTCAGCTTAGCTGTCAAGTTTACTTTTTAGATACAGAGCCTATAATAGATGTGTTCCTGTTGTTTTTCACTGTAATAATAAAACTAATAAAACAAATGAAGCGGAAAATTCTTTACCAACGCACGCATTAATTATTGTTATTAAATAAACCGTTAACAATGATTCGATTATGCACACAAGCAAAACGTGTCCAATTACATAACACGGTGAGGTCACACTCACTCACACACACACACACACTCGCACGTTGCGATCGCGTTTTGTTATTGTTTTAGTCGGAAATCGCTGCGCGTACGCAGAGAAGCTGTCAGCAATTTGGAGTGGATTTTGACCCAAGGGAGCTAGCACGAGGTTTCTCACGAGTAGTCACGAGTCAGACATAGTTTGGTCATTATTACTATTTAAAAAAAAACGTGATTCTTACTAAAATATTATTTAGTCTGTGCTAAAAGTCCAATAAAGTACTTGTAATCTAGGTGTAAAAGATTACCTAAAAGATTCCTAATAGTTGCTTCGAAACTACGGAGCCGATTTTGATGAAACTTAGTACAAAGATAGAATATAAAATATTTACCTATATTTTTTTGTTTGCTAAATATACCATGAGACATATAAAAACTCAACACCTTGAATGTGCTCCAAATGATGTAACAGGTCAATACACACTTGAGAGGGCAGCGTGGAATAACAATGTAACTCACTTTTTAAATAAACTTGGTCTTTAAGTTTCCAATTGGTTTATCGAGGAGAAAATATTTAAGTTATCGTTTTTTTTATTACTTAATTTCAAAGTGAAAGTCAAATGCATTTATATTAATTATTATAGGTATTTTTAAAATACTTAGTGAATTTTATTCCATCATCATCATCATTTCAGCCATTTATGATTTTTGTAATGTTATTTGTTAAATAATAAAATAAATAAAATAAATAAATATGTGGGGACATCTCACACACGGCTATCTGACCCCAAACTAGGCAGGCAAGCCTGTACTATGGGTGTCAGACATATACATACATATTTAAATATACAACTCCAGACACAAGGCAAACACAAGTGCTCATCACACGAATGTTTGCCCTGGGCGAGATTCGAACCCGCGACCTTGTGCTTCGTAGGCAGACGTACTACCAACTAGGCTACGAGATCGTCAACAAATAAATAAGTTCTGAGATCATTAAGTAGGTATTTAAAAAAATCTTTTATAGATAAATTGCTAAGAGGACAATACCGACTCAGGAATGTTAAAACAAACACTGAAGTACACACCAAAGGTACTTCCGAGTATTTGAGTTCAGCCACTCAATAACACAAATGTCTACAATTCACAATACTTACCATTTCATACATAAAACTGATTGATTTATAGGACAATTGTTTCTAAATAAAACCGAACTTTAGTACTATAGAGCAAATACTTTAAATGTTTTTGGTTTCTCTGTTTTACAACTTGTTTGAGTTACAACGTTTTGCTTTTCAACCTTTAATTGTTACTTTATTCTGCTCAACTACGAATTGCCTATTCATTGTCAAGGTTTGGTTAGACTTTCAATTGATGTAAATACTAGTAAGTAGCGGCTCAGCAAATACTGAAAGGAGATGCTCAGCGGTTTTGAGTAACTTTTTCAAAGAAACTTTCCTCGGAATAAGATAATTTCCTCCTTATACATAACAAAATTATAAATTGTAATAACCCCCGCCACAAAACCGTTACTTGATCCTTTGAACTACTAGAAAAAAGCTGATAATCTTCAATGGGCTGAAGATATTTTCTTGGATTATAGCTAAGAACACTCTCGATTGTGACACCTTGCATACAAAAAAAACTAGATTAAAATCGGCGCATCCGTTTAGGAGCTACGATGCCACAGACAGACAGACAGACACACACGTCAAACTTATACCTACGTTACGTTCTTTTTCGTCGGGAGTTAAAAATAATAATTTTAATCTGACGGTTTGTATGAAAAATTCGGTGGCCAAGTGGCTAGGGCCGTTGACTTCCATTCAGAAGTTCGCGGTTTCAAATCTCGGCACGTACTAATGTGTAAGTATTTGATTTTCGAATTCATTCGTATTAATATGTACGTTTATTCGACGCGTACGGTGAAGGAAAACATCGTGAAACCTGCACACCCCTGCGAAGAAATTCAAAGGTTGTGTGTGAAGTTGACCAACCCGCATTTGACCAGCGTGATCGAATACGGCTTTTTCACCCTAATTCAATGTAGGCTTGAATCCCACTGTTGGGACATGTTTGGGCTATTGAAGATCGATGTAGGTACATCTCTGTGGATGTACCTATTATAAATATTCAAGTGTTTGTGCAATTTCCATTGACCGACTTTCCATGGGTTATCGATTGAAAAAATATGTTAGTACCTACTGATGTTATCGGCTCATGACATGTCATTACTAAGTAATAAATTGAGTTTATGGTAACTGACTTACCCTAGGTGATTTTTAGGAAATCAAGATAGAGAACAATTAACATTGAAAAAAAACAAAACTAATCCGTTCCGCCCGCTGTTGCTCTATTCGTGATAACAATATTTTCCCGTGGGAATGAGGAAATTGTCCCATAGCTAGCTGTAAAACAGTGGGTTATGTTCAAATTGCCGACTCTTAATTCCTTATTGTTGTATCTAAAGTCGTTCAGTAGTGTAAAAAAAGTAGACAGATAATTTCGCGAATATAGTAGTTGGATTAAATAATATAAAGTAATAAAAAAGTTTTACACAATTTTGTAGTTTTGGCTATATTCAGTCAGATTGTATTTTAATTCTGGGATTTATGAAAAACAAAAACATTAAATTAAACTTCGTTATTGAAGACTGGCGATAGCAGATTTTTTACACACATAGATTATCTTATCCATTGCGTAAAGCAAACATAAACATATTTAGAATGTATTCTGTTTATACTTTATACATATATTTGAGATTCATAGTATAGTAATGACTTCTGGTTTGAAATTAGAACGATTTGTGTTCACTATGAATGCCGCTAATGCCTTTTTGATGATCCAGATCGTAACAGACTATCAATCACATTTTTTCTTCATATTAAGGAAATAATATAAATTAAATGTAACAGTAATTTATGGTCTGTAATTGAAGGCCCATGATTGCCTGCGCCTCAAATAAGTTATTTTCCCGCGGTAAAAAGTAGCCTATGTCACCTCCATGACCATGTCTTTACCTCAATCTATCTGCAAAAAAAACTGGTGTAGCCGTTGCTCAACTTCTTATTTTATTTTATTTGGGAAGTTAGCAGCAATAATTTACAAGGTATACGACTAAAAGGATATTTTATACAAAATGTCAATAACAAACTTTCACCATATATAAGCTTAAAATACTTAGACATCTAAGAGCACCGACTCAAACTCTACAACAAATACAAATTGATCAACAGCTACCTTAAGTCAGGCGCTGCTTAGAAGTCAGTAGACAAACAAACACACTTTCGCATTTATACATTAGTATGAATGAATGAATTCTCTTTATTCACCACATTACTAGAATGAGCAGGCCGACGATCTGGTGAGGGTCGCGGGAAGCCGCTGGATGCGGACAGCGCAGGACCGATCGTTGTGGAGATCACAGGGGGAGGCAGCAGTCCAGCAGTGGACGTCTACTTACAGGCTGAGATGATGATGATGATTTCATAGCATATATATTTTATTGCTCACCTGAAATGTTATAATCTTATTACGTCGGTGGCCAATTGGCTAGGGCCGTTGACTTCCATTCAGAAGTTAGCGGGTTCAAACCTTGGCACGTACCAATGTGTTTTTGATTTTCGAATTCATAGGTACGTTTATTTGACGCTCGTACGGTGACGAAAAACATCGTGAGGAAACCTGCAAAGTATTTCAAGGGTTGTGTGTGATGTTCAACAACCCGCACTGGGCCAGCGTGGTCGACTAAGGCCTATTCACCCTGATTTCAGAGTAGGCTCGAGCCCATCGGTGGGGACATATATGAACCGTTAACGATGCTGTCCAGTAGCATTTAAAATAATATAAAATTGTAATCCTTTAATTTTCCCACCTTTCAATTTCCAGCACAAACTTCGTAGTACAAATGCCAGTAGAAGACACTCCAGTGTCAAGACAGAAGGATCTCAAAATCTACTGGAACGTCCCAACAAAGCAATGTCGATCTAAGAAGATCCCATTTGAGAATTTAAGCCAATTTGGCATCATTCAGAATAAAGATGATATGTTCAGAGGGGAAGAGATAACGATTTTATATGATCCTGGTTACTTCCCTGCCTTGTTGAGGAATGATAGTAGTGGAGAACTGAAGTACAGGAATGGTGGGGTGCCTCAGGAAGGCGATTTGGATTTGCATTTGAAGAGTTTCGCAAGCGATCTGCATTCGAGTATACCGGATAGGAACTTTCGTGGTGAGTTTTTTTGCTTGCTTGCTTTGCTTAAATGTTCTAAGCCTATTACTACATAGTAACTATAAAACAAAGTCGCTTTCTCTGTCCCTATGTCCCTATGTATGCTTAAATCTTTATAACTACGCAACGGATTTTGATGTGGTTTTTTTTTAATAGATAGAGTGATTCAAGAGGAAGGTTTATATGTATAATACATGCATAATATACTTAAGGATAACCCACAATAACCATTTTCCCGTGCGGAGCCGGGGCGGGTCGCTAGTAATTAATATAATTGGCTTGGAATTTTGAATTTAAAACCCATAAGATAATCATTCAAACAACCTCCATGGTCGAGTGGTCAAAAGCTCGCCCTACATTGCGGAGGTTCCGAGTTCGACTCCCGGCCGGGATTGGTCGAAAAAATATAATTTTGTGAGACTTTCCCCAGTTTGATTAGGACATTGTAGTCTGAATATCCTGATTGTCCGATATATTAAAGATGCTTCGGAAGGCACCTAAAGCCGTTGGTCCCGGCTACTACGGATGTAGTTGTCATTGGAGCCTTGTCGGAAGCATAAGGCGGTTCTATAATTCAGACACCAGGGTTTGTGAGGTAGGTTAACCTCGAAACCCACACGATAAGCAAGCAAGCAGTGCCCTTGCAAGACAAATGAAAAGAAGAAAAGAGAAGTTCAGTGTATAAAAATTGTATCAAGGTGATTTTTCCTTTTAACAGTGGACTATCATGAGCTGTTATAGATACTTGATATTCCTAGTCTTTTTCTTCGAGTCAATCGTCAAGAGATCATATTTGTTTTGCCCCGTACTCCGCAACAGAAATGGCGCAATCTTTTGCCCCAGACAGATCCTTCTTGGTGCAGTTGGCCGGACTGCGCCATGGTCTGCCTGGGGGCTCCACCCACAGTCGCAGCTTGTGCGGGATTGGTCAATAAAGCCCCATTTAGCCATGTTAACTCTGCAGAGGCCGACCTAGTGTCAACACCTGACCCACAACTTTCTACATTATCTTAACAAATTAAAAGGCAGTTAGTGTATTAATTGTTGATTGTGTAGTGTAATGGGTATTAAGACGCTTAGTTTCCTTTATTAGCTACCTGGTATCGGGTTAGTTCCTCTGATAATGTTAATGGGTTCTTAATGTATGAGAATGAGGTCGAACATTACTAAAGATACTCGTACCAGTTAATATACTAGGTACGTACATACCACCTACTTTTCTTGCGATATTTCAATTAGATTAAAAATGCAAAAGATGTGATCCTGTGGAGTTTCTTCGGCGGGTTCTTCTCCACAGCAGCGCACACATTGCGCGAACCTGCCAGTTATGTGAACAACTGATATCGCATCGCCTCTTTTAGATTGTTTGATTTCTTTTTTATTGCTTAGCTTAATAAGTTTTGCTCAGTCTTGGTTTGAGCAAAGCTTTTTAACTTCTGAAATGACGTCATTAAGTTAAATAATTCAAAAACAATTAAAATGTGTTTATTCGAAGTAAGATTTTACAAATCACTTTTCGACGTCGAGGAGAGTTCACGATTTGGCTGTCTTCTGTGGAGAAGAACTCTCCGGAAGAAACTCCACAGGCGTTGCATCTTTTCAAAATATGTTTACTTACATAATTATTATTTTATACAATTTGATTAACATAACAAAGATTCTAAGGGAAGAAGAGTATTCTAAGGGAGCCTACAAAGAATAAAATAATTTTGAATTTTTTGGTTATCTGAAAAAAATACCAACTTCGCCCAAAGGGATGCCTCCGCACATAGTTACGAGTAACCTTGTGTTATAGATTTTTCGATAATCGAATTCATTATCTACGTTTATTCAACCCTTTTACGATGAAGGAAAACATCATCGTGAGGAAACCTGCACAAACCTGCGAAGTAATTTCAAAGGTTGTGTGTGAAGTTCACCAACCCGATCTGAGCCAGCGTGGTCTATACTAAGGCCTATATTTACCCTGATTTTAGATTAGGCTCATTTTATGATCTGTTAACAACTACATGCCTATTGACAGTCTAGCTTTGGTTCCTCAGCAAATCAATTATTCATAAACCGGAAAACCCAATGTTTTAAAAGTTAAACTGGAGCAGTTAGTGGGTTAATGATGATGAATAAGCGTTATAAATGGCACGTTTGCTCCACAAGGCGAACAATTAAACAGACACACAATAATATACGCGGCTGTGACTATGTGAAGGTCGCCAAACGTCCTCGTGTCCTCCCATACTCTATCTTGTACGTTTCCGCTCTCCGTGATTGGGAATATTCCATATTATTATTACTCAGTATAAGTAGGTACAATACGAATACTACATCTGAACATCTTACACAGTAAAATTGTGTGTCCTCATTTAAATATCCTGTAGTACTTTACTTATTACTTAAATGGGCTCAAATCCGGCGTGGCCGCTAAAATCTCTAATTTTAAGTTGTTACTGGTATCTTTCATTATTAAGGGAATCAAAAAGAATGGGAGATGAACTTCATATAATTTAATTTTGTATGGATGATATTTTAGTTTGTATCCATTTAGTCATAATATTTAAGAGCGTCGGTGGCCTAGTGGCTAGAGCCGTTGACTTCCATTCAGAAGTTTGCGGGTTCGAACCTCGGCACGTACCAATGTGTTTTCGATTTTCGAATTCATATGTACGTTTATTCGACGCTCTTACGGTGAAGGAAAACATCGTGAGGAAACCTGCACACACCTGCGAAGTAATTCAAGGGTTGTGTGTGAAGTTGACCAACCCGCACTGGGCCAGCGTGGTCGACTAAGGCCTATTCACCCTGTTTTCAGGGTAGGCTCGAGCCCCTCGGTGGGGACATGTATGAGCTGTTAATGATGATGAATGATGGATGATATTTAAAATAGGTAAACAGCGCAGCTGTCTTTAGCTTAACTTAACTATTCGTGTGAATATACCACTTTGGCTAGTACTATTATTTACTCTGTGACTTGGGTAAATATCATGGATCAATTTAACTAAGTATGGGACCAGTACTTGTTTCACTTATATATTTTATTGGGAAACCCAACTAGTTTCGCTCACATGAGCATCATCAGGGGCACTTTCTACATCATCACTACATAGTATAAAATAAAGTCGCTTTCTCTGTCCCTATGTCCCTCCCTTTGTACGCTTAAATCTTTAAAACTACGCAACGGATTTTGATGCGGTTTTTTTTAATAGATAGAGTGATTCAAGAGGAAGGTTTATATGTATAATACATGCATAATATACTGAAGGATAACCCACAATAACCATTTTCCCGTGCGGAGCCGGGGCGGGTCGCTAGTTTTATTCTAACACACAACTTCAGATGGTTTTTGTTTATTAAAACATTGTGTGTTAGAATAAAATGTAGAAAGTTGTATTAGGTACCTACCCTGGCCCACTGCGAGTTGGTTAACTTAATATTATACAATCTTGTGCAGGTGTCCTCAATATGTTTTCCTTCACTGTGACATAAAAGCTTCGAATAAACATATTATGAAACTGTCTGATTTGTTTCTGATGTCAATAAAGAATATTTGTATTGTATGAAATCGAAAACACATTGATACGTGCCGAGACTTGAATACGCGCCTTTCGTTCGAAACTTAACGGCCCTTGCCACTGGGCCACCGACATTACTAGTACAATCAAGAACACGCTAAGCTGAACACTTTGGACTTTTGCACCGTTCATAGTCATAGGTCCGTTGCATAAGAGAACACGCTAAGCTGAACACTTTGGACTTTTGCACCGTTCTTATGTCAGTTGAATAAGAGAATCGCGGTGCGCGTGATCAGCTTACTTTGCACTTGACTGTAGGTACCGAACCGTCTTTTCTTCTTTGTTCAAAGATATTTATTCTCATAAGAATCTTACAATTTACTTAGATGAGAAATAAACGATTATATTTTTAGTATGAACATAGGTAGCAGGCTAAGTAACAGACGTAAATAAAAATATTCAAAACGCAAACTAGAAAGATATCGTTAGGTTATCGACCGACCTCACTAACGCATCGTGATGCTCGAACCCTCACCTTCTGTATTATATCACCACTATGCCACTGACACGGCATACCTAGCTGTAAATAAACCACCGAACAGATGCTAATATCGGCGGTAGTAAACACGCCCTGGCCGTGATATACATACGGTTTATGGGATTCCAGTTTGAATACAATGCCAGCACCCGTATCGTATCGCATATATATTTCGTAGCCTCGTTTCACGCGGAGCGATTGAAATGAAACTGGTTACTAACGGGTTACTAGAGCAGCATTACATACGCTCTTTTCCCTAACAGGTGAACAGATTTATTAAGCTTACAGAGAGCCCAAACTAAAACCTTTAGAAAATTGTTTGGTTTAAGATTTGGTCTCGAATTTCAAATAAGATACCTACTTAGATTTTTGTCTAACTTTACGACACCCAATCCAATAGACATGGGATGATACGAGTACTGACGGGACAACACACGGCGTTAAAGCCCGTATATTGAAAATAAATAAATAATATCACCACGAAAAAAAAGTATCAAACACGTGTCTAAAAATATTTCTATGATACTTTGTAGACCAATAAATAAGTACCTAAATAAATAATAATAATAATAAATATTTGGGACATCTCACACACGGCCATCTGATCCCAAACTAGGCAGAGCCTGTACTATGGGTGTCAGACAGCTGATATACATACATATATTAAATATATAAATAAAAAACATCCAGACACAATGCAAACACGAGTGCTCATCATACGAATGTTTGCCCTGGACGGGATTCGAACCCGCGACCTTGTGCTTCGTACTACCAACTAGGCTACGAGGCCGACAAATAGTTTTTCTTTTTTTAACTGACTCACGAGGTCTACAGCTCACGGTGCCACTAGTTTAATTTCAGTAGCTTCGTTTGAAACGGAGCTTGTAGGTTACAGTCTCATACAATGCCAAAGCCCGTATCTTAACTATTTTATAGTTCTACGACCGTGACCTAACATACCTTGATAAAGTCATGCCATACTTAGGTTACATAAACTATGTAATGCTAGCTTATCATGTGGGTATTAAGGTAAACCTACCTCACAACTGAAAAGCTTGATATTTTGACCGGACTTTTTTGTTTTTCCTGCTTTTTTTATTGGACCCGAGTGTGCTGTGCACTTTCTGAAGCGATCCAGCGCGAAATTTTCAGTTTTTAGCGAAATTTCAGTTTTTTCATACATTGTAAATTTTCAAAATTGCATAACTCGCGATCGGCTTAACCGATTCGCGTGATTTAAATTCCCAATAGCCTGGTGCATTGTTCTTCACATCCTGACTGCGTGACGACGCGCTCGCGCGCCATCCGCCATATTGATTTTTTCAAAAACACCCATTTTTCAGGGTTTTTCCTAAATTTCCCAAATTTTTACTATTACCGCTACCCTGAAAATACTTACCATCGTGTCCAGCGTCGCGAGCCGCATCCAACGACGTGCCGCACGCCGAGATCGGGCACCTGAAAAACAAAAAAATTTACCGCCCACCCACCCTGAATTAAGTTTGGTATATTGGCTCGAACACTTTTGTATTTTTAATTGATTGATTTTCGGGACTTAAACATTTAATTTGTTTGTTTTTATCATTTTGCCTAAAGATCTGAAGGTTTCTTAAGACCCGAGCCCGAGTGCCTCAATAGTTGTCACTTTGGTTGCATTTGCAAAAAAAAAAAAAAAAGAAAAGAAAAATGTCATCTAGACGGGGCACTGGGCCCTCTAGGGCACGAGGAACTATTCGAGGAGTTGCAGGTCAAGCGCGAGGCCGAGTAACAGGGAAGGCTTTAAAAAACAGCAGTGGTAAGGCTTATACGCCGGAACCTCCCAAGCCATCTCCAGAGGTTGCGCTTGGTTGTAGCAAGTCAGAATCTTCGTCGCCCTCGTGTAGCGGAGCTTCTATTGCCAAATCTGACCGACGGAAACGAGGCCGGGGAGAAGGAAAGTCTTTTAGGTCTGGCTCAATGTCCAGTACGCCGACGCCAGTCAAGCCTACCTCTAAACTCACCCCCGACAACAATGGGTTACATGGTACCAATTCTCGGGATATCTCTGGAGCGAACCATCCCACCGCATTGCCTGATCTGACTCGTACACCTCCCGTGGGTGATATGACTGAACCTATCTTTGCTGAGACACATTCTGACGAATCTCAGCTGAGGACATCTGTGGATCACCCTTCGGGCGGTAATAGCTCATTGCCGTTTTCGCCTAATAAGACCACTTCAACGCCTTTAAGTCTGAGGGAGATAGCTATACTAAATGTAGCTAAAAGCCACTGTTCTCCCGCTCAAGCGACTCCTAGTCATACGGAGCCGGGCGATGCGGGTACTGAAGAGCTGTCTCCATCACCACATACGTGCGGTGTGGCGTCAGAGGAGGCATTGGCAGAGCTCAACTTGAGTCTTGCTGGTTTTTCGGATGAAGTCCCTATCCGCGAAATCCCGAAGCGCGCCAATCAACTGTACACTTGCGCCAAGAAAGCAATCGAAAGCTCAGGAAATTTGCGGAGGGACATCAAGCAGTCCGTGGGTGCGAGTCTGCAAGAACTATATAACATGATATTGATTCTTGCAGACTCGCGTTCTAGACATGAGAGTGCCGCGGTGAGGTTGAGTGCTGAGAGGTCGCGAGAAATCGCTTATCTGGAAAGGCAGCACACGGCCTCCCTGAAAGAGAAAATAATGGTACTCAGTAATCTTGAACAGCAGAACAGGCTTATGCTGGAGAAAATTGAGGGTCTAAGAGGACTCATCGCTTTCGAGATCCCGGAGAAAATATCCCCTCTTACTGAGCAAGTAAGGTTACTGCCTAAGTCGGTTGGAGAGGTGGTTTCGACGGCACTGAAATCTGGTGAGCCTCCATCCAGGGCGGCACCTCTGGGGTCACCAAACCCCGCCCTCATAGGACCCCTAAAGACGCTCAGTGATACTGTGGACCGCCTCCAACGGACTGTTGAGGAATCCAGGACACCGACCTTTGCGGAGGTAACTAAAATGAAAACTGGCCCTCCTGAGCAGACGTCCTCCCACACCCTTATCATTAGTTCTAAGGATAAGCTGAAAACTTCCCAGCAGGTTCTGGAACAGGTGAAGGGGGCGTTGACGCTACTAAACTCGGAATCGGGGTACAGCGGCTACGAAAAGCTAAAAATCAGAAAGTGGTTCTGAGCTGCACTTCAAAAAGGGAGGCCGAGGCTTTGGGGAAGGAGCTAAAATCAGTCGCCGGTGATTTGGTGGTTGAGGATGCTGCCAAAAGACTTCCTCTAATTATTATTAGAGACATAATGGCAGCGGACTCAGATTCACGGATCGTGGAGTCGCTGATGAGGCAGAACTCGAGGATATATGAAGGCCTAGATCAGAACGAGGGGGTTAAAGTACGCTACCGTATGAAATCCAGGAACCCTCTTCAGTGCCACGTAGTCCTCGAGGCCACGCCCACCCTGTGGCGCCGCTTAGTTGAAGCAAAACGGCTGTTTATAGGTTGGTTGCGATGCCGGGTCGAGGAAAAGTCACCCCTGGTGCAGTGTGCCAAGTGTTTGGGGTACGGCCATACTAAAGTCAACTGTGAGGCTGAAGTTCCCGATAGCCTATGCGCATACTGCTCCTTACCCGGTCACAGAGCGCAAGATTGCGCGAATAAAACAGCCACGCCACCAATCCCACCAGCCTGCGCCAATTGTAAAAGAGCCAATTTGGGGAGCACCGACCACTCTGCTCTCAGTGACATCTGTCCGATGAGGAAGAAATGGGAGGCAATTGCTCGATCTTCTATAAGCTATTGCTAAAGTCCTCACTGGGGCACCAGAGGTAGACACGGAGTCGTCGCCAACTGAGCGGCCGCGACGATTAAAATTCTTCCAAGCTAACGTTGGCAAAGGACGGAATGCCACAGATGAGGTATTCGGTACAGCTGTGCAGCGTAAGTGCGACATTCTCCTACTGCAGGAACCATATGTGGGGGCGCAGGGAGAAATGCTGCACCGGCCCGGCTGCCGAATAATCCAGAAAACGGGTGCCAGAAAGAAAAAAGTCAAGGCGGCGGTCGCGATTCTTTGTGATGACTTCGTTGTTCAGGTTGACCAAACACATGTTACTGAGAACTTGGTGGTCGCTAGCGTGGCAAAACCTGGGGGAGAGCGAATAACCCTCGTGTCGGTATACTTTGAAGGCACTGAACCTATAGAACCCTACTTAGAGGCGCTTAATAGGGCGATAGCCTCCGCCGACAAAGTCGTGATCGGCGGAGACTTCAACGCCAAAAGCCCCTGGTGGGGTGGCACGGAGGAGGACGATAGAGGCCAGATTCTCCTGGAATATATCTCGTCTTCGCGTCTCCATATTGCCAATGAGGGTACGGTCCCTACATTTGAGGTATACCGATGTGGCAGACTCTACAAGAGCAGGCCTGACGTGACCCTGATCACGGAGAATCTACTTGGGAAGGTCTCGGAATGGAAGGTGGACAGGACAGTGGCCCAACTATCTGATCATAATTGTGTCACCTTTTATCTTGAAACTACAACCTCCGAGGCTCCAAGGCCCATGTCTGCCACACGAAAATATGACACGAGGAAGGCAAACTGGTCGCGTTTTCGTCGCGTTCTCCATGAAAAGCTCGAGAAACTGCAAACGTCGGTCCAACAGATTTCTGCTTTTGACAGGGAGCAGCTGGACAATTATATTGAGCGACTCATGGAGAGCGTGGAGGAAACTTGTGACCAAGTTCTCCCTCGGATCAAGCCACGCCGTAAAAGAGTGAATCCGTGGTGGACAGAGGAATTGACCGAGATGAAGAGAGAGGTTATCTTAAAAAGGCGGAGGATCAAAGGAGCGAATCAGTTTCGAAAACAGCTGGCTATCCAACAGTACTTGGAGGCGCTCGAAGGGTACAGGAGTGCCATAGACCAGGCTCGTACCGCTAGCTGGAAACGATTCTGCTCCGAGATGACTCAGGAGAATGTTTGGGACGGAGCGTGGAAGGTGATCAGACGTAGCTCTGGACCTGGAGTGACGGGTGTTGGACTCAAAAACGCTCGGGGCGACACCCTAACTTCTGCCGATTCCGCGCGCCTGCTAGCCGACACGCTTTTCCCTGAAGACTCACCCATAGAGGATGATCCTTAGCAAGCTGAGATTCGCCGAGTCACCCAAGATCCTCCGCATCCTGAACACCTCGCCCCTTCCGGTCCTCCTATCACGGAATCTGAGCTTCTGGACGTGCTGCAGTCCATGAACCCAAAAAAGGCACCGGGACCTGATGGACTGACCGCCGATATCTGCAGGACAGCTATTATGACCGACTGCCCAGTGTTCCTGGCTGTTTTCAACAGGTGTCTCGAGATAGGACTCTTCCCCGAACGGTGGAAGGCGGCTCGTGTTTGTGTTATACCCAAACCGGGCAAGGATGATTATACGAACCCGAAAGCTTACTGACCGATTGGCTTACTAGCGGTGATGGGGAAGATCCTAGAGAAACTGCTTAATAGCAGACTACTCTGGCACCTGGAGGCGAGGGGACACCTTAATACGAGGCAGTACGGCTTTATGCCCCAGCGAGGCACGGAGGACGCCCTCTATGATCTGGTAAACCTTATTAAGCACGAGGCGCATACTAAGCGCAAACTCGTAGCTGTAGTATCGCTAGACATAGAGGGCGCTTTCGATCACGCCTGGTGGCCTTTTGGCTTTTATCAAGGCACAACTGGTGGCCAAAAACTGTCCTGCAGATATATACGGTCTGGTGGATGACTACCTTAGAGACAGGTCCATCACAATGGAATACGCCGGCGCTGTGGTCACAAAGCCTACGACAAGAGGTTGCGTACAGGGTAGTATTAGCGGTCCGCTCATGTGGAACGTCGTTCTCGACTCACTTCTCGAGAGTTTGGAGGGCAATTCGGTGCATATCCAGGCATTTGCTGACGATGTGATACTCGTGGCTTCAGCCGACTCCGCCGAGAAGTTAGAGTCAATGATCAACCCAGTACTTGAAACGGTCGCCAATTGGGGAAAGGAGCATAAACTACGGTTCTCCCCTCACAAAACCGCACTTATGATAGTGACGAGGTGGATGAACCCTCCCATTCCCCACATTGTTATGGCGAATGTCCTACTAACACCTGTAGAACAAATCAAGGTACTGGGTCTGATTATCGATAAGAACTTGACGTTCCGTGCTCATATTGAGTGGACCTGCGCAAAGGCTGCTATGGTGTATAGGGGTCTGGCCCGGGCGGCAAAAGCATCCTGGGGGCTCAGTCCTGAAATCGTCAGACACCTATACATTGGAGCTATTGAGCCTATACTCTTGTACGCGGCCAGTTCGTGGGCTAGCAGCACGTCCAGAAAATATATAGTGAGGCGTCTGAGGTCGACGCAGCGTCTTTTCGCAATTAAAATTGCTAAAGCCTACCGCACAGTATCCTATGAGTCTGCAGTGGTGATCGCGCGGCTGTTGCCGATCGAGCTACGGGCGCGAGAGGTGGCTGAATTATACACCGTGAAGCGTGGGAAGCCCTTACCGGAGGCGCGGGACAGAAGACTGGAGTCACGGACCCCATTCTTTCGACTGCCTCATCCCGCTCTCCGACCGGAGGTGCGATACACGGTGTTCGACCACCTCGAGACTGAGGACGCGCCTGAGAGCAACCCATCTGCCCCTGTCAGTATCTATACTGACGGTAGCAAGATCGAGGGCAAGGTCGGCTGCGCTTTCACCTGCTGGAGGGAAGGGCGAGAAGTGCTAAGCAAGAAGTTCCGACTGGAATCGTTTTGTACCGTTTACCAGTCGGAGCTCTTCGCACTTCTGCGCGCGGTTAGGCTTTCGGTGGAGGATCCTCGCTATAGGGAGTGCGACATCTTGAGCGACTCACGCTCCTCCCTAGACGCGATAGCAAACCCGCGGTCCACGCACCCGTTAGTGCACGAGATCAGGGCGAATCTGTCGCGGGCAGCCGAGAAGGGCAGCAACGTTAAATTGTGGTGGGTGCGCGCTCATATTGGAACAGAGGGCAATGAGCGCGCAGATGAACTTGCCAAGTCTGCTGCCCTTCATAAAAAAACGGCCGCAGACTACGACAGATTTCCATTGTCTTATGCAAGACGGGTGATACGCCAACGAACCCTGGACGCCTGGCAAGAGGAGTATACCACATCTGGGAAAGCTAAAATTACCAAGCTCTTCTTCCCAGATATACGCCAGGCGTTCCGCACTATCGGGAAAGTTGGCGTATCGTACTGGAAGACCCAAGCGTGGACCGGTCATGGCGGGAATGCCGCGTACCTCCACCGTTTTGGAATCTGCGTCGACCCCACATGCTTCTGCTCCCCTGACGCTACGCAGAGCATCGAGCATGCCCTGAATGAATGTCCAGCCTTCGGGGCCAAGAGATTGCAGCTCGAACTCGAGGTTGACAATCAAGTATCCAACTCGACCTGGAGCTCGCTCTTGGCTGGGAAACATTCAGGAGCCAAATTCGTTGGGTTCTGCGTGGACGTCATGAAGGCACTGGCGAGAACCAATACGACGACGAATAGACCAGCAGCGTCAGACACTGTATAAAAAAAAAAAAAAAAAAAAATACATATATTATAAAATATAAAAATAAAAATAGCTAGTATAATTTAATTTACAAATTATTTATGGGAATGTAGTAAGTAAGGAATATTATTTTAACAATTGACTTTTTAAATCTAATAATTATTTACAGTTTATTTGACAATTTATTTAAAATTAATATAATGATTTGCTTAGGTTAAAAACAAAAATAAATAAATAATAATAAAACAGAATAAAGGAAATGCATTAAATAAAGAACTATTAAATTTAATTAAAACGAAAATACAAGGTCCCCGAAAAATTCATATCGGGGGGTACCAACGGTAAAATAGTTCTAAATAAAAAAAAAAAAAAAACCTACCTCACAAACCCTGGTGTCAGAGTTATTGAGCTGCCTAGGGTACAAGACATGGCTCCTGTAACGACTACATCCGTAGATAGCACAAGGGACCAACGGCTTTACGTGCCTTCCAAACAGGACAATCAGGTGATTCAGCCAGCAATTTCCTAACCAAACTAGTTTATCACTTGAAACTTTGATAGTGATATTTGTTTGACGAGTACCCCACCTGGATTTATACCCGAACCTTTGGCCTACGATGCGATGTTTTTCCGTATCAACGCGCTAGCCCTAGGTTCGAGGCTCCCTCTCCCCGCCCCTAGACGCGTTGGTTCATGACTACTCTGGGGTAGAGCACTCAAGGACCCGCAAGGCCGGTGAAGCTTGATTCGTCGTGCTTTTTCGGCACAACCATAGACCAATTAAAAAAATACATTTTATACCCTTACTGTTTTTTTTTTCTAGTGTGCAATAAAGTAATAAAAATAAATAAAGTAATAAAGCAATAACTTCCCTGGGTCTGCTGTAAGATATTTCTTCAGAAATAAGCAGACCTGTTGTGTCGTATCTCTATCATGTATTTGTCCTCTGTATGTTTTTGTGTACAATAAATGGTTAAATAAAATAAATAAATAAATAATATATTCTACTATATTTTATTGCATTGAAGGGTCCGAATTGATAATCTTCGGTCCGTTTTTGTCACAAAGTTTTTATCCCAAAAAAGTGTGATGGACGGACATGTTATTTATTCATTGATGTGCATTTTTCAGGAGTAGGCATCATAGACTTCGAGTCCTGGCGGCCAGTCTTCCGCCAGAACTTTGGGGAAGTCTTACCGTACCAGTCCATCTCCTGCGACATAGAGAGGAGACGCCATTGGTGGTGGACCGAGAAGATGATCAGAGAAGAGGTGAGTAAGAGATCTGGTAAAAGAGAGAAGCCGTTAGAGTAGACTTTGAAACGAGAGCCTGCTTTGATTAAAGCACGTCATTAAGTTTTTTTTTATAAAAAGAAATATGAATTTTTACTTTATATACTCTTCTGGTAATAATTCCCTACAGGTGACAATGCCTATACCCGCCGGCGGGGGCGCGGAATAGGACCGCGCCCTCGCCAAGCCAAGCCAAGTATCTTGGCTTTGATTTTTCGTTATTGCGTTATTCGGCATTACCATGGCATTACATTATTTCTAGTGTGCAATAAAGTATATTCTATTCTATTCTACAAACTTTCGGAATATTATTCGAAATATGAAACTTCGGTACCAAGGTTCGCACTCTTATAGAGAGGTATGCCTTAGTTAGAGGCGTCGTCGTCGTCTCCTTCACGATGTGTTCCGTATCTCAGCGCTAGACCATGGTCCGAGGCTCTCTTTTCCCGCCCCTAGATGCATTGGTATATGACAATTTTGGAGTAAATCCACGGTTCCCGAAAGGCCATTGAAACTTGATACGTGGATTTTTATGCCACAAGCGTAGGACAATTTAAAAAAAGTAAAAAACCGCTGGTTCTGAACCAAGCTGGGCCAATCGTTGTGGAGATCTTTGTGAGAGAAATTTCTCTAGCGATGTCTACAGGCTGAAGTTATGATGATGATGATAGTAAGTATGTATTAGCTCAGCAACTTTTCGTTTGTGTTAAACATTTTAGATTCATACTTACAAACCTACTTAAGAGAATGAGCGGAGACTTAATCGGCTCACAATACTAATTAGACAAATCGTCACGTTCCCTAAATGTTTGGATTAAGATTCGGCACGTACTTACTTAGGTCTTAGGTACCTATACGAAGATACACCGGTCGTTGATACAAATACATATATGAGTATATACTAGGTACATACATATACACAGCTGTGTTAAGATAAACTCTAAAAAGATATACTTTAATTTAAAATGATAGTTGGGTAGGAATTATCACAAGTAAGTTGAAACTTTAAATTTATATTATTTTTTTGCAAAATTTAAGTGCAAAAATACTCTGTTGTTATATTTACAGTCAAGTATATTTATAAACAAAGTCTCTAGCTGCGGTCTCTAGATGTATATTTTGATTGAGTATTTAGTACAAAAGCTCAAAGCTCAGCACTGATATTCAGAACAGACTCTTCCTTGTTCTTACGAGCAATAAATTGATCGCGTGCGCAGTGAGATTCAGAGAAAATAGATGCGTTATGATATGAAGTCATACAAAGTAAGCACAAAAAAAATGTGCGAGTTCAAAGATCGCATTATTATATTTTGTTGGGCCATTTGATAGATCGATGCGCCGTCATCAGGCGATATAGTTTTCTTATACACTGCCTGCGCTTATGGAAAGGATAATTTAAAGTTTGTGAGATGGGTTAACCTCTAAACCCACACGATAAGTAGCAAGCATTAATTTTGAGATAACCAAATACAAGCTGGGTAAGAAAATCATATCGCTTGCTTATTCTTTCAATCCACTGAAAACGTAATTGGTCCTAATAATCAAACGATATCTACATCTATCGTTTATCTAAGCAACATAGAGTAAAATATTATGATCTATTTTATTGTCATACTATAACTATAAAGAGGAAAGATTTGTATTTTTGTGTGTGTGTAATGAATAAATTCAAAAACTACTGAACCGAGTTCAAAAATTCTTTCACCATTAGAAAGCTACATTCACCCTGAGCAACATAGGCTACCTTTTACCGCGCGAAAATGCCTCATTCCTACGGGAAAAATTGTTAACGCGCGCGGAGCCGCGGCGGGAAGCTGTTAGTTCATAAAGTAGTAACGCATCTTCAATTTAAGCTCCTCATTACCACGCTTGTTCCCTTAATCAGGGCTTTGCCCCAGTTAAACTCCAGTTAATATCATTGTGCAACTCAGTGCACTGCTTCTTTGTTTTAACTATTGCATCACTTGTTATGATTAAACAGTATATGCAATTGCATAATTATAGTATATTAGATGCATTGTATTTGTTTAACAATATGGTGAATTTTGTTAATTTGTGAGTGATTTCGCTAAGCGATTTTATTTCATTAAAATCCAGTAATCAGTTTAGTTAAAAATATTCTAAACTCTAATGGATTAAGATATCACTTTCTTTATATAATATTTACCTCTTACGCACTATAGTAGTGAAATAAAACTGAACTGACCGGCAATTGTACATGGAAAACGAAACTGGTATAAATTCGGCGCAGCGGTTTAAATATTTATAATTATAAAAGAATCAGAAAAATGGACGAACATGACGTATGAAAGACGAAGGAATTCCAAAATTGAATGTTTGAATTTAGACGAGAAAGAAATAGAAAATGGGGTGGGAATGCGGCATCTTGTAAAGGTTTTAAAAAATGTATGTTTGCGTGTTTATCGTGTGGGTTTCGAGGTTAACCTACCTCACTAACCCTGGTGTCGGAATTATACAACCGCCTAAGGCTTCCTATATATGACTTTTATAATATGGCACGTATAGCCGGGACTAACGGCTTTAGTTGCCTTGCGAAGCACGGAATCATCTTTCTATTTGGACAATCAGAATATTCAGCCTACAATGTCCTAGTAAAACTGGGGAAAATCAATGTGATATTTGTTCGACGACCGCCCGACCAGTATTCGAACCCGGAAACTAGGTAACGTCAGGGGAGCTTTGATAACTTGACTACGGAGGCTGTTAAAACTTTACAATACAATAATATAGGTAAGAGCGTCGGTGGCCAAGTGGCTAGGCCCGTTGACTTCCGTTCCGAAGTTCGGTGGTTCAAACCTCGGCACGTACCAATGTGTTTTCGATTTTCGAATTCATATGTACGTTTATTCGACGCTCTTACGGTGAAGGAAAACATCGTGAGGAAACCTGCACACACCTGCGAAGTAATTCAAAGGTTGTGTGTGAAGTTGACCAACCCGCACTGGGCCAGCGTGGTCGACTAAGGCCTATTCACCCTGGTATCAGGGTAGGCTCGAGCCCCTCGGTGGGGACATATATGAGCTGTTAACGAAATATAGGTACTTTATTGCACACAAACAGTAGGTAGGTATACCTACAGTGAAAAATTTACAAAAAAGTGTAAAGAATTTCCCCCCCCCCGTTTCCAGGCCAGAAGACGCTTCGAGGAGTCAGCCCAGCTGTTCATGCAATACACCATATCCTTGGCTAGGAGGATGCGGCCTCAGGCCCGATGGGGCTACTATGGCTTCCCATACTGCTTCAACACTGTCCCTAGCAATATGAACGAGGATTGCCCGGCTAAAGTCGTCCAGGAGAACAATCAGTAAGTTCAATAATAAAGAAACTGGTGAATGAAGGAAAAGAAAATGCCTTGTGGTACCCAGAGTTACTACTCTCTCTAGTTCTCTACTGAGCATCCGTGTCCAAGTGGCTAGACCCATTGATTCCCGTTCGAAAGTTAGCGGGTTCAAGCTTCGGCACGTACCAATGTGTTTCCAATTTTTATAAAATTTGATGCTCTTACGGCGAAGGACAATATCGTTAGGAAACTTAAGTATAAACTTAATGGTTTTGTGTGAAGTTAATCCGCACTTGACCAGCATGGTCGACTAAGGCCTATTCATCCTGATTCCAGAGTAGGCTCGAAGCACTAGGTGAGGAAATATATCTGCATAGACGAAAAAAAATGTAAACAGACGTAATAACCGATCCTGTCACCACATAATTTTGCTTCAGTAGCTCTGTCAGTTTTGGCCAATAAAAAGTGTCCAATAGAAAGCTGCATTACATTTATACAATCGCAACCACGAGTCTACCCCCCTTACCTCAGTTATTTGACAGAATTTTTTTTTTAAGATTTTCATGTATTACGTCTCTACAGTATGAGTGTTCAGTAGAACGTTTATTAATACGACAATATTATTTCCAACAATTCCAGGATCGACTGGCTCTGGAAGAACAGCACAGCACTGTACCCGTCAGTGTACAGCAGTAAGGACCTGACTGGCAGACAGCTGGTGAAGAGGATCCGAGGGAGGATAAGAGAAGCAGCCAGGGTCCGGAGACACTCCGCCACCATCCTCCCGTACTTCTCCTTTGTTTATAGGGACTCCGGGTATTTTAGTGAGGTAAGACAGGTTTTAGAGCCTTAGAACTAATAGTCAATTGATGCTGCTGTAGTTGTAATACAATACAACACAAATATGCTTTATTGACACCCAAGGAAAATACAGAAATTAAAATACATTAAATTCATGATATAGAAGTCAACAGGCGGCCTTATTGCTAAGGTAGCAATCTCTTCCAGGAAACCTAGGCTTAGGGTAAGGAGAGTGAAAAGAAAAGATCTACGCGGGTCGGTGGCAAGATAGCATTGTATACTACGTATAATAAACTAAGTACAAATAGAACATATCCGTCTACTGCTAGATGAAAACAGGTTTTTTAAGGATGGTAGAGGGGAGGGAGGAAAATTGTACTAATTCAACAAAAGAATAATTTAATTTAATTACTAAAATATATGACTGTGTATTGAATAAAGAAGAAAATACCTACTTCCAAAATTAAATGTCTACGGGAAAAAGTAATCCCTACTTATTTATTTAATATGGAATGTCAAAGACAACAGCTAGTAATAAATATGAACGAAATATATATATAAGAAGGTCTAATTTTAAGTAAGGTAAATTGCACTACAATATAAAAAACTAGCTTTCCGGCGTTAACAGTTTTTCCCGGAATGAGGCATTTTCCTGCGGTAAAAGGTGGCCTTTGTTACTCAGGGTGAATGTAGCTTTCTAATGGTAAAATAATTTTTGAAATCGGTTCAGTAGTTTTTGAGTTTATTCATTACAAACATACACACAAAAATACAAATCTTTCCTCTTTATAATATTAGTATGATTAATTATAGTTTGCTAGGAAACTTTAATATATCGAAACGCTGATATCTTTGAGACTTTGCTTAAATTTTTATTGCTCAAATTCTTCTTTTTATATTTCAGGCTGACCTATATACTGCATTTGACACTTTCACTGCATCAGAAGCCTCTGGTGTCATTATTTGGGGAAGTTCGAATGACGTAAACACCGTCGACAAATGTGAAAAATTGCATAACTATGTTTATACTGTGTTTGGACCATTAGTAGCAAAATACACCAGCAATAAGAAATCTCACAAGCCAGAGATGACATTGAATGAAGATAATAATATTCATGAAAACAATATTATAACAGAAAATAACATTACAAGTACAACACTTAATGAATTATATTATAATATCCATAATGAAACAACATCAAAACCAATAATCAGTTCAGAACTTTCAACGCAAAATATTCTTAATATGGACATAGATAGTTATTTACTTAATATTAATGAAACTACTGAAATTATTACAACTAGTTCACCATTTTCAAGAAATGATACTGAAGACACGAATACTGTTGAAATAGAAATTTTAAGAGACAAAGAAGCAGATAACACAACAAAGAGTAATATAGATTATATTAATATAACCTCGTATCTAGATAGAAAAGAAAATTCAACTGTTAATACAGAATACCCTACCAAAGATGTAGTACAACTAGATGATAAGGAAGGAAGTACAATCCAAGATTCAAATTTTTCGTCTATCACAACTGCACCTGTAAACCTTACTTCAGATACAACTTTAGAGCAGGTAATCACGTAACAGACTATTATCTGAATTGAATATAGTTTATGTTATAATTGGTTATTATTTTTATAATTTTACACTATAACTACGCTATTCACTTCCTTTTTAAGCATAATGTGATTGTATTGCCTGCATTGTTTTTTTTTCAGCAGTATAATAGTCACAATCAATTCTTATGTGTTTTTGTTTTATGTTGTTTTTTTGTGTATGTGTGTTCTATTTTATTCTATTTGGTGGAGGGTTTCAATGTGTTAATTTTGTTGATTTGTCTACTTAATTTTATTATTTATTAATTCATTTTATTTGTTACTAATGTTTGTTTGTTTGTTCATATTTTGGTGTAGGCCACAGGTTGGGCAGCAATATTAAACACAATATTTACTATTGTAAATGGGTCAAATGATGAAAACTCAACACGTTTAGAAACTGACCCGGTATCTGAGGCAGTCAATGATTTAGAAACTAGTACTTACTTAGAAACTGAATTACTTATGAATAATTTATCAGATTTTAATTTAATAAATATCGATACTACAGAAAGTAGTGAATCAAGTACTTTGCTTATGACTGAAGAGACTGATGTATCTAATAATTATTTTGAAACTATTAATTCAAACCACTTCTTTGAAATTATTTTTAATGAAGAAGATGATGTAACTACTTCAAGTACAGACTCAAGTAAAACAGCAATAGAAAATGTTGAACTAACAACTAAGCATATGGAAGATCCAGATAATGTGTCTGATTTTTTAGCACTCAAAAGTTTAAAAACAGATAATATTATTACAAATATATCTACATTACATAATGATGTCAATACAACAGATACAACAGAAGATACTATGTTATATGATAGTAAAAATTTTACGGAAGATTATAATAATATGTTACAAAACCAAGATAAAGATGAGAGAGATAATGAAACTGAAACAACAAATTTTTCATCTACAACACAGACGAATGAAAATTGGTCAATAACACACAACAAGTTCACCAGCAGAACAGAAACAAAAATAAATGACACAGAGATCACAGCAACAGATGCACTACTAAATACTAATAATGACCAAAGTACAACAGTTGCTTCATTCAATACATGGTCATCTGACCAAAGTACAATGGAAGACATCATTTCGACATTGTTCTCTTCTGAACCAGAAAAAATAACACCAACTATAGAAACAAACAAAAGCGGAGATAATAATGATACCAATGACTACTTTAAAATAGAAAATATAACGGATGATATTATAATCGAAGACTATTTAGATTATGAGAATGAAAAAGACATAGCAGAAAAAAACATGTCTTCACCTACAACATCATTACCTGAAAGTTATTCAACGGAGGCAGTAAAACAGGTACTTAGTCACAAATTGTGACTTTCAAATTATTATAAATTGACTTACTTCATATCACTCAGCTTTCTCATTGTCCTCCTCTCTGTTTGCACCAATGTCTTTAATAGTTTTTGGATTTTGTCCATCTTCACAATTTCTATTATTTTTGTCTGGTACTTACCATAATTTAATTTGTGCTCAACAGTGACTAACCTAACCAATTTTCACCTTTATTTTTATGTTTTTCTATAGGTAGCGGGATCAGCAGCACCTACATCTCGATTTAGGTACATTTTCTGTGCAGTAATTTATTTCTCTGTATCAAAATGCCTTTGTGACTATTATGGGCAATGTGAATAAAATATTAAATAATTTATGTATTTTTAAAGTGACTAATCAATATCTGTGATATAATGTTTAAATGTGTATTTATAGTTGTATAAATTGTTAAATTGTTAAAATAAAGTCAACGACGACGCTATGATTTTACTTTTCTCTTTTCTTATTCTCAACTCTTTCAACAGTACTAAAATTTAAAGTTTACATTGTAGTAAGTACCAACATATATTTCAAACATGTTTGTAAGTAGGTATATGTTGAAAAATAAATAATTATATTTAGTAAAAGCGATAACAAAAACAGTCCATCTAAACAACAATTTATTTATTCACCAAACAACAAAACGAAAACTTAAAACGCACCACAAACAGTAGCAAAACAGTAATTCTTAAATAACAAAGGCATTTCATCATCAGAGATAAAATTCCTATCAGGCCTGACGCTTGCAAAAGCATTGAATTCAGCCTCGGAAATAGTATTGACTTCAACTTCGGAGCATTCCTTGATCCTTGTCAGATCGTTTTGAAGTTCAGACATGGTGTACGACGTAATGACGAAGGGAACTCTAAGTCTTAAGATGCATTTGATAGTGGAAGGCCAGGTGTCTTTTCCGTTGAAGACTGAGGATCTTTGAATGCTGGGGTTGAAGGCGCATACTGAAAAAATTACGATAATATTAGCTGTATAAATTATCACTTAGCAAGTACAGAAGGGGTACCTATGCTCAGTTAAATTGGTTTTGAAGAATTTTACTGCAGCAACATATTTCGGAAACGAAAAAAAAAATCCGATTCAAAATAGTTTATTTAATAGTTATTGTACACATAAACATACAACGGACAATCATAATATTGTAGAGAGACGACACAACAGGTCTGTCTGCTTATTTCTAGAGAAATATCTTACAGCAGACCCAGGGAAGTGAAAGAACCTGAAATAGTTATTTGATTTAGACAAGTTGAGTGGAGAGGAGAAGTCAATTTACTATTTGCCTGAAAGTTTATTTTGGAAATTTGATCAGTAGGTACTATTTATTGATTGAGCATATTTTTAGGTTTTGCTTGCCGTCACTTATACCCATTCTGTGTATTAGTTGGTAAGATTCATGGACACTAATTTTAATATCTTCTAACTAAAATTTAACTGAAAGAAAAAATCGGCTGGAACTAACAGATATGTTGAAAAATATTTATAAAATAATCACATCACATCACATCAATGATCTATAAAATAATTTTAGGTTTTGCTGCGCCCCACGATGTAGGTATTCTAAATAAAGAATAGGATATTTTAAAACCATACCAACCTAAATCAGGTGTAGCGAAGTCAGTAGACCAGTATTCATTATAGGTCTTCTTATCTTGAAAATCAAAAAGCACGCGTCGTTTATTCTGATGACAGTTTTCACACAACCTACAAAGAATATATAATTACTGTGAATGGTATACGAGTATTCCTTTAAGTCAGTTATGAATATGAGGTTCAATCAGTAAGAAGCTACAGAAGAAACTTTATTTATCATTATCATCATCACAGTTGAATTACACAGCCACTGTTGTAGTGTTTACCAAGTGATGTTAATGATCACTGGTACCTATTTGGTCTACACCACGTCTACACTCAAGAACTTTTTTACATGAACAGCTATCTATTCTACGAGAATGGTCCTCGTCGACTGCTACTTAAGATTTGCAATTCTTCAGGATATGTCTCTAACTTTTACTCCTGATTTGACAGTGTATAAGAATCAAGATATAATGCTAACTTTATTTTCGAAAGCAAGTCCAGAGGCAGTTTGGACGGATTAAGGTCTGGTCCGATAAGCACGACCCTCAAATCCTTCACGTCAGGTCGAAGGTGCAAGAAGAATACCTCCCACTTGTTGAGGGCATCTGCTTCGAACTGGAGTTCAGCGCCTACCACGTGGATTGTGAACGAGGATTTCTGTACGAACAGAGTGAAGTTTACTTTTTAAAACTTTCACAATTGTTTTCATAACTATTAAGATTTAAATACACAAAATAAATACCACGGTAAATATCCCGTTTTAAATCTAAATAGAGTGAAGTTTATTTATTTCATCATCATCATCATCATCATCTCAGCCGAAAGACGTCCACTGCCAAAGGCCTTCCCCAAAAATCTCCTCCATGATTGGTACTGTCTTGCGCTGCCCGCATCCAGTGGCAATTTTTCATTTATTTGCAAACAATAATTATTTGCTATACTGAAATAATGGGTTTACATATAAATTCAAAATGGTACGTGCTGAGGCTTGAACCCACGTACTTCTGATTGGAAGTCAACGGTCCTAGCCACTTGGCCATCGACGCTCTCTTTTAACTCTTTGTTAACTGTAAATCTTGAAACTGATTGATTCTTATCTTAATTAGAGTAAAGTGTCTTTATCTACATAGTTACAGGACATAATTATATAATGGGCACGATTCTAACTTAAATTAAAAAACCATAGGTCCCTTTCACGTTCTTAAGAACGAAAAGGAAAAAAAACTTAACAGGTGATTGTTAACTTAAATTTAGAGACGTCAAACATCGATTTTACTCGTAGTTTGCACTAATTTAGCAGGCATTTAAAAACATCCCCACTAAATTAAGCTGAATTTGACGTCTGCGCTGCTTATTTTAAATATCATTCTTTCAAAATTAAATTCATTCATCTCCCATCCTTTTCGATTCCCATAATATGAAAGAAAGAGAGCAACAATTTAAATATAGAGATTTTAGCGGCCACGGCAGAATTTAGAACAGTATCATAAGGATTGAGTACATAGTTATATTTTATCAGTTACTAGCGACTCGCCCCGGCTCCGCACGGGAAAATGGTTATTGTGGGTTATCCTTAAGTATATTATGCATTTATAATACATATAAACCTTTATTTTATTTTAAACTTTTATTTTAAAGATTTAAGCATACAAAGGGATATAGGGATATAGGGACATAGGGACAGAGAAAGCGACTTTGTTTTATACTATGTAATTAAGTATATTATGCATTTATTATACATATAAACTTTCCACTTGAATCACTCTATCTATTAAAAGAAACCGCATCAAAATCCGTTGCGTAGTTTTAAAGATTTAAGCATACATAGGGACATAGAGATATAGGGACATAGGGACAGAGAAAGCGACTTTGTTTTATACTATGTAATTAAGTATATTATGCATTTATTAAACATGTAAACTTTCCTCTTGAATCACTCTATCTATTAAAAGAAACCGCATCAAAATCCGTTGCGTAGTTTTAAATATTTAAGCATACATAGGGACATAGGGATATAGTGACATAGGAACAGAGAAAGCGACTTTGTTTTATACTATGTAGTGATTTTGAACCTTGATCATTCCATTGGCGTAGATGGCGTTCATGTTGTTATTGTAGAGCTGGTGGCAGTAGGCGGCGGTGAGGGGGGCGGTGGCGATCTGCGTCAGCGCAGCGTACTGGATGTCCGTCATGTCTGCACACAAACATTATAATGGTGAACACTTGCATAACATAGCTGCAACAGATGATGAAAAACTCCTTCCGGACCCACTGCTCAACTACATTGCTCAACTAGTTGAGTAAAAAATACTAATTCGAATAATAAACAATATTTCTAAAATCTAGAACGGCGAAGGAACGAAGGAAAGGAAGGAAGGAACGAGACGGTGTACTGATTATTTTTCGAGTTAATATTTTTTAAAGGGTGGACGCGCCACTTAGCACCTGTAGGCCCCTTAAGTAGATTGCTCAATTAGTTGAGCAGCAGGACATAGCTTATATATCTACCCTACCCTTCAACTAGCAACTTGCAATATAATTATGATGAAGTGGGAGTTATCGTTCATTCAGTTTTACTATTTTTTAATTGGTTGTTACGTTCCATAAGAGTGACGGTGGCTAAGTGGCTAAGGCTGTTGAATTCCATTCATAGCTTGTGTGTGAAGTTGATCAACCTGCACTGGGCCAGCATGGTCGACTGAGGCCTATTAGTTTTAGGGTAGGCTCAAGCCCTTCGGCGGAGACATTTATGAGATGCTAACTATAAGTTCCATAGGTTCTTAAATTATCTTATTTAGAGACTACGGATAGCACGAATTATATAATTTATGTGACATGGGTTTAATTTTATTTGACACATTGGCATTTGGAAATGTTACAAATAAGATCTAACCAATACACCTATTAATAAGGTTCAAGATCGTTTGACTTAAGTACCTATAATAATGAAAGTAGCCACTTTGTGAATGGTGAACGTCTTTCTGTCCTAAAATTAACCTGAACCATTAAAGGTGTAATTTATGGTTTGGAAAGGCACTAGATGGTTTATTAAGATCAGAGATCCATTTTTATTTCTGCTATATCAGCGTGGTCTCTGTCTACCCCTCCGGGAAAGAGACGATCATAATTAACCATCTAGTGCGTTTTAGTCTAATACTGAATTGCAAATAACACCTTTAATGGTTCAGGTAAGTTTTAGGACAGAAAGATGTTCACCATTCACGAAGTGGCTACTTTCATTATATATAGGTACTTAAGTAGACTAAAGACTTTACGTATGTATGTGTATCAGAATCCACCCTCTTACCAATCTTTTCTTCATACATAGAGGCCAACACTTCATTCAGCTTCCCTGGTATCTGGTAAAGCTCTGCCATGACCCTGGAGGGGAGCCTGGGCTCGAGCCTCCCTTTCGTCTGCTGGTAGACGACCAGCTTGTTGTATAAGGAGTAGGATTTGCACCATCTTTGGTGACTCTTTGGCAGGTGATTGGGATCGTCTGAGCAGTAAGATATCTGGGGAAATAAAAAAGACTTTATTATAGAATATTTGGGTATTCATTCATCATTGATGATGATGTTCTGTTCTAGGCTATTCTATTCCATCATCATCATCATTTCAGCCTGTAGACGTCCACTGCAGGACAAAGGCCTCCCCAAAAGATCTCCACGACGATCGGTCCTGCGCTGCCCGCATTCGGAACAGAACATCACAAATAGAATAAATAGAAAGACAATACTGTTCAAATCACAAAATGCATAAACGAAGAAAAAATTTTATGCCCAGAAATGGGCGCGAAATTTTTTTTTCCTTCATGACAAAATGGATTTTGAAATGTGGTGGTTTTGTTTACATAATATACTTATGTGTTTATTAAAGATTAATGTGATTTATAATTAAAATTATAAATGACGAATTACAATCAAAAATAGGTCGAGCTGGACACACGTTCTTCAACTCTGAGCCACAGAATAAATAATAGTACTAGTCTGAGCGTTGATTAACGTATGTGAGAAAAAAGCATAGTCCAAAGTTTTCAGCGTGTTGTGTTTTTGTCTGTGCTTAGGTAGTATATACTGTATATATATCACTCTAAGGTGATAAGGTATCATCAAGTTCCCTATATATAGTTTAACAACGTCGAATCACAATAAGATAGTAAAATTACCGAAATAAATTTAATCAATAACAATTCAAAAGGTTTGGCACTCTGCCCAATGAGTCAAGCATTGTAGAAATGAATCTGTGAGTCTTATTGCTAAAAATATTGTAAGAATGCATGAAATCTGCTGGTTAAAAGTTAATACAATTTATAATAACGATAGTTTACTTTTACTAGTAAAAACTGGTAAAAATCGAATCACTACAGATGATACTAATATATAACTAGTATATAATAAAAGACTTAGATTTGACTTATATATGAAAGAAATGACTTATATTATCAACACTATAATGCTTTCTACATATTGTAAATGTGGTACCCTACCCAACCCACCCATAGCTACAAAAAGAAGTTTGTTATACAACAATGTCTCTGCCGGTATATTTGATGTCCGGTTTATTTTTCACTGTTCTAACGGGCGAAGGCGGCGGCGGCGTGTCCTTTGTCAGAAAATAAAGTTGATCCGGGAGAGTGTAATGACTCTACAATCTACATATATTTGTATGTATGCAGATTTTTTTCCTTTATCATACTAATATTACAAAGAGCAAAGATATGTATTTGTGTGTGTTTGTGTATGTTTTTTTATCACTTAGTTAAGTCGAATAAAGTTACATTTAGTGACGAGTTCAGCAAAGCAAAATGTGCGGTCTTTTGTGGAGAAGAGTTTGTAATGAATATACTCAAAAACTACTGTACCGATTTCAAAAATTCTTTCACCTTTATAAAGCTGCATTCACCCTGAGTATAAAATAATAATTTTGTAAAATACCTATATTGAAAAGATGCAACGCCTGTGGAGTTTCTTCCGGCGATTTCTTCTTCACAGAAGACAGCAAAATTGTGAACTCGCCTCGACGTCGAAAAGTGATTTGTAAAATCTTACTTCGAATAAACACATTTTGAACTTTGAACTTTTCTCTTATTACACGTATAGTCATACCTGGCCACACCCCTCACAATCAGTGAGCTTGTTGTGCCTCCATTCCCTACAGGAGGTGTCGGCACACATCCTCGGGTACAGCAATGCTTCCTGCTCCCATGGCACCAGCCGTCTCTTCAGAACCTTCTCACAGGAGACAATCATCTGCATCCTGAGGAGTCGATACTCATGGCCGGTTATGTTCTTGGCGTCGGCATAGATGTGTTTTAGATCTGAAAAGTTGTTGGCACCATTTTTTAAATGTATTTGGTGACGGATCTGTGTATTATTCATATCTTTTGGTCTATTATGTATTATAGCAGGAAGCTATTTATTGTACTTAAACCAAAGGATACCGAATAGTAATCCCTTGATCTACTTCAACTGCAACATATTTATTATTTTATATTTTATCATCATGCTAATACTATAAAGAGGAAAGATTTGTATTTTTGTGTGTGTGTATGTTTGTACTGAATAAACTCATAAAGATAAGATAAAGACATTTATTTGCAAGAGTACAAGTAATACAAGTTCTTAAATAAAATTACATTAGGTAGCATTGTATTCTGCCGAACAAAATCAGCGTGCAAATTTTGATGTTTTTTTTTACATCAATAAAGTATTGTTATTATTTTTAATAACATTTGTAGAAAAGTAATGTGCCGATTTCAAAAATTATTTCACCATTGGAAAGCTACATTCACCCTGGGTAACATAGGCTACCTTTTACCGCAGGAAAATGCCTCATTCCCACGGGGAAAACTGTTAACGCGGGCGGAGCCGCGGCGGAAAACTAGTATTTTTATAAGCAAGAATAAAATCTATATAAATAATTCGAATAAATAATCCAACACGCAGAGTCGAAAGTAATAAAAACAAAATGCATAGAATAACTACATGGTCACTCACCTCTCAAATGAACAATAGTAGATACAGCAAAGCATAATCCTTGATGCTGAGAATAATCCTCGTCTTTATGTTTCAGGCTGCAGTAGAATATTAAATTGCAAAAATTGCATGGAACCCTAATCGCCTTTAGTTCCTTTTTACAAACATGGCAAGCACTTGGCAAAAACACTTTTCTAAAGCTATACTTATAAATATATTCCTCATTTTCACTGGTTATTGAAGTAATTGACTCTGTAACTGTTTTGTCTTTAAGAAACCTTCGCTTGTTCTCAGTTTGTGATTCTTTAGATTCTTTAGAGACTTCGATTGGGACAGCATCTTTGATTTTCACCGTTGCTTGTTTAGTATTTGGTGTTTGATGTTTATTCTTTTCTTTTTTGTAATCGGTTCTATTCAATCGTGCAGGAATATCGGGATGGCCTAGCAAGTTTTTTGGCTGCGAAAGAGGATTAACTTTTTCTTGGCTCTTTTTATCGTCTACTGTTTCATCGTCTTCTACCGGGCCAGTTACATTTATTTTAGGATTCTGCGATTCGTCACATTTTGTAACTTCATTTACAATAATCTCAAAATTCTTGTTAACGTCTTGTTCGTTTTCATCAACATTCGCAAATAATGCATCTTCAAAACTTTCTATAGTTTCAAAGTCTGTCTTAACTGACTCAGTCAGTGAGTTTTTCATTACATCTTCATTTTTATTTTCTTCTTCCATGGAAGCGGATTGTTGTTTACCCTTTCCTTGCGCATTATCAGATTTTTGTTCAGATTTTTCGTCTTTTTTAGATTCCTCAGTACGTCCCTTAGTGTCACTGGTAGCTGCAGTTGTAGTTGTACTCACAGTACCACTCTGACCACTAGTTGTACTAGCCGGCATACTTTCAAGCTCTTGCTTGCCTTTTTTTTTCTTGCCTTTTCCTTTATTATCTTTTCTAGCTGGCACAGGTGGAGTTGGTGCTGACTGAGTTTCCAAAGGTACAATGTTTTCAGATCTTTTAGGTTCTTCAATATTAATATCCTTAACAATGACTGGTTGTTGTAATGTAGTTGGTTCATTTAATTTTTCCTCATTTTTCGTAGAAGATTTAGTTATTTCTAACTCCTTCTTTTCGGACTGTTTGCTTTCTGTTGTAGCTACTTTTTCTATGACTGGAGCTTTTTGTATTTCTGTTGATTTTGATAGCGTTTGGCTCGCTTGCTCAATTTGCACTCCCTGTTTTTTTTCTTCACTTTTCTTGGATGCCATTTCAGTTATCTGTTCCAATTTAGCTTGAGCTTTAAAGAACTGATCTTCTGCTTCTTTTTCACTTTTTTCCATTGAAGATAACTCTGCTAAAGACCTCTCAATGGAACGCCTCAATTCTTCCATGCCCTGATTAACATCTAAAACTTTAGATTTTAAATCGGTTTTTTCGTCTGATTTAAAAGTAGAAACTTCTTCGGTAGATTTAGATGGCGTATCTTTTTCATCTTTCGTTGTAGTGCTTATCTCTGTGATTGTGACACCAGGATGACTGCGTTCTTTTACTGGCAAAGGAGTCTCTACTGATCCCTGACTCAAGGGAGTTTCTGGTAACACAATGGGAATGTTTAATTTCACGTCTGTAGCAGTGACATCTCGTATGACTGTATTATTATTGTTGTCTAACAACTGACTGCTTGCTCTTGGGTAGTGAATATCAGGAGTGATATCACAAACAGATCCTTCAGATTCTTCTGCTTTGACACTGCGTATTTCGATATCTTCCAAAACTGGCAAATCTACAAGACTATCAGTCATTTGCTGTCCTTGTGGTTTATCTTTTGATGTATCAATAGTTGCAGTCGAAGGTTCAGAACTTCCAACGTTACTTATTTTTGATTGATCAACTGGTTCCTTCGTAGAACTCGTTAAGTCTGCAGAACTTGAAGCGGATTCAATAAACGTGTCAGGTTTTTCTGATTTTTTCTGCGGCCTTGGCGACTTCTTGCGCTTTTTCCTTGAATTAGTTTCTAAAACTTGCATTGTTTCCTTTTCCGTAAGTTTTTCTGACGCTACCACATCTTCTATTTTATTGGGTTCTTTTATTTGTTTGGGTATTTCTTGTATCTCGCTTGTTACTTTTATTTCCATAACATTTGTTGGTTCAGACTCTTGTGATGTTAATGATTCTGTAGTTGAAGCAGTTGGTTCATTAATTTTTGATGGAACCATTTTCAGTTCTTGAGTCTCACTCACTTGTTTAGCTTCCTTCACATCTTGTTGTAATTGAGTGTCTTGTTGTATTTTAGAACCTACTTTAGTTTCAGAAGTATTTTGTGATGCACTCTCCTCTACTATCGGTTGATCGGTAGTTTCTGTTGTTTTGTTTGGTTTGGGTTTTGGAGATTTATTTCTTTTTTTACCTGTCCCACATTCAGGTACCTTCATTTTTGTAGTGTCTTGTGCTACCTCTGTTGCTTTAATCATTGCACTACTGCCTACTTTAGGTTCTGATGTTGTTTGTGTATCATGTTTTTCTTCTTTAGATTGTGATATAGGAACATCAATGTGAGCTATAGTAGTTTCTTTAATATCAGATTCCTTAGTAGAAGAATCTATGATTTCTTTTTCTGTTAGTTCAACAGGCTTAGCAGAAGTACTTTCTAGAGTTTTTGGCTTCTTTTCTATCAGCACATTTTCGGATACAATTTCTGACAAGTTCTCGGTACTAGAAACATCTTGTTTTCCTTTCTGTTTTTTCTCAACGGGCTTTGCTATTTTTGCTTTTGGTTTAGGACTTTTATCTTTATTCGGTAATTGTATTTCTGATTTCTGCTCTACACCGAGCTGACATTCACTGCTTTGTTTTTGTGATTCTTTTTCTGTATAAATATTAGCATCAGACGGTACAGTAACAGTTTGCCCTTCACTGTCAATTTCGAGTTTTGTTTGTAATGGTTTGGAAGTCTCATCTTCGCTCTCTTCTTTTGGAGGATGTTTTTTATCTTTTTTATTTTTCTTTTTGCCTTTTCCACCTTCAGCTTTTGATTCATGTCTACTATCAGAAGATTTATCTCTTTTAGTTGAAGTAGGTGCTAATGTATCTTTATCAGTACTAACTGTATTTTTGTCTGATAATGCTTGATTTTCGACATTCAAGATATTTTTATCTTCCACAACAGCAACGTTTTCTTTTTTCACTTCTTTTTTATCATCTTTACTCTCTAATATTTTTTGAAAAGCTGCGGTACACGACAAAATTTCCTCTGCTCTATCAGATCGTTCGGAATCATTACGTTTCTTCTTTTTATTCTTTTTCTTTGATTTTGATTCCTCATGTGTTTCTGTTACAACAGGAACAACTGTAACGATTTTAAGGTCAGTTAATTCTTCGCCTTTTTTAATAGGTGTCACTTTGACATCATGTTCACCCTGTTTTTCACTCTGTTCCGAATGTTTCTTGTTTTTATTTTTCTTTTTACGTGCTATTGGTGTTAATTCAGGTATATCTTGAGGTTTACCCTCGGTAATATTAGAACTCTGGAGTTCATTGGGTTCGATAACATTTCGTTCTTCCAAAGCAGGTTCATCTGCTATCTGTTCTGTGTCGTCGCTGTTGTCCGTTTTTTTCTTCTTACTTCTATTTCTTTTCGGTTTTTTTGGAGCATCACTTTCGGATAATTTACTTTCCAAACTTGGTTGAACTTGTTCACTCACAATTTCGGGCACGCGTTCCTCACTTTTTATACATTCTGGTTTAACCAGCTCTACAGGATTATCAGTTGGCTCACATGTTTCGGTTGCAGTGCCAGAAACTTCCTGTTTTGGCTGCGGAGTTGGAGGTTTATGCTGTTTTTGTTTATTTTTGTTCTTCTTAGTGTTCATTTTATCCACAAGCTACACTCAAAACTTATATTGTTCACTATTTACCCGAGAGAAAGTTCTAACGTCCGTCTAAATCTAAATTCGTATGTCTTCTGAGCGATTTCGGAACACTTATTCTTGTCTTGTAAGTCCACGGGAGTCTGCGCGAAAATGTCAGTCAGTGTGCGCAAGCGATTCTCTGTCCAACGTTGTATCGAATACAGGTCGTTTTGGTTTAAAAATAGATGCAATGTTAGTTGTTTTGTGCAATGAATTGGGTATGAGGAAGAGGTGTTGTGCCAAAAGTGCATGTTAGCAACAGGACTATAATAGTCTCAATTGGATTTGATCGACAAATGACACCGGATTGGATAGAGACATTTGATATATAGGTTTTGATATTGATCTTTTTGTTATTAGGTAATTAGGTATATTACATGCGAACGCATGACAAAATACTAGTAGGTACCATAATAGTTTGTTGTTTAGTGTTCTTTAGATAATTAGTTTTATTTATGTTGCCAAACTTACGATGTTATTTTACTAATCGGATTTGTTTAATTTTTTAATTTGTTTATAATATAAATTATTCAGTCAGTCAATATTTAGTGCAAATATTTTTTAATTTTTGTTTCTGTGCATTCTCTGTGCATATATATTTTTTTATCGAGCACTACTTATTTAAATAAAGGCTACTTTTAAGAATACTTAGAACAAAACCTACAGAAAAATGTGTGGTTTGCTGTAAGTAAAACACCTTTTCATAGAGAAAACCGCAAACCAATTCGAGCCACGGATATAATATTTAGTTTTTATTTGTTTCAGCCAGACTTGGTATTATTTAAATGATGTCCTGGACATAAAAAATGCGCTGTAAGCAAAACAGTACAATTCATAAATTTAAATATTTTCTTTCAGAACACATAATGTCCATTATCTGACACAATCTCGTCCCATACAAAACATTGAATTTTGTATGGAAAATTGTATGGAATGACCCACATTTATCTTTTACGCTTCGCCCAGTCAAGGGCTGTCAGTTTTTATCATATTTTTTAATCAGGGGCTGCAGCGCCAAGAAAAAATATAAGTATATTTTTATTCATCAAAAGAAATTCAATTTTATTCCCAGCACGGTAAAGCTTATAAAGATTTAAATAGCAACATTTTGTAAGTTGGTTTTTTAATAACCCCTTCAAAAAAGATAAAAGGGCTCTCACCCCTTCACTTAATATTTTAGACCAGAAGCCGAAACCGTTTTGCTTTAAAAACTATTATCAAGCAAAAACTGTTTTACTTTGACAAGTGGCAAGCGAACACAATATAGCTTATTTCCTTCCCCAGGGGGTATTCCATCTCTTTACCAAATTTCATCAAAATCAGTTCAGTGTTTAAAAAAAGATAAAAGTATAAAAAAACCTTAAAATGAGGTGTCGAAATTAAAAAGGTCAGGCATGAAAAGTACACTGAAAACGATGATTTTTGTAATGTGCTCTTCACGCAATTCGTAAACTTAGAAAAAAGGTATCTAAGAAAAAGAATGTTTAAAATGATATAAAGGTTGCCTGGCAGCGATTGCTACCTTAGCAATAAGGCCGCCTTTTTACTCTTGTATTTGTTATACAAATTGTTTCCTGTGTACTGTTTTATTTTGGTGTCAATTAAGAACGACGAGCATGCATGAGGAGATTAATGAATGTGGATGAAGCGAAAGAAGTGTGTCTGGATCGTAGCAAGTGGAAGGAAGTGGTCTCTGCCTACCCCTCCGTTGTGCCCTCCGGGAAAGTGGCGTGACTGTATGTATGTATGCATTGTATGTATGTAATAAAGAATATTGTATTGAGTGTTGCATTTGGTTTTTTCACCAAAATCCCTAACTTGACTCTTTTATTTTTTTACTAAAACGAATATACACTTTATAATACTATGGTCTAAGAAAACAAGGTCTTGCATTCGGACCACGTGACTGACACAAGCCTACGTCATCATGCGCTGTTCATCCTTGTTGAATGCATGTTAATAGACAAGGATGAACAGCGCATGATGACGTAGGCTTGTGTCAGTCACGTGGTCCGAATGCAAGACCTTGTTTTCTTAGACCATGAGCTATACGAAAGTTCATACAGTCGCCTAGTCGGTATAATGTTAACCACCTGCCGAGAATATTTGCAAACCGCCCGTTTAGTAACCAGGTCACGACTGGAGTTGGTTTGTGGGACGTTCCCGTTTCACAACTATTTATAAATAACGTATTAGTCTAAATGTTTTCAAACGTTTGCTTTGAGCTTGTTATTTTTAAAGAAAGCGAACTGTGTTTATGAGAATGTTTCAATTAGGTATTGTGGCTTCGTCAGGTTTGACATTAGATACATCATCAGCTCTCATACATACACCATCATTTGTATTTTGCCTGGTAGAAATTGCTACTTTAGCAATAAGGCCGCCTATTTGTACACGTATGTTGTTGTAACAGTATTGTTTAAATTTACTACTGGTGTGCAATAAAGTATATTCTATTCTATTCTATTCTATTCATTTGACATTGATACATCAACAGATCATCCCCAGATAGCATTAAGCAATCATTAACTAATTTATAGAATCGAAAATTTGGTATTTATTTTTGTGAGTTTGGTGGACTTATACTTTTACTTTTAAAAACAAAACTGCTAATTATAAATCTATTGTATTAAGATCTAAACAAAAATTTATACGAGAGAGAGAAATGTGATATGATATGATATTTAGTTAGACATATTTAGACACAAAAAAAAGCTCCCGCCACAAAACCGTAGCTTGATCCCTTCAACAACTAGAAAAGAGCTGATTGATAATCTTCAAATGGCTGAAGATATTTTCTTGGATCATAGCTAAGAACACTCTCTATTGTAACACCTTGCATACAAAAAAAAACTAGATCAAAATCGACGCATCCGTTTAGGAGCCACAATGGCACAGACAGACAGACAGACACACGTCAAACTTCTTACACCCCTCTTTTTCGTCGGGGGTTAAAAACCAAGGGCAAACAAAAGCGAGGGTTGACCACGCACAGATAGAGACAGAAACTAATTAAGTATGTTGCGTACTGGCAACACAAGGAATGTTGCTGACAAGTATGGAGGTGGACCCGCCTTTTTGTGTTTCCTGGCCTCTTCTCTCGCCCAAAGGTGGACCTGGAAAAAATCGCTCAAAGCCATAAGGCCACCAATTGCCTTTTTAACCCCCGACAAAAAAGAGGGGTTTTATAAGTTTGACGTGTGTGTCTGTCTGTCTGTGGCATCGTAGCTCCCAAACGGATGCTCCGATTTCGATCTAGTTTTTTTTTTGTTTGCAAGGTGTTACAATCGAGAGTGTTCTTAGTTATGATCCAAGAAAATATCTTCAGCCAGTTGCAGATTATTAGCTCTTTTCTAGCTGTTGAAAGGAAAAAGTAACAGCTTTGTGTTGTGGTGGTGGTTTTTAATTTTATTAATTTAACGTTATTAACGTACCTACCTACTTTAATTGTGTTGTTAGTATAGAGACTTTATATATGGCGACCTGATCCTGTCGACACCTCAGTGATGGAGTTGGTACTGAGATATCATTGTTTTCCGTCAGTTTGGACCAATAGACAGTCACCAATAGAAAGCCGCACGCCCTTCGGAGCAATCAGAACCCCGAGACAACACCCCCCCGCACCTCAGCTAGTTGATAGAATTTGTTCCTTTAGAACTCGAGGATAACATACAAAGTCAAAGTCAGAGGCATAGTCAAAGTCTGTCTCCTCATCCCAGTTTTGGTTAGGTTAGGTCTGATTGCATGTATTACGTCTCTAAATACTCTTTGGTCCGCAATGTCCGCATAATATAAGTTTTAGCCGGGCGTATTAAATTGAATATTATATAACTTTAAAAATACATTTCAAAAGTCCGCCGCCATGTTGCGAGCCGCACGATATGAAATCCGCACATGTCGCGGCGCGTGCGACCACGAGGGAAATGTGCACAGAGTAGCGCACTGTTTAAAATAAAGAATTCTTAATTTTTGTTATTATTGACATAAAATTATAGAGTGTCGGTGACTAAGTGGCTAAATCTTTTTCATCCGGGAGGCGCGGGTTCATCGGGCCTTTTCGGAATTAATATAAATCGTAATACATATTTTTGAATATACGATTCTAAAATTGAAAGGATGAAATAGAAATATTAAATTCAGTACATTACAATAAATTTATAGAACGCTATTTCTAAAACAAACAGTTTACAGTTCGTTCATTCATTAACAGCCCACATTATGTGGCTATTTTGTTGTCTGCTTTGTGAAATTGCCACCTTAGCAATAACTCTTCTGTTTTATCTGTACTGTATATGTGTCGTATATCTGTATTTGGTGTCAATCATACTATCGTACTAGATTGCTAACATTATAAAGAGGAAAGGTATGTATTTTTGTGTGTGTGTGTGTGTGTGTGTGTGTGGGTTCGTAATGAATAAACTCAAAAACTACTGAACCGATTTCAAAAATTCTTTCACCGTTAGAAAGCTACATTCACCCTGAGAAACATAGGCTACCTTTTACTGCGGGAAAATGCCTCATTCCCACGGGAAAAACTGTTCACGCGGGCGAAGCCGCGGCGGAAAGCTAGCAAAGTATATTTATACGTACATTGTATAGTATTTTTTTTACATAATAGTCTCTGTATTACACACTACTCTGTTTTTTATGCAAACGAGGGTAGCGCGGAATAATTTATATTCTGTTCAATAATTCGGCACGGCATTGAAAAAATCTTGTACAGGATATGTCAAAGGGTGCCTGCTGTAGGTTACGGGGTTTGATTCCCGGCCAGACACTGTTCTGGACAGTAGACAAAATTGATTGTATCACCACGGTACAGTTTAATGTAGGGTGTAAGTAAGGGGGGCGACTTAGCAAATACTGATACCTACAACATGCTCAGCCAACGCATCGCAAAAATTCTTTTACCATTAGAAAGCTACATTCACCCTGAGTAACATAGGCTACCTTTTACCGCGAGAAAATGCCTCATTCCCACGGGAAAAACTGTTAACGCGGGCGGAAAGCTAGTATATAAATAAAAATAAACAAACCCGCGAACTTCCGAATAGAAGACAACGGCCCTAGCCACTTGGCCACCGACGCTTTTATAAGTGAGCATGCGACCAAAAATATCTTCTAACTAGCGACCCGCCCCGGCTCCGCACGGGAAAATGGTTATTGTGGGTTATCCTTCAGTATATTATGCATGTATTATACATATAAACCTTCCTCTTGAATCACTCTATCTATTTAAAAAAACCGCATCAAAATCCGTTGCGTAGTTTTAAAGATTTAAGCGTACAAAGGGAGGGACATAGGGACATAGGGACATAGGGACGGAAAAAGCGACTTTATTTTATACTATGTAGTGATGAAGTTCAAAGTTCAAAATTCTAAAAGTTTTTATTCGAAGTAAGATTTTACAAATCACTTTTCGACGTCGAGGCGAGTTCACGATTTGGCTGTCTTCTGTGGAGAAGAACTCTCCGGAAGAAACTCTGCAGGCGTTGCATCTTTTCAAAATATTTTACAAAATTATAAATTACTAGCTTTCCGCCGCGGCTCCGCCCGCGTTAACAGTTTTTCCCCTGAGAATGAGGCGTTTTCCTACGGTTAAAGGTAACCTATGTTACTCAGGATGAATGTAGGTTTCTAATGGTTAAATAATTTATGAAATCGGTTCAGTAGTTTTTGAGTTTATTCGTTACAAACACACACACACACACACAAAAAAAAAAATAGAAATCTTTCCTCTTTATAATATTAGTATGAAATATGATTAAATAAAAATAAATAAACCCGCGAACTTCCGATTAGAAGACAACGGCCCTAGCCACCAGGCCACCAAAAGTACCTAAGCATGCGACCAAAATATCCCAAAATCGTCCAACCTACAACAATGCAAACACCATGCCCCGTCATATGGTTCGCAAGTTGCGGGTCAGTGACCTCGCGCCATGACAAGTACGGTGGAGGTGCGAGGGGGTTAGAGGGGTGGAGGGGGAAACACCCCCGATTGTGTTATAGGGCGCGTTCCCATTGTCGGTGATAGATAGGGGTGGTAAAAAAGTAGAATTAACGAAGAAATATTAATAGGTATGTTTACTAAATTTAAATCACAATACTTGCCCCAACTATAATGTAGATATTCTTAGAACGTTATCTTTTCTGCTTTACTAAAATATGTACTTGTGTACTATAAACAGGGAAGATTTTGATTGTTTGTTTGCACTGAATATGCTCCGAAACTGCTGAACCGATTTAAATGAAACTTGGTTTAAAGATAGAATAAACCTTGGGGAGAAACATAGGCAACCTTTTACCGAGGGAAAGTTCTTATTCCCATGGGAAAAATTGATAACGCGGTCGGAGACGAGAGGTCGAAGGAAAGCTATTATAAAAGAAAGGTAGGTAAGTAATATTGAATGATCGCAAATAAGTGATTTGGATGGAATCACTATTATATACTTTACTTTTTAAACGACCATAAAAAACTGCTCTGGGGTGCCATGACCACGGATTTTTTCAAATGTTCCTGGCAACAATATCCATTATAAAATTAGTTCCATTCTATTAAAGTAGTATCATACAAAATAAAGTATCTGTGGTAAGTATAATGGAAACAAACGCCACCCTAGAGGTAACTTAATGGTGAACAGTAGCCACCCTAATGAAGACATCGCCACACAAATATACACCTTATTCACATTCCCCACTAAGATTATTTTCCCGTATCACTGTAGCAAAGATAGATAGCATTGATTTTCCTTTAGATTTGCTGAAGAAAATGCGACTTTACAGTCAGCGAATAGAGTCTCTTATGTTGTGAATGTATATAAAATTATATTTGATATTTCCACTTTGTATTAGCATGTGAAACTAGACCTAAATGAGGTAACCTTAAGGTTCATTTCTGAAAGTTAATAGAAATATCATCTCATGTTTTGCCAAAGTCCGTGAACGTCTCCCAGGGGAGTTGGAAATAGATCGTGTTATTTTTTTGCGAACTTTTTTTTTCTTTTTCTTCGGGGAAACGTTAAGGAATATTGTTTTGGCAGTAAGCGATTTGGGATTCTATTGTGTTGGCACGTATTCTGAACACAGAGTAAATAGGGTAACGATGTAGGTACTATTTTTATACTGAAACTAGCGACTCGCCCCGGCTCCGCACGGGAAAATGGTTATTGTGGATTATCCTTAAGTATATTATGCACGTAACCTTCCTCTTGAATCTTTCTATCTATAAAAAAAACCGCATCAAAATCCGTTGCGTAGTTTTAAAAATTTAAGCATACATAGGGACATAGGGACAGAGAAAGCGACTTTGTTTGTAGTGAAACATCGTGAAGGAGACATTAGTTTTGATTCTGATTTTGGTCGCGCCCCCGCCAGCGGGTACGGGCATTGTTACCTGAAGGGTATCTGTTACCTGAAGAGTATTCGCTACCAGAATGGCATTCTTCTGTCAGGTGTAATCTAAATTCTTTGATCAGTGATTTCATCGTCAGGTTCGGAAAGGTGACCTATTACATCGAGAAAGTACGACGTATGTCTAGCTTCACCAGACTGCCCATGACTACGGCTGCGTACCTTTTCTGGCCCTTATTAATTCCTTTTCGGTCTGTTCTGTAATATAGCCGTCTTTTTTACTCTAAAATAATAAAATTGCCCGTGGCGGGACTGGCTACAAAGAGCCTACAGTTGAACATTAGCATATAAATTATTTCTTCAGCCGGTTATTTTAGGGTTGGCTCAACATTTGATATTTTGAAGATACAAATCCATCACGTAGCTCATGTAACGACTAAATTCGTAGTTAGCTAGCCGAGCGGGACCATCAGCTTTTACGTGCCTTTCGAAGCACGGAATCATCTTTCCTTTCGGACAATCAGGTGATTCAAACTGCAATGTCCTAACCAAGCAGGGAAGACTCACAAAGTGACATAAATCGAACCATTTTTATTCATGTTCCAGCTACATAATAATGGCAATCCGTGTATTTCAATTTCAGTGTTTCCTATTCTCATTCTTAGTTACTAAGTCGCCTTTTAGGCTTCTGACATGGCTCACCTACATCCTCAAATAAAAGCATGGAATATTTTTTCTAGCACTATGGTTATTTATGAAGTACCACAAAATTCACAAGATAAGCAAGCAGGCATGCAAAGCCATTAAAAAAAATCAATTCAAAAAGCTACTTAGAGATAAGAGTTCTCTTTATTATACCTACATCAATAAAAAGTATAGGTCTACCAGAATCTGATGGCAAAAAGTGAAAAAGGAAATTGACGCTAGCAAGATTTCTTCGACATTTTCACCACTTTTTAAAGGAAATTTGAAGCCAAACCAAAAACAATTCCTCGAAATTTCAGTTGACAAATGTCATTTTTCTTGTTTCCATATGAAAATCGCTATTTATTAAACTTTTTTTTGCCATCAGATTCTGGTAGACCTATAGCAGTAGCGGTAACTTTAGTCAGAGCATCTTCTAGCGACAACCCTAAGGAATCGCGTACAAGACTTTGCAGGGTGATTTTACTTGCAAAACTCGTATTAGGTAAGTAGAGTTAGACCTACCTCAATATAAGAGACAGAGCTGGAACATCTAGAGTTTAGCGGCATAGATCTAGAATCTAAGTAAGTAGGTAAAACGTTATATTGCAATTACACATAACACTAAATTAAAAAAATAATAACGCAAGACCCAAAACCGTTACTTGATCCTTTAACAACTAGAAAAGAGCTGATAATCTTCAAACGGCTGAAGATATTTTCTTGGATCATAACTAAGAACACTCGATTGTGACACCTTGCAAACAAAAAAAACAAGATCAAAGTCGGCGCATCCGTTTAGGAGCTACGATGCCACAGACAGACAGACAGACACGCACGTCAAACTTTATAACACCCCTCTTTTTCGTCGGGGGTTAAAAACACACATAGACATGTCACAAAATAAAAATTTAAAACAAACTAAGAAATTAATCATAACGAACATATAGACAGACATGTGTGCGGTGCAATGCAGAAGGGTCAAGGCTCAGCGATATACTTGCCCAGGAGGCAACACTGATTTTCAGCCCTCACCCAGGAGATGAACGCAGGTACTTAGAAAACGTTATTTAAAGAAAGAAAAAAAGTAAATTAAAAAAATCTAAAAACCCGACTGCTTAAAAAGCGAACTAAAAAGATGAAAACAAGATGATAGTAGCAATAATTGAAATGCTCTTTTTCTATAAATTAAAATAGTCAATTGTTGTTATCAATCTTGAGCCTGCCAATTTAATGGAGATAGATAAAATCGTGGAGTCTGTAAAAAAATATCCAATCAATATGTTACATTATTACATTCATACATACATACACAGTTACGCATGAAGAGCTTATTAATCTAGATTCAGGAACATAAAAATGTCTTTGGATCCGTGAAATTGGTTTGGACTTCATACAAAATCACATTGTACTCATTTAATTCCTTTTACGAAGGTACATTAAAATTTGAAAACAATTTGATTGGAAATTTATTTCAATAGGTACGTCCGTCTCGCTTTCAACTCAAAAATAAACTCAAACTGTTTTATCTACACTAAATATTATAAAGAGGAAAGATTTTTACTTATGTTTGTAATAAATAAACTCAAAAACTACTGAACTGATCTTAATGGAACTTGGTACAAAAACAGAATAGACCTTCGGGAGTAACATAGGCTACCTTTTACCTCTGGAAAAATCCTCATTCCCACGGGAAAGAATGCTTGCGCGGGCGGTGCCGCGGCGAGATGAAAGGTTTGATTGTTTGTTTGTTCGTTTGCATCGAATAGGCTTCAAAACTACTGAACCGATTTCTATCTCAATTGGCTTGCAATGAGACAAAGAAGAAGAGATAGAAAGAAAGTAGGACAAACAATCGTAGTACTTGAATAGACAAATTGAGATAAGTTGACATCGAATCGTTGACATTTAAATGTCATAGGTGAAGATAGCTCTAGACTGCCTACCCCGATGTACCTATACCTTATAATAAGAAATCTAACTTAATAACTAGGTATTTGTAATTTAATAATCATGTCGAAAACGTACGTACAATACTAACTCTATACCCTGAGGAACAAAGATTTTTCCTGCGACCAAAATATTTTAGTGCCTAATCTGTATACCTACCTAATTTTTTTAAATAACCAAACACAAATCCACAAACATTCGTACTTTCAAATTTATAACGTAACGTAAGATGACATAGTAAGATCATATTTTATCTGTAGGTAACTGAATTATTTAATTGCGACGCGAGATCTGCTCCTTTGTTAAAATTTTCACCGTAATCATACCCAAAATGTATATAACAAAGTTGACAAGATATATTTTTTAAATAACATTGTTGCCACAAAATCATAAGCACATATGCAAAAAATCTTCTGTTTGAGATTTTCCTACAAGGAATTTCAGACAAGCGTTCAACCTGTTAACTTTTTTATGGCATAGGACCTTATGCATCCCAAAAAAGTCTTAGGTAACTCACAACCCATCATAATTGGGTGTTATGTGGGCCGACGTCATCGCACGAAAGTCCGGGCTGGAACCCAGTTCGCTCGCTTCCCCGATCGATGCGAGGGGTGTATCTGGTTTTTTCGGACACTATACCACCGGGGGGTGAACGAACGCGGTTACATAAGCCGCTCGATATCGCCAGGCATGCGCGCGCCAACCCCAGCCAACCCTCAATATCGTCCGCGCGCGCTACCCTTCCGGACGTGTGCCTTTTAGTTTATCGCGTTTTCGTTTCATTTCGTTCTTTCCGTTTATGATTTAACGCCACCATGTCGAAAGGCGACGGTGAACAGCAAAACGGGTCCGGTGAGGAGTCGAAGACCAACCTCATCATCAACTATCTCCCTCAGAGCATGACTCAGGAGGAGATAAGGAGTCTGTTCTCCAGCATCGGGGAAGTGGAATCGTGTAAGTTGATCAGGAACAAAGGCGCCGCGTTCCCGGACGCGTTGAACCATGCGTTGCATGGGGGTGGACAGAGCCTGGGATATGCGTTCGTCAACTACCACAGGGCTGAGGACGCAGAGAAGGCGATCGCCACTTTGAACGGACTCCGACTGCAAAACAAAACTATCAAAGTGTCATACGCGCGACCGAGCAGCGAGGCTATAAAGGGAGCTAACCTCTACGTGTCTGGATTGCCAAAAACGATGACACAGCAGGAGTTAGAGCGCCTTTTTAGCCCGTACGGTCGCATCATCACCTCGCGGATCCTTTGCGAGAACTCCGGTGGACGCCCATTCACGGGCGGCGAGCAGGGATTATCGAAAGGCGTTGGATTCATCAGATTCGACCAACGCGTGGAAGCTGAGAGGGCTATTCAGGAGTTGAATGGGACAGTGCCGAAAGGAGCGACGGAGCCGATCACAGTGAAGTTTGCAAATAATCCGAGCAACAATGGGAAGGCGCTGGCTCCGCTCGCGGCGTATCTTCCAGCGGCCCTGCGCTTCCCTCCACCGCTGGGCCGGTTCAGTTCAGGCAAGTCTTTGCTAGCTATCAATAAAGGTCTGCAGCGCTACAGCCCGTTGGCGGGCGAGCTTCTAGGCGGCGTCTTGCCAGGCGCCGTCGGCTCCGAATGGTGCATCTTCGTGTACAACCTCGCCCCCGAGACAGAGGAAAACGTCCTGTGGCAGCTCTTCGGCCCCTTCGGCGCCGTCCAAAGCGTCAAAGTGATACGCGACCTCCAAACCAACAAATGCAAGGGCTACGGCTTCATCACGATGACTAACTACGACGAAGCAGTGGTCGCTATCCAGTCGCTCAACGGGTACACTCTCGGCAACAGAGTCCTGCAAGTGAGCTTTAAGACCAACAAGATAAAGACCATCTAAGGCGATGGTTCAGCAGTCAGCATCAGCCGCTGGACGGTAGGACGGCACAGCAGGAGCGCACCCATACATACACACCGAACGATACACACGTCGCCGGCCGAGGCTCCAGCGACGGACCGATCGCGGCCAAAATCCCCATACCCGCTTTTGGCTGCCGATCACCCCAATGACCTGACGATATAGACTGTGTCTTCCCGACATTAGTGCTCGCCCGCCGTTAGGGCGAGCGGGTTTTGTACATTAATAATTATAAACTAGCGAATGTTTTTGACTCGCTCTTTTGTACGGTGCCCTTTGTTCGGCGCGAGCGGCCATTTACAGCGCGCTCGTCATAGCACCCTCGAATTTGGGTTAAGTGTTTCAGGAAATCAAAATGGCGGAATTTAACACCCTCGCCTCCCAGCGCGCATGTCCAAATAAAATGGCCACCGCTTGAATGAAAGGTGCCGCGAGCATGCAATAATAAATTTAGATGGCATGATATGACGGCATCTAATGCTAACTCTGGCCTGACATTAACCATACATATTGGTAATAGTCAATAACAAAATAATGATATTAAACTTCGCTTATGAACGGTTGTGGTTATCGAGAAATAGTTTAAAATAATATTAGCAATAATAGCCTAATGCTATGCTCCAATTTTATACCTATGCGATCATATCGTAAGTACCGTAAGGTTCAGTTTCGCCCTTCTCTCACATTCGAAGATTTCGAAGCCAATGTAAAAAAAAGTAACATCACGACATTACAGGCCAACAACAGTCGGCCGATACAGCAGGCTTAATCGAAGTAAAATAGTGTTATATTGTTAAAGATTGGAAAAATATATATTATCTATACGTATATTTTAATCATATATTAATCTAATTAAGGATGAAAACTAATCAAAAACTGTGATAGGTTTTGATAAAATTTTAAAAATGAAAAGATCTCGGTTGGGCATTTGAAACAGTCTGTCGAGCACCCTGGAATCTGGAAGGCTGGTGAGGTAAATGTAGGTTAGGTTTTTGAGATTTTTGCTACTAGAAGATGCTGTACACTTGTGGCACAGGCGCGAAACGGACGACGTCGCTCTATATATAGACGTAGTAGGAAGACGAGGGAAAATCGATGGAGCTGTTCTGGGCTAGGGGGCGGCGGGATGAAAAGGGAGAGGGAGCAAACCCCCCTACGCTATCTCACTCACACTCGGGCAGAGAGGAGGACGTACAAGAGACGAAACGAGAGTCCGTACGCGGAAATATGGTGCATACTCTAGTCTAACTACTAGATGTCGTTTCAAAAATAAATCGATGTCTTTAACATATGATCAGTACCTGCTATAATAATAATGTATGGATGCGAACCTGCGTCTATTCGAAGTAGGCTTTAATTGTACTAGTTTAAATGAAAATTTGTAAATAGAAATAAAAGTTGTTAAAACAATAATATTCTTGCCGCGTCTAAAAACACGCCACATCAACCACAGTATTTATAACCCGACAAAGACCTATTGCGGACATCGAACTTGAATAGATTATACTATCGTGCCGTCCTAACGACCCTACGATTTTTGTAAAAAAAAATATATACTTAATATATGTAAAAACAGTTTTGTAACATTTCAGATATTAACTAATAGGTACTCATTACATACCAAAGATGGAGATTAAAATTTACAAGTATTTATATATTTATTATTAAATGTAAAACGTGCAATAACTAATAGCCAGTAATTTAATAAAAATATATTAAAGAAAATGACTCAAAGAGGCGTTAGAGGGCGTCTGTCGTCTAAGTGAGGTTGCAAGGAGCTTCGAGCGCTGTGTCGCGCAAGGCAGTCTTCTGGGGCCCGTCTTCTTGCCTAGGCATACGAGTGACTCCGCGACACAGGGCCAAGCAGACGTTGCGTGAATGTGTGTGCATTATGCCACGTTTGTCTACAATTTATTGTAAACTTTGTTTATCCGCACTAACTTACTTTTAAATATCTAAGAAAATCTTACAAAAAAATAACTTTCTTTCGCTTGATTTCATATGCAGCTTTACGCATAACGTTCCGATTTTAGTCTTAATATGTTTTATAATTAGGTGTACTTGTATTAATTTAGACAAATTTGTGAGTTACCTTTCCACTCTTAAGCGTTTCTTTGGTAGATAATTCTATCAAAGTTGGTGTTAGGGAGTTGACGTATATAATATTTGATTTTAAATGTAATATTAAGGTTGGCAAGTTAGGTACGAGGCGGCGTGTGAAGCACAAGTTTTGCTAACCTTACTTTATAACTATATACTATTGTAGAACGTCTCTTAGGTTAATATAGTTGTTGTATTTTGTGTTGTTTTCAACCAGCATGAAAATTTCAACTGTACTAGTCATGATTTCCAAAATATGGAATATATATTAAATATTTGATAAAATATATTCAATTTAATGTTGAAGTAATAAAGTATAAATTGATAATTTTCATGCATTATCTGTTTATAGAGTTACTCTCTTAATTTAGTATATGTGCAATTAATTGTATTTTATATGTATATCTCTACCTAGGTGTACATGTAACTTATTTACTTAATATATTTTGTATTATTACGTAAATTTAGGTCCGATGTTTAATAAGGTAACTTAAATTGATTTATTTATTAGGGAATCGATCGGGCGATTGATCTAATCGATATTATGAACGTGAAAATTCTCTGGAAACAACTCGTTGATATTGATTTATCGATAAATTGCACTTGGTTTTTTGGTTTGATTTCACTTGATTCCCGCATTCGTGTAAATGATGTCACGTTGTTTGAAACGAAACAAAAAACACCAAAGTATTTACTGTAAACTCATCGACTTGTTAGATAATAATAATAATTAAAGAAAGCATGTATTTTGGAGTGAAGATGTTAGGGCTTGGCTAGTTATTGCGTCACTTTTGAGGTAGGTGAGCTAGTAGAATGTTTTGTGCGTACCACTTATTTCGGTAATTATTGTAAAATGGATAATAATGATAAATTAATAATAGTGCTCAATAGCTTAGAGTGCCCAACGCTTGGGCCGATAGTGAGGTAACAAGAAAAGCAATATTAATTAAATATCGATGAAATTTTAAAACGATCGCACGAATATGCTACAACATAATTAACTTAATATTTTTATATGTATTTTAAATATACTGTAATTCATATCTTCATAGGTGTAAGCGGAAGACTTGCAAAACATTCTACTAATGATAAATTGTAGAGTCAAGACTTTAGCATTACTGTTTGACAACAACGATGTTTTGTACCCGAGCTCTTAAACTATAATTGTCAAATGAGCGTAAAGTTGCCAACTGTTTTTCAGTGTTGCTACCTGAAAAATCTTTTTTATTATAGTGACCAGTAATGTCTAAAGCCTTGGTAGTAGCAGCTGTAATAATCTACAAAACTATGTCCAATAGAGTTGTGGATAGATCGTAACCCCACTAAGTGACAAGAGATAATCAGACCTATTATCAGTAACATACGGCTACTTTTTGAACGGTGTTTTGATGCATTTTTATGAAATTAAAAAATAATGATATTATAAAAAAATAAAAAGTAATTAATTGGCAACACAGAAACAATACTCTTAATACGCATAGGCTAATTGACATGAGGCTGTGAAATTAGCAAAAATAAAAGTAATAAAAACTTTGTGGCGATTGATCTATAGAAAAAAGAATTTGTATTAAGTGGCTTCGGAATACAAAGAAAGGCGATAGAAATTTACTAACTAAAAAATGGCAAACAAAACGAAACATCTTCATTAAACTTGAAGGCTGGTGGTGGTGGCCACATTAATCTTGCATGTGGAAGTTACAAAAATTGAAATTATCTGTGAATTTTTTTATGGAAAAAAAATACCTCAGCGTTCAAAACAGAAGATTTTGTCATAAGACCAACATTTCGGACCAATTACACTTTTACAATCTTGTCAGCTTGACACAGGCACATAAAACAAAAGTCAAAAAGAAAAAGAAAACGTGAAGTTCGAAATACAAAAGTGTTCTATCCTTTTCTTTGTTTTCCGACTGGTTGAGGCACTCACGCGTACAAAATGGTTAATGGCCCATAATTTAATAAGTAAATCAATTGCATTTCCGACGACATCGCGTGTGGACGTCTGTACACTGAAGACGGTGATATTCAGAAATCGGAGTAGGTAAAATATTTGCCACTTGCATCATCATTAAAATTTCGTAATCATAACATACTCGTAACAATATTCCCACAAGTCATTGTTGTTACAACTTCATTTAGAATTTAACAAAAGCAAATTTAAAAATATGTCAATTCATTATTATTTCAAGTTATTAACTAAATAAGAAAATTGCATTACAAAAGTGGAGATTTCAAAGCGTTTTGCCACCCGGGAATTTTTATAAGATCTCGGTATCCCGAGATCATCTTAATCTTACCGACTTCGATCTCTGACATGATAATAGTGCTGTACGAAAGCTGAGTAGCTTAAATAATCATAAGCAGCTTCGGTTAGGTATAGGAATGGCCTTGAGCTCGGACACGCGCACAAAGCAAAAAGAAAAAAGTGGCCGAGAGGAAAGCGATTCCAGTAGTTAAGACAGAAAAAAGAAATCTTCCATAGGAAATAAATACGTAAGTTTAAAAGTTCTGCTCGTGAAAATATTTCATTTGACCAGTATCGCGGTTTTTCGTGACATTGTGAGAAGTCGAATGCTCAAACCACCAAACTCTCAGTCAGTGTTGGGATGCGGTTATCGATTTGTAACAGTTGTTATTTTATAACAGTTATTGGGTCGGCTGACGATGGCTGAAATATTTTTCACGCGGCAGAAGCATCGAGACATCGACTAAATGTGTTACTATTACTGCATACGTCAAAATTTCTATATAAAACGGAGAGAAAAGCACAACAACCCACTATCAAACGCTGTTCGGCTATATCGTTGTAAAATTATTAAATGACTCTTTATAACATTTGCTCATCGCGTACTTCCTCGATTTTTGGATCCGTTTCTCTAGTAGTAGCTTTTAGGTGATATTATATTCGCTGATAATTTTATAATATATAGCCGTTATCAGCGGCGCACATTGTCGCTTCCTTACGCGTGGTCATCGTCACATAAATTGTTGGAAATAACATGTTCTATTTTAAGTCCTTGTTACATCAAAATATTTCAAGAACAGACGTGGACTTGAAAAGAAACTTAGTATTTTTGACAATATCATTATAGACAGTGAAAACCGGAATGGAAAATTAAACTTTACGATCTCCCCTTACCCAAAATTAGTCGAAACCCCTTATTTTAAAACACAGCTTGACAAAGTCGGGTAAAAACAAGATTGCAATAAATATGTAAATAAATGGCAAGTCCAGCTTTGAGGTGAAGTATTAAATTTACCAATAGTTTCGAATTTAAAAGGTAAATAAAATATCATGTAATATCAATTTCACTGTCTATTTGTTAGATACTTGTTCGTTTTCGGTGTTGATTCCTCTATTGCGCAGCACTACCGTGTGTTCCCATTTCGTCACAAGCGTCTCGCAGAAACACTTAAATTTCACAAAACCGTGTCAAGATTTATCAATTGATAACAAAAAACGGGTAAATACCAACCGTAAATCAGTCCCCTAATTAGCCGCTCGATTAACCCCGGATTTAATAGAAAACTTTGTAAAAAAATAAGATTTTATCGTAGCAGAAACTTAGGTACTTAATACCTATAAATAGCTTGAATGGGATAAATTATTGATTCCTAAAACTGAAAATTTAAGTCTATTTGTTGAGACGGAAATATTAATCATAAAATAACACGCGATGGGAGCAAACAGACTTGTGCAAAGTAGCATGTGATACTCCTAGTCATAAATGTAGGCAATACTCATTCATAATCACTTACGATAAAGTCGAGATTCGGACACTTCATAGTTGAAATTTTGAAAAAATCATCCCGACTTCCAACTGAATTTAAGGCTAGAAAATAATTTAGACAAAATGCATCGTAAGATATATAAGAGTCTCAAAATAAAGTATTGTATAAGTATTTTACCAACTTCAGAATAAGGTGTCTAGGCAATGAAAGCAATGATATGATATTTATAAAATAAAAAATTGAGATTATGAAAAAATCGGTCAGCCAATTTCCTCGTTCGTGCTAGCTGACTCACTTTGATACAAATACGTATTTTATAAAATAAAAAAATTGATAAAAAAAGTTAACGATCTTCCGGTATGGTAAATCAATGTTGAAGTTTCTTTTCACCTTTTTATGTATAAAATTAAGAGATAGGTGTCTGTGTTGATGGAATAACATTATTTAGTTAATATTTACCTAATCGTTAGGTATTTCTATATACTTATTGTGTCAGTTTAATAATACCTCTAATTCATTATAGCTTTTGTGGAAAAACTATGATTTGCACAAGAAAAATGTAGAGGAATGAGATCGATAAATTGCACCAATCCAGAGAGGGTCTCAAGTCTTAAGTAAGACTTAAGAATTAGGACTTGGTCTTAAGGATCTCTTAGTATAAGAGTTGGTGAATTGAAGAGCAATAATATTATAATAATTATACTATTATCTTTTAAATTCTGTCAACGTCTTGTTCTTTAGTTGTATTGCGACCGATCTCTGGATGGGCGGCGTTTCATTCCTATTTACGTCAGTTTTAGTGTCGTTGTAGTCTAAATGTTGCTCCCAATAATTTGTAAGATTGTTTAAGGAATGAGGGACTTTCTGACAGCTGGAATTAAGAAAAAAATAGTAAAAATATGTACCGATAGGTGGCATTAGTACAGGTCGGATTTATGAAACTAATTTATATACTACTAAACTAATAACTAAATCTGAATGAAAAAATTACAGAATATCTTGAAAAGGTCCTTCGTCAGCTACATCATCACAATCAGTGGTATTCGCAAATCAAAATGTCAAAAATATCATTTTTATTGACATTTTCTCTTATGGCAACACACCATACCGGCTTATACTAACACCATCTATCGAACTAATTTGGATTTCTTTTCTTTTTTATTTGTCAGAAATTTCCTCATAATGTGTGGTTTTCCAAAGTCGCTTTTTAGACCGTCTCAGAACATCGAGAGATACTCTTGTGTGAGAAGGTTTTACAGTGAGATCTTCTCACAACATTGAGGTGAAATGAGAGGAAGAAAGGATTTTGGATAACTATTACAGGCCGTTCTTTCAAGTACGGATTTAGAGATTTTTGAAATAATCATTCCTAAAGTACTTATAGCATTGATAACCAATATGTGTACATCTGTAGTGGTTACTTGGCTGTTTTTAAGTAATTTATTAATTAATTAATATTTTCACGTAATTTATGTGTCTATAATTATTAATTTATTGGAATTCATTATAATTGAATAAAAAAATATGAAAAAATGTCACATTCTCTTCACTTTATACAATAGTTTTTACAATATGATATTTAATATCCTCAATGGTTGTAACTATACATTTCTTGTTCTAAATATATAAAAAACCCGAAGTGATTTGGTTTTATTTGAAATCCTATAACGATATGATCTAAAGATTTGTCGTCTAAAAACTAGAACTTACACTTTTATGCACAACCCTCTTATTCCATTGTAAAAAAATTAACATTAGATTAAAAAATCCCCGACACAAAACCGTTGTTTGATCCTTTCTGCAGTTGAAATTATTTAAAACTTGTTTAATGGAAAGATTATTTCGATACGAACAATAGTTACTGTAGTTACAAGTCAGTACATCACTAAACTGTATCAATTCCGTAAGAAATTGCTCCTATAGTGCATTTATACAGAAATGGATACATTTTAGCGATGTATTGTCATAATAACTAATGTTGGTACTGACATACCTAATAACTCTATCAACAGAAGAAATTTTGGACCGTTCGCAGTAATTTTCAAAAAGGCACCAAAACTAGTCGTAGGCCTTTTCATATATCAAACCTAAATAATTCTAACGCCTGATTATTCACAAAGATATCATAAGGACACGGTAGGACAAAGCGGAACCGAAATTAAAAAATTCGTGACTCGTCCCAAATGGACCGTGATGTCGTGTGTCTAAATAAAAAAAAACTTTCGAGGGTTCGCACGTGCTATAAATTGTACATTGTCACTTTTATAGGCCCCTTGTTTGTAATTTTTTTTTCATACTCATCGAGTCATGGTGGAGGGTGGCTGCTTTTGACGTTTGTAGAGTACCTAAGTATCTTGTTTCTACATTTTAAATTTGCAGTAAATGGCCTTAATTCCGGCGCTGGCCGCTAAAATCTCAAAATTTCAGTTGTTGGTCTTTATTGGTCATATGGGAATCGAAAACGATGAATTGATAAGATAAGATAAGATATTTATTGCAATCCACATGGTAGGTAATAAAAGATGTTACACAAAAATTAAGCCACATATGGACCCGGGCGAGCACAGCAATTTACAATAAAAAATAATAATTTATAATTTATTATTAATAACTGTGATGTAGATGGTTGGGTCTTTCCCAATAAAATTGTATGTGAAACAAGCACAAGTGTTTTTTAAAACTACAAGTACTTGTTTTATTCCTTTATTTTAATAAACAACACCAAAACATTCTAAACAGAAAAAAAAGAAAAGCATTTTCTGATCGCCTCGTGTTTGTATTTTCGACAAAAAATAACTCAACCCGACTCCCCAATATTCGCAACACACAATATCCAAATCTCCCTTCTTTTAGACCCCTAAAATAGACCCCGCTTCCCGGCCGAGTGACGTCACGCGAGCTCCGGTCACCGACCCCTCAAGTTGGGAACAAGGTCAACGAACTCTTACTCGAGGGTGCCGCGTAGATTGGTAGGACGGACTTTTGGTAAGTATTAGCTGATGTAATTAGTAGGTGGTACTTGGTAAGTATTTTTAGGGTAAAATTAAATGTTTAGGGTAAATGTTAAGGGTAGTAGAGGTCATTGACTATAGAAGTAGGTACACAGAAAATTATTAGCTGTGAATACGCCGTTTTTGTTTTGACTTTTCCCGTGGGAATAAGATATTTTCCTGCAGTAAAAAGTAGCCTATGTCAATGGCCCTCTATCTATATTTGTGCAAAAAATCGGGTTATTTGTAGCGTTACTTAGTTTCCATGTGAAAGGACAAACCAACAAACACACTTTCGCAAATTTTATAAGTTACTCTTAGTATGGAATGGATTACTTGCTTCCTATGAAAGCGAATTTTAACCCCTGACACGAAAAAAGGTTAACTAGTTATACAAGGTGGACTATGTTTTTGCAAATAAATGATTGTTTGATAGATTGATTGTGGCTGCTTAGCAAATACTGATTGATACTCAGTTAATAGATCTGAACAACTAAGCCAAAGAAACTTTTGTTGGAAATGAAAAAAAAACTTGTCTCTGTTCGAGAAAAAAACATGCCAGTACTTTCCAAACTAATATCGCATCGCCTCGTTTAAAATTTAAGAGTGTATTCTTCATTAGTGTGAGACGAGAGCCAACCTTGGTTTGAGCAAAATATTTGACGTCGAAAAATTATTTGCACAATCTTACTTCGAAAAAAATCTTTTGATTTTAATTTTGTATGCGAGTAAAATTTTGTATTTCTATATTTTCTAGTCACATCACATCACACTAATATATAAAGTTGAAAGTTTGTGAGAGTGTGAGTGTGTATGTTTGTTACTTCTTCAAGTCTAAACGGCTGGAGCGATTTTAATGAAATTGGGTGTGGAGTTAATGAATTTGAATTTAGTATGTAATAAAATATCTATTCTGTTCAAAAAAAACCTGAAAGGGAAATGACAAAGCACTTTCTACTTTTTTGGGGAATTATGCTACATTCCCATGAACGCAAAATACAAAAGTTCTAAAAAAAAATTCTATAATTATAAAACCAGTTACACATAATTAACAAAACAACCCACGTATTAAGTATCTCGTGACACAACATGGTAATTAGTGGCCACCCCGGCTTATACCGGCGTGTACTGTACTTTATAATCAGTCAGATAGTAATTTGAGGGTTTATTAAAACACTGGTTGCTATGGTGACGTGGTAAACATAACCACTGTGCATCCATACAAGAATTATAAACTAGCTGTCTGCCCGCGGCTACGCCCGCGTTGTTTTCCGACTTTTCCGTAGTTATAATAACTATCCCATGGGAACTCTTTAATTTTCCGCGATGCCTCGATTAAAAGTATCCAAGATGTTGACTGGGGATATTAGGTACCACCATGCAAAATTAATTAAACCGAAACTGTTGGACCGATTTTAATTAATTAGCCCGAAACGACAAACAGATAAACAGACAAACAACAGAGAAACGAAGAATTTGAAAAAATCTAGATATGTTCTATGTCACTTATTACATTCCCCTGACCCGGTTTTTATAATTTTTCATCATTTACAGATTTTCGACTTCTGTTGTTTTATTATATAGATAAGAAATTCATGTTTGTCTTTCTTTCACACCAAAACTAATGATGATCCGAAACAAAGAATTAATCTAATTGTTTGCACAGAGATAGATTGAAGGCGAGAGTGCCATTGGCTACTTCTTACTAATCTTAGTCTGTCAAAAAAGTCGTGAAACGGAACTAATCTTACTTCTCAGAAATATCCATAAGTTAGAGTGTGACAGCATGATATAAAATGGCAACACCACGCCCCTATTAATTTCACGACTTTTTTGACAGACTGTACCTTTAGATTTTTTCATAAAATTAAAATCTGCGTTATTTGGAAAAAAAGTTTTATTTAATGCGTTACAAAATACTACGTAATATTGGAAATGTTTTTAAGAATACTAATGGTGTTTATCAACTTGCCATGTGGTTGCCGACTTCGCACTTAAACACTTCCGTACCTGCGACAGAAAACATAACATAGTAAGAACAATAGGTAGGTACCAAATATTATAAATTAGATTTTAAAAAAGAGCGCCTCTTACAAATTTTCTCAAAATTAGCTAAAATCACCGTTACACTGATGAAACAATTATGAGTAATAAATAAGGTGTATTAAACTTAAGTAGTGCAAAGGACATTTTTCATTTCCGGCTAGAACTTGTACACCATTCAAAAAGATAGTTAAAAATATGGCTAAGCCATCTAAGATAATAAAATTCTCATTATGTATTTGGTTTAGTGGTACAAAAATAAACTTTATAAATAAAAATACTTTACCATGGGCACACTGGCAACTATTTTCGTTCGGAAATATATATATTTTCTCTATGGCTTGACGCGTTTGACAGACAAATGCTCGCTGAGTGACATGTCTACTCAACTGACATATTGAATTGACGTTGTCAAAGTCAAAGTGAAATTTTTTTGTGAGCGTTGGTTTGACGCCATATTGATCGGAGTTGCTGTATTATTATTCGAAAATGTTTTTGTACCACGAAACGCGATAGCTTAGTGAGATTTTATTATTTTTTAGTTATTATATATATTTTTTGCTACTTTATGGTATGGTGTACAAAGTCATAGCCGAGGCTCCATACAAATATGAAAAATGTCCTTTGTTCGATACGTCTTTTTGTGATATGACGGCAGAACTAGTATCTCTGAGAGGTTGAAATCTCAAAAGTAAAATTCAACTTGTCATACAAAGTAGCCTGTCACGTGACTGGAGTTGATATAAAAAGTTGTCTTTTTTTTGAGGCTTCAAACTATGTTTCTGGAATATTTTTAAACAACCGGTTAAATGTCACGGGTTATAAGAGAAGAGACAAACAGATTTACACATGGACAAACATACGTATTAGCATATTTGCCCAAGCTAATACGGTTATATTAATTTTTACTTAAAGCCTGGCCAGAAATATAAAAAACCTGCTCTGGGTCGCCATTATGTATATTTTTATGTTGCCGGCAGCATCGCTATATGACGGCACCGCTATATGACGGCACCGCTATATGCCGTCATTGCTATATAACTGCGCCGCTAAATGACGGTACTATATGCCGGCACCGCTATACGAATGCGTCCCGTCGCAATATGACCGCTTGACGTCATCGCTATATAACTGCAATGATTCTGATTCTGCACCGCTAAATGAAGGCTTCATTATATGATGGCACGCTGTACGACAACATCACTATATTACAACACCGCTTTATAATGGCACCGCTTTATGATGGCACCGCTATATATGACGCCGTAGCTTAAGAATACCCTTCAGGTAACAACGCCCGCACCCGCCAGAAGGGGCGCGGCCAGAACCAAAATCAAAATTGATAATCAGAGACGGAGCCCCTCAGGCGTCGTCTCCTTCACGATGTTTTTCAATATCAACGCGCTAGGCCGTGGTCCGAGGCTCCCTCGAGCCGCCCCTAGACGCGTTGCTATATGACTTTTTTCGGGGTAGAGTCTTCCGCTCCCCCGCAAGTCCGGTGAAGCTTGATTGGTCGTACCTTTTCGAAACAAGCATAGGTCAATTCAAAAATAAAAAATAAAATAGCTTAAGAATGTGATAATATCCTCACCCTTGTGTTTGGGCACATGTTTCCTCAGCTGCTTGATGCTGTTGAACGACTGTTGGCATATCCTGCAGCGGTAATGGTATTCCACCACCTGAAATTATACAACAATATTTATTTTTATGAAGTTTTTTTATCATACTTCATACTATTATTATAAAGAGGAAAGATTTGTATTTTTGTGTGTGTGTGTGTGTATGTTTGTAATGAATAAACTCAAAAAGTACTGTGCCGATTTCAAAAATTCTTCCACCATTACAAAGCTACATTCGGCTCCAGAGCATCAGATCAGCTTGTTTGTGTCAAATTATTGTGTTGTCATCGGAATTACGTATACATTCCAAATTTCATTACGCTACGACCCTTGGAAAATGGTTAAATTGGTTACCTTAGATTCCATTACATACAAAGTTACATACATGTGGACCTGATAAAGGCGTGTGTATCCTGGATATACGATGGCTCTGAATTTTCGGGAGTAATAATTAAACACCGTTGGAAGGTTTGATCGAATCTTTCTATATTTTTATGTATAACTATATCCACAGAACATTTAAAAGAGGTTAGGGCGGCGCTGTATGCGGGGCAGGCGCGCCAATGATATGAGCAAACCTTTGAGTTTAGTTTAGTTTAGTTTTATTTATCTCATACTACAAGATTGCACACATTTTTACATTATTATAAAAAGGACATCCGTAGTATGATCGTCAATACTAGTATGTATAATTAGGAAAATATAACTAAAGAAATTCATTACATAATTGGTCATGTCAAGGGAATATTAATGCGAATGTCAAATCAGAATAAAAAATAAGTATTACCATAATGGTAAATTAATTCATGTCAAAAAGTAAAGAATGATCATAATACTTATGTCCAGATAATATAAAATAATAACAAAAATAAATTTACAAAATAACAATAAATGTCCAAACGAAAATGAAAAATAAATAATTAATTAATAATTGTTTACAATTTTTTACATAAATCTTTGTACTCATCTACTGAATACAAAGGATTTTCCAACAAGAGGTTTTTCAGTCGGCGGCCAAATGTTTCGTCAGTCGGTTAATTTTTAAAGTCAGTGGGTAGTTCCTCATAGAACGCGGGGCCGATAACGCGCGGGTTTTTGTTTAGTAGCGCCAACCGGTGCGGCGGCACTGGTTTTAAGCGTCCCGTCTGGCGGGTTATTCTGCCAGGTATTTGCATCCGTTCGAAACTACTCAGATTACGACGCGTGAACATTAGTATCTCGTACAAATATTGAGAATAGTGCGACATAACATTGTACTTTACAAAAAGGTTTCTGCAAGAGTGACTTGGCTTTACCCCTGCCATGGTGAGTATCCTTTTTTTTACTATTTTATATTTGCATATTATATATCTCATTGTTAACTAGTTGTATTTTACTGTTAATATGATTGATCTCATTAACGTGTAAGTTACTGTTCAATAATTGATCTCATTAGCGAGTCCCTATTGTTATAATTATTATTATTTTTCTTAATTATAAGTATTTTTCTTTTGTATGTTTCTTGTTCCTTGCATAGTATTAAGGATGTTTCTGTTTCTGTGCATTGTAATAAATAAATGGAAGCTATTAACTTTATTTATTGTATCTCGCTGTAGTTAGAGATAGGAAATTTGCGAAAAACGGACACTTTTCGCATTTTTTCTATCTATAATTACATTGAATTATAATAAACATATGTGATTGCTTCTATATATCCGACAGCACCCCGACTCCAGTTCTGTGGTCCGGATTTTTGAAAAATTGATTATTTCCCGAGTTATTATTATTTTCAGGATGGCGGCGCCACTTAGCATGTAGAGCCCCTTAATAGTAGAAGGTTACCTGTGCGAGTGCCTTGGAGATCTGTTGAGTGTGCGCGGCGATTTCCTTAGCGCTGTGGCAGGAGTTGAGGTGAGACAGCAGATTGTGCACGCTCACCACCGAGCGGCGGCACACGGGACACTGCAGGCTGGTTTCTGACAACGACAACACTTATTATAATAATAATAATAATAATAGACAAGGTGTACCTGACACTCCTCTTCCTTGACATACATAATAATAATAATTTATTTCAAAAGACATACTTTACAAAATAATAAAGACTAAACGGGTCATTCCATATTGACTGGTGGGACATTTTTCTCCGGAATTCGACCAATTATTTGCTATAATTTTATTGTGTGATCGAATCTTACGAAATAGTAAGATAAATCATGAATTTACAAGATCCCTTCATAAAAAACTCCAAATACTTTCAGAGTTTCTTGTAATTATTACTTGAATGAGTGTGACTGGTTGGACAAAAAAAAATACCCCTCTCTTACCGTCAAGTACTTGAGGACCAATTTTAATTCGGCTTTCAACAGAGATTCTCCTTTTAATATAAAGTCTATTCTATATTCTTTCATTGTCATTGAGAATTAATAATAAATAAATAAAAGAAACTTTATTCACCCGTAAAGTAAGTAAAAAACTTAGGTACAAAATGTATAGGATACATCAACAGTACAGAATGAAAAGGTCAGAGACTCAGCACATGTGCTGCTTTTCAGTCTCTGCCTGAGTTAAATCTAACCTTCACCTTCCTATGATAACTAACACATTTTACTTTTTGAAATTGTCGAGAGTGGAACTTTAAATTATTAGAACTAAATAAACTTATATTACTAATTGTTGTAAAAACAAATAAAAATAAAAACACCGAAGTTTGTTAAAACAAAGTACGAAATTGTTGAAATTGTTGGTCACATCACAGAATAAATAATAAATAATAATGTAGATCAAAGTAGAATTTAAGTAGTTGACTAGATGTTAAATAGGCCGCGTGAGAAAACTATTATTAACAATTGTGAAACAAAAACAAATAATTTATATTATAGCAAATTTAAGACGGCTGTGTCACCACTGTCCAACAGCATGCCAATTTTTGCTGCGAGAGCAGCCATTGCTTACACTTTTGTTTAAAGGTGGACAGTGATTTAACCGTCTTAATTGGTGGAGGTAAGTCATTCCACACTTTTGAAGCGGCAAAACGAAAGCTGCCACGATAAGAAACGAGACGAGGATTTGGGAAAAATGTTAAAATAGGAAACCGTGCAGACTTGCTTCGATTCTCATCACTCCAGATAAGTTTATTTGCTAAGTATGGTGGGGTACCAGATTGCTTAAGATTAAAAATTTGGGTATTTAGCTTAAGAGTTCTACGGTTATGCATATTTAATATGTTAAAAGAATTTAAAAATGGTGTAATGTGCGCACGAGGTGGAACATTAAAGCAATATCTCACGCATGAGTTTTGAACTCTTTGAACTTTTTTCTGAGTCTTTTTAGGTAAACATGGACCATAAACAATATCGCAGTAATCTAGGTTAGAAAGGACTAATGAATCTGTCACCCTTTGTCTTACCGCCACATTCAAGAACGGCCGGAGTTTGTATAGTTGTTTAAGAGCACCGTAACATTTTGCCACTTTTGAATCAATGTGTTCCTCAAACTTCAAATCTCCATCTATAAGTAGGCCAAGATTCTTAACTTTAAGAGATTCCGATATTGGAAGATTGTTAATTAAAATGTTAAAATCATGAGCCCTAATATACTCTCTTTGAGATCTTGTGCCCAGTATGATGAAGGTGCATTTTTGGGTATTGAGGCTGAGACCATTCGCCTTGGACCAGATGCTAACTGACGCCAAATCCTTGTTCAGAAGGTTAATTGCATTGTGGACGTCTCCATCTTTAACATCAATATTTAACAGTATCTGAGTGTCATCAGCGTACATGTGTGTGAGACAATGTTCGATACAATTGGGTAAGTCTGATGTGTATATTGAATATAGTGTCGGTCCTAAAATTGACCCCTGAACTACACCTTTATCAACAAGGAGAGGTTTCGATTTCCTGGGCTTACCAGTATTATCAGCGATTTCCACGAATTGAGAACGACCGCTAAAATAGCTTCCGAACCAAGAACAGACAAGATTATCACATCCATAATCTTTCAATTTTGATATCAGAACCTTTCTGTCCAGGCAATCAAAAGCCCGACTATAATCTAGCAGAACAAGTATAGATGCTTGATTATTATTGGACGCTGTAAGAGCTTCATCTACCATGTGTTGCAGGGCAGTTGTGGTACTGTATAGCTTCCTAAAACCAGACTGATTAGAGGGAAAAAGATTATTGCGTTCGAAATAGCCATGAAGTCTCCTGTTCACAATTTTCTCCAATGCCTTAGATAGAAGCGGCAATAGACCTATAGGCCTTAGATCTTTAGCAGACTCTACATTTGTTTGTTTAGGAATAGGCTTAATTTTAGCTGTCTTCCATGCTTCGGGAAAAGTTCCCGTCATAAGAGATTTGTTCATAATAGCAGTAATAGCTTTAAGCGAATATGGTAGAGTTAGCATAATCATTTTTAACGAAATTCCATCGTCTCCTGTGGAATTTGAAGTGATGGAGTTAAGTACCTTTTCAACTTCGTCCTCACCAACCTCAGAAAATGTAAAGGTCGCACCATTATGAGAACTCTGACAGTTGACGGAAGCGTTACCTAAGTCGGAAACGTTTATTTTAGGTATAGATTCTACGAAATAATTATTTATCTGGTCTGGATCGTTAATTTGTGGTGGCAATGTACTGTTTTTAGAATTTCCTAATGATTTATTAAGTTCCTCCCACATTTTACGAGGATTTTTCATATTATTATTAATGTTTGCAGTAAAATAGCGGTGCCTCTCAATTCTGGTTAGGCTGGTGACCGCATTACGTAAAAATTTATATATTTTTTTATCACCATCAAGACCACTGTCTCTCATCCGAACATAGGCTTTATCTCGATCGTATCTCATTGCTTTGATGCTGTCGGTTAACCAGGGGGTAGGAGGATCCTTAAACAGTTTTGTTCGTTCAGGAACAAAGTGATCAAACAACCCCAAAATTAAAAAGTTGAAGCATTTAACCATATCATTCACATTGTCAAACAAAGGGATCCACTCCCAGGGCGTTACAGAGGAAGCCAGCTTAAAAGTTTCCACATCATAATCATTGTATGGTCTATACGTCACAAACCTTGGTTGAGGTTTATTGACTTGGATGGGGAACTGAGCTAGAGCAAAACCATGATCGCTTAAGCTTTTGTTGTGGATAACCTTTACAAACTTTGGTTTTAAAGTTTTATTACAGCAGATTACATCGAGAAGGGTACGAGTGGTTTCGCAAATTCTAGTGGGCTCTTTAACTACTAGGTGTAAATTGTTGGACTTAAGTATATTTAAGAAATTTGCCTGATTTCGTTCGTCAGTAGCTAGTAAATCGATGTTAATATCACCAGTAAGAAAAACATAATCATACTGTGGAGATATGATGGATAATGATTCGTCCAGTTGTTCTAAACAGTTATTAACACAGAATTTGGGTGGCCTATAAAATACACAAACAGCTATTTTCAGTTTATTTAATTTTACTTCTATCCATAGCTGTTCCAGGGCTCCACTAGAAGCGAGGGTCAACTCGCGTGACCGGAGACCATTGCGAATATACATACCTATCCCACCACCTTCTCGCTTCCTACCTGTGCCTCGTGGCTTGTTAATGAAACGATAACCTTTAATATTATAGTATTTCAATTCAGTTTGTTCGTTTAATCTAGTCTCAGTTATTGTAAGTATATCTGGATTGTTCTCTTGTATTGTAAAAATTAGTTCGTCTCTACCAGTATTTAATGATTGTGCGTTTAGAGTCGCAATTTTAAGATCTACTTTTTTTGCTGTCATTTTGATTTAATAGTTAGGCTGAATATAAAAATAAAAAGTGAATTATTGGGATAGATATGACCAACAAACTCATAATAAGTATAATAATATAAATAAGTAAGAAGTATATAAGGAAAAGTTTTACCTATAGCTAAATTAGTAAACAATCTTAAAATAACAGTGAATTTTGCTACCTGTTATTTAATATAATATCACGGTTAAATGATTCAAAGCTAATTAAGATAACATAATAATAACTATGGTTCAGATTAATTTATCGAGACAAGTTAAGTCCTTAATATGAATAAGTTCACTATCATCGGTTTTCCTGACGTATATATTTCCATGCTTAATCCATACATGCTTATATGTGCCTTTAACTAATTTTCTAGTCTTAGCATGTAAGTCTTTCACCTCAGCAGACAAGTGTTCAACAACGTGGACCTGTTGATTGTTTCCAGAGACTCCTAATTGTATGTTGTTAAGTGGGTTGGATCTGTTCGCTTTCTTATATGTTTTGTAGGCCATAATCACTGAATCACGCACTAGCTCCGTCCTTAGCGTAACTAAGATATTTCGCGGACGACTAGTTGTAGGGTCCATTTTTGCAGTTCTTCGCGCAGCGCAGATATCAGTGTCCAATAGTGGTAATCCAATTTCCTGACATAGTTTTTTGAATATATTAAGAACGTTTTCGCCTTTATTTTCAGGGACGCAGTGCACTTCCAAGTTGCAGGCTCGTGATGATCTTTCGAGTGGGCGGAAACGTTTGTTTATAGTAAAGAGTTCTTGTTTCAATTTAATATTCTCGGATTCTAGTATTTTGACTCTGTCTTCGGTAGATTTAATATCTTCTTTAAGATCCTTTTGTTCAGCTGATAGGAAATCCGTAGTTTCGGTGAATTCCGCTTTTAATAAATCAACTGCGGATGCTATTTCGCTTCTGATCGACTCCTTAATAGTAGCTTGAATCTTTTTCTCTATTGATAACCCTAGCTCCTCAACAACTTTTTTTGTAATTGACTCTTCGGTACTACGAAGTTTAGAATCTAGCAGATGGCTTAATTCCTCGTAGGTAAGGTTAAGCCTTGGTGATGTCGTAGTAGTCCGTGTTGAACTAGCATTTAGGGATTGATCTCCTTGACTCCCATCACAGGACATCATTGAGTCATCTAGTATTTGCGGTTTTTTTTTTGAACTACCAGGACGACTTGTGGTATTAATATTGATACAGCTGGGGCATTGGAATGATCTCTTGATTTTCTGTTTATTTTTATAGTAATCTCTGGATTTTATGTTAGCGCACTCGTAGTGATAATTTTTTGCGCATGATACACAGCTTAGTAGTTCTGTTGACTCAATTATATCAGAGCAACTAATGCATTGCATTTTGGTATAAAGCTCCCTCTAACGGATTTGCTGGAAACACGTGAACACTCAACTGTGAACTTTAATGAATTATCAGAGTTGCTACCTCGACAACACAGTAGTTCTTGCGTTTACCACTAGATGGCGTATAATACACTGAGATGGCGTATAATACACTGTGTATTACTTCGGTTGCTGAGCAGGTGGTGTTGCTAACCTTGTAATAGTTAGGAGTTCATAGGTTTAAGGTTAGATGGCGACTGTTACGAACACATGTATTGATCATAATATTTAAACATTGCTGCCCTGTTATTGTATTTAGTAGTTCTTGGACCTGCCTCTAGATGGCGACTCCTGTTGCAAAACAGCACTGTTTAGGTACGCTATTTTAAGCACAATGTAGTAGATAGATAGCAGCAATTTCGCCGTCCAGTCTCGCGCTGAGTTGGTTCAGTGGTCGAGACTCGAGCGCCAACGCAGCGATCGATGGCTCGAATCCAACAGCTCACCCTCAAAATCCACAGGCAGCAGCACACCCACCGACGACGACAACGTCACAACACGTCACGACGGAAAGGGACGCAGCCATACAAGATTCAATATGGCACCGGGACCAAACGGCAGTCCACCCAAGACAGTACGAGAGCCACCGATAAAAACAACTTTCAAATGAACCAAATGAAACCACAAAATAATAAATCGAAATTCACAGCAAAATGCACGACCACTCTCGACGGAGTCAGAAGTCAGAAGGAGAGGAGAAGAAGTAGACTAATTACCTTACTTACTTAGTACTAATTAGAAATAATTTAAGAAATTGGAAATTTGAGGTATTTTTCTGTTTTGCGTGGAATGCCCCAAACATAATGCGGCGTCCATATGCTTGCCGCTTGCCGCAAACTTCAAACCTCGACAAACGTTTGGAAAACTTTGATACGACAAACGTCATCATCCACACGTTTGCCAGTTTGCCTTTCTAGTGTATTTGTGTTCGAAGACGCAAGCATGGCGGACGTCGAGCTTTTGTCCGCTATAACGTTTGGTTTAACCTATTTTTAATAAAAAGAAGCAAAGTGAAAAGGCGAAAAATTAACGGAAAATTCGACGAAGAAAATGGTGGATGATAATGCTCTAAGAACTGTAAAATGTCTTCGTTCGACCATCTTTGGCTCATTTTAAATAATTTTTATTAAACTTTTGAAACGTCTATTCGCCACCACTGCGCTAGCGATACTGAGGAGGCACAAACGTGTGGATAGTTATCAAACGCTTGGCGCAAACTTCCTTTGATTTGTGCACGAAAAACCGACACTCGGTCGGATCGGCAAGCGCTCACAAGCCAAGGCTAGCCACGGCAAGCCAAGCCAAACGCTTCATCCACACGTTTGAATATGTAGAGGCTTGTCGAGGTTTGCCAAGCGTGTGGATCCGGCATAACAATTGGACTAAAATAAGTTACGTACCCAAGCTAGGGTAAATCCCTGTGTTATGGGCTAAAGTTCAAGTATATAAACCATGCCGCTCTGATATAGATTAGCTTGGTTAACTTCACACACAACTTTTGAATTTCCATTCCTCCCGATGTTTTTTTACCCCACCCAGCCCATGCGGCTGGCCACTCGCAATACGAAATTCGCTTCTACTGCTACGGAATAACGGCGGTCTCAAGGTCAAAATGTCCAGCCGCATGTGTTGGTTACCGTACCTATAGTTAAATGCTTTCTCTCTAAAGAGAAAGCATTTAACATTGAACAAAGAATAAGGAAAGGACAATCTCTGCTCTTTTTTAAATTTCTCGTAAACAACAGAGGCTCTTTTGTGTCTCATCTTTTTAACCCCCGACGAAAAAAAGGGGTATTATAAGTTTGACGTGTGTGTCTGTCTGTGGCATCGTAGCTCCTAAACAGATGCGCCGATTTTGATCTAGTTTTTTTTGCAAGGTGTCACAATCAAGAGTGTTCTTAGCTATGATCCAAGAAAATATCTTCAGCCATTTGAAGATTATCAGCTCTTTTATCAGCTCTTTTCTAGTTGCTGAAAGGATCAAGTAACGGTTTTGAGTCGGGGGTTATTATTTTTTTAAATTTAGTGTTATTTCTCTGAGAGTGAGGAAGAAATTGCTATAGGAGTGAGCGAGGCGGCTGTATCTTACGCTTGTTCTGCCTTGAAGCGCCGCGCCAAGACACTTGGTAGCAGGGAGCGCACATTTTTACGCATGTCGTTTCTTTGATCACGAGTTTTTCTTCGCGCGAATCTTCTGTTGTTTCTTCCTGGCTGAAAAGAACATAAAACGAAAGATTAATAATAGAATACAATCATCAGCATCATCATCTGAGCCGATAGAATAGTGCGGGTTGGGCAACTTCACACACAACCTTTGAATTACTTCGCAGGTGTGTGCAGGTTTCCTTACGATGTTTTCCTTCACCGTAAGAGCGTCGAATAAACGTACATATGTATTCGAAACTCGAAAACAAATAGGTACGTGCCGAGGTTTGAACCCGCGAACTTCTGAATGGAAGTCAACGGTCCTAGTCACTTGGCCACCGACACTCCCATTTATACAATAGAAGACCTTTATTCACAGCACCCAAAACAGAATGTACCCACGAAGGGGCTCAAGCATGGAGTACAGAACCAATGGAGAACGCTTGCGGGGGCGCCCGCACACGCCAAACATAATATGTTATATCTTGCGTACCTCACCACGTTTTTAACCACTAGTGAATCAGATGTCATTGCGTCAGCCACGCGTCGGCCAATTGCAGCCGGCGCAGATCACCTCTCCCCCCGCGCAAATTGGTCACTTTGTTTCTAAGCAAAAGCGTGCGGACGCGCTCTCCATTGGTTCTGTACTCCATGGGCTCAAGCTTAACCCGAATCAGGGTGAATAGATGACCACGCTAGCCCAGTGCGGCGGCAGTATGGGCACAATGCAAGCGTGTGCGTGGCGGCGCGTGCCTACACGGCGCGCTCACATACAAACCGATGCGGCCAGCTGGTTTGGAGATAACTTACTGTTCCTAGTCTTGTGTAGTATTGGCACTGGGCGGTCACTCCATACAGAAAACGCATTTTGACCACCTACTCTTTTTGAATAACAACTGAATATCAACTACAAGTCAATGGCGCTAGGCGACAAGTCCGGTGAAGCTTGATTGGTCGTACATTTCCGACACAAGTATAGGTCAATTAAAAAAAAAATGCGTTAGGCGCTATGTAAAACACCAACGAACACCACCGGCGGAGTCCCTTGCGCCTGCGGGGTGCGGGGCGTGGGGCGCTATATCGGGCGGGGAACGAGTGCCAAGCGGGGGTGTCCTTTCTGCACAGAATATAAGTACAGAAGGCGCACTCTCTGATAGCAAACGTGCGAATTTAATTCTAGCTACCACGCCACTAACGTTCAAATTACATTGAACGCGTCGAACGTGACCCTGGCTATAATAGCCTACCGTTTGTCGTTGCGCTCGTATTAAAACAAAATGCACCTTAAGACCGCGTCGCGAGAGTCCGTATTACCACAGACTAAATAATAGCGTCTTCACAAGCGCGCGCGTTTTTCGTACAAAATGGCTGCGAAATCGCAGCCGCCCGGCGGCGTACGTACATTCTGGAGCTCTGGCGCGGAGTGCGCTAGGCCTGCTTTCTGTACGGGTTAGTACTATTCATGGTCTAAGAAAACAAGGTCTAACCATTAGACCACGTGACTGACACGAGCCTACGTCATTTCTACGTCATTTTGCCTATTCATCCTTGTCGAATGCGTGTAACAGACAAGGACGAACAGCGCGAAATGACGTAGGCTTGTGTCAGTCACGTGGTCTAACGGTTAGACCTTGTTTTCTTAGGCCATGGTACAATGCGCGCAACCAAAGATGAGACTTGACGGATCACGTGGTTGTACCCACGGTTATATCTGCGCAGTAGCACAGAATACCAAATAGTAGTCCCTAAGATACAGCGATAAAAGCGATTTTGAAATTCAATAAATATCTTATTAATCCGATCTCATATTTAAGTTTAACTATTTTGAGCACGCGCGACTGTATCTACCAGCGCAAAGTCCCCTCTTTAGCATCTGACAGGTCTCATCTTTGGCTGCGCGCATTGTACTATTATTTTCTTGTGTGGTATTGGTGTGTGTATTGAGAGATACTCACGCATTATTGTCGACTTTCTTGTACACAGCTGCGACGGCCTCCAGCGGTTTGTAGACGACCAGAGAATCCCCGTCTTTCTGATCCTCAACGGACAGTATCGCTTCAAACACATGCTTGAAGTACCTGATAAAGAAAATGATTTATTTTGTTAAATTCAAATTCATAATTATTTTATTCATTAAAGGCTTCTAGAACAGAAGGCAGAACACTTAATGACGTCATATCAGAAACCCTTCAGGTAACAACGCCCGCACCCGCCGGCGGGGGCGCGGCCAGAACCGAAACCAAAATTGAAAATCAGAGACGGAGCCCCTCAGGCGTAGTCTCCTTCACGATGTTTTTCAATATCAACGCGCTAGGCCGTGGTCCGAGGCTCCCTTGAGCCGCCCCTAGACGCCTTGGTATATGACTTTTTTTGGGGTAGAGTCTTTCGCTCCCCCGCAAGTCTGGTGAAGCTTGATTGGTCGTACCTTTTCGACACAAGCATAGGTCAATTAAAAAAAAAAGTCATGTCAGAAGTTAAGAAGCTTTGCTCAAACCAAGACCGGCTCTCGTCTCCAAGGAATGTACAACGAGTTCTAGAGTTAATTGTTTATTTTCTACTTTTGACCACGTGACAGACACAAGCCTACGTAATTTTGTGCTGTTCATCTTTGTCTATTAACACGCATTCGACAAAGATAAACAGCGCAAGATGACGTAGGTTTGTGTTAGTCACGTGGTCTAATGGTTAGACCTTGTTTACTTAGACCATATTTTCTACCCAAATATAAAAAACTAACTATGCGAAGAATTCATTTATTTATACCTAGAACGTTTTGTACCTATAATGAAATTTGTAAGGTAGTGGACATTTTTAATGTTTCACTCCCATAATTCTTAAAAGAAGTTAAAAGTTTGTTGCATTAACATTTAATTTGTTAAATTATTTTAATTTAATTTTACTTTATATTTCTGTTTTCTCTTTCCTGTCCATTTGGCGTCGATTGGTGTTGGTTCTCCTTTGTATTTTTCTGCTCACACTAGAATTTATGTTATGTGTAACTGTGGAAATTTTACTGGTTTTTGTTTTGTTATATTTACTTGTTTAATTGATAAATTTCACTGTTTGTTTTCCAAATAAAAATCAAATCAAATCAAACAATCTAAGTAGGCGATGCCTTACAATATTGTTCTCACGTTACAACCTTTTCGCCCGCGTTAAAAGAGATTTTCATGCGGGAATGAGGTATTTTACAGCGGTAAAAGGTAGCCTATGTGTTATTCTGATGCTGAGCGATTATTGTAAAATTTAATTAAAATCCTATTAGTAGTTTTTGCGTGAACAAAATAACAAACATTCAAACATCCTCACAAACTTTCCCGTTTATATTATTAATAGGTTTAGATAAGACCAACCAGAGCATGTTTTTATTTTACTGCAATAATGTATTTTTTATTTAATTTTTAACTCACCATTCCAATTAATTAGTACTTGCATAGTAAAGTCGGTTATTTAAATTATAAATACCGACTGCTTTTCTTTCTTTGGTATATGAAATGAAATAACTTTATTTGTATAGATTTTTGGTCAATACAAGGTTTAGGAACAATTAATAATGCTCAGCAAAAACTTGCCCACAGGCCATGCAAATATTAATAAACAAAATTATCACTACATAGTATAAAACAAAGTCGCTTTTTCTGTCCCTATGTCCCTCCCTTTGTACGCTTAAATCTTGAAAACTACGCAACGGATTTTGATGCGGTTTTTTTTAATAGATAGAGGGATTCAAGAGGAAGGTTTATATCTATAATACATGCATAATATACTCAAGAATAACCCACAATAACCATTTCCCGTGCGGAGCCGGGGCGGGTCGCTAGTGAAATTATAAAATGTCAATAATATATGAATGTCCGAAAACTTAAAGGGATAAAAATTGTGGGTAGTTTGTCAATGAAGGCATTACACGCAAGAGAAAAAAACTATAAGCAAGCAAGTAGTTTGTTAAATAGAGCGTCGGTGGCCAAGTGGCTAGGCCCGTTGACTTCCATTCCGAAGTTCGCGGGTTCAAACCTCGGCACGTACCAATGTGTTTTCGATTTTCGAATTCATATGTACGTTTATTCGACGCTCTTACGGTGAAGGAAAACATCGTGAGGAATCCTGCACACACCTGCGAAGTAATTCAAAGGTTGTGTGTGAAGTTTACCAACCCGCACTAGGCCAGCGTGGTCGACTAAGGCCTATTCACCCTGGTACCAGGGTAGGCTCGAGCCCCTCGGTGGGGACATATATGAGCTGCTAACGAAGTTTGTTAAATAGGTGGATACAAATTTCTACGTGGTACTTTTTTGTTCTGTATCATATTTCTTCCAAAACCAGTGAAAAGGAGGTATTCCAGTCTGATACCACAGAACCGATACCACATGTCACTTCACTTCCAGGCAAGTATGAAGTCAACTCAATAGGTGATAATGTGTTTAAATTATTCAACTCCATTTATTTGGCTGAAATTATAGCAGTCGTAACTGCTCTTCTATTTGTTGATGTCAGTTAAAATTTAACTATACCGTTTAAAACTACCAGCCCATCTAATGAACCAGTTCAGAATCGCAACATACTCACGAAGTTGTGTTATAAAAACATACAAAATGAGTTTGGCTGAATTTATATCCTTCTTGATTTTCCAATATTATTACGAAGATTATGAACAGAAATGGTTTTGTTACATCGGAGTATTGTCGTCTCTCCCGTGCTGCGTCGCTTTAGTGTGCACATGGATCATGCTACCTAAATGGAGGACGCTACAGGCCTACATCTGCATCAACGAAGTCATCTTTGGAACCATCGCCATGTTACTACAATCGAAAGTAATTTATGATTTGTGTGATTGTACTACTGGGTTCTATTATTGCCATGACATGTTTGGATCGTATATAGAACCAGCATATTACAGCGTTTTGATAATATCGTATTGTTGGTCGTCGTGTGCATCAATAGTAGCTTTTATAAAGCTGGTGCACAGTGGTTTACGCACAGGCCGAATCAGCCACGAGAAAACAATTGCCACTGTATTCACGTACGCACTGTTCATACTGATAATAATAGCAAGTATTTTGATAACTTACAGTGTTACTATATATTTAAAATTTCCTCATTTTTATTGGTATTTCGGTGTATTTTTCTCAATTTTAGTACTAATAATAGTGCTATGTATAAATCTGTTGATCTATGTAGCGATATGCATAAAAGTGATGTCCTGTTGTTGCCATAAGATGTCGGGAAGAGGATGCAGTCACGTGATATCTCTGGTTGGTGTTGGTATTGTGTGCCAAGTGACAGGAGTATTTGAACTACTAGTGATGTTTTGGGAGAAGAAACCCTATCTTGTGGGGTTAATTGCGAATATATTGTTTGAAATGAGACTGGTGCCTCTGACGGCTGTGATGATCTTCAACAAGTTCAGCAGACAGCTGTGGAAGGAGTACTTACAGCGAAGAGCTAGAAGAGCTACCAACAGTATTCCACTCAGACCACGAGAGAAGCCAGAGGCTGTTTAACCGATTTTGTTTAATGCTTCCAGTAGTTGCATAAAACGCATAAAATACTCACAAAAGACGCACACATAAAAATATTATTGTATGTTATGGAAAACAAAGCTGTGCTTTATATCGGTAGATATAACCATCATTATATCGTATGGTGTGGTATGGTCATTTATCATTACTATGTTGGATTTTATATAAGAACTATAAGTAATGGGATATTCATTCTAAATTTTATATTTTAATCTATTTCTTTTATAAGCATGTTTGTACCTACTTAGTTGTTTTTTTGTCTTTTCGTGTTTAACTTTGATTTCGATATAACATTTTAAGATAGATAAGATGTATGCAAATTTAGTTTTAATCAGATATAAGCTCAATTAGGATAATCAATATTGTAACTTTTTGCTAATTTTAATTAATATTCTTTAAATATATTATACCTACTTAGTAATTATTTGAAAATTACTTTTTTTATAGACAATTTTTTATTACAGATATTCGACCTCTACAGTTCTATTATATAGATAATTTATTAAGTACTTGAACAACATAATAAGTTACAATGATTTTAGTAATGTATTAATCATTAGCTGTCCCGCCCGCGGCTATACGCCCGCGTTATTTTTTTCCTTTTTTTTCTTACCTTTTAAACCTTCCCTGGACTTCCACGAATATTTCAAGACCAAAATTAGCCAAATCGGTTCAGCCGTTCTCGAGTTTTAGCGAGACTAACGAACAGCAATCCATTTTTATATATAAGAAGATTTGCCATTAATTTTGACGTAATTGTGTAACCTGACTTTTCTACTATAATTTCCAAAGATCAAAGAAATTGGAAAGACGCGCTTTACTTCTATAATTTCAATCACATAATATAATTATTTTTGAAATGTTTCAATAGCCTTGTAAACGTACAATTTAGAGACCATTTTTATATCTTGCGATAACATCTAAATGGTAACTAAAAATAAATTGATATTCGCAATAAAATTTATGATTTACGAGAATGGATTTTGTTTGTTTTCACATTATCATAATGATTAACATTTTTATAATCATAAATAATATGGACGATTCCAATTAATTAGTACATAATTTACCATAATGTCGGTTATATAAAAAACACATGCCAAACGCTCTTTTTTTTTCTTACTCCTGGCTACAACTTAATACTCGTTTATGGAACAGTAAATAAATAAAATATAATAGTTTAAAAAACTAAAAACACGCTTTCTGTCCGCCATATTGGATTTAAGTCACGTGACAAATTTTTTCATATTTCTAACAGCAAACCCTTTCATTTGATACCCATAATATCATGGGGATGCATTTCAAACAGCCAGTCCGCCATCTTGGGGAGGCCGTCATATTGGTAATGACGTTTTTAGCTAGTCATGTATTGTCATCAGAACTCAGAGCGTGTGCAAAATTTCATCCTAATCGAAGACCGGGAAGTGGGTCAAATTAAGATTCCAAGATTTTCTTACTTACAAGTGAAGCTAATATAAAGCGTGTAAAAACCGGTCAATTGCTAGTTGGACTCGCCTGGAGAGGGTTCGGAATTCCTCTCAGCCGAAACAACTGCTGGACTGATTCGTTTAATAATAATAATAATAATAATTTTTATTTCAGGCGACAACCCATATGTTCACAAAATAAAATAATAACAATGAGTTTTGTCCACATTGGACAGATTTCACATTGGACAGATTCAATATTAGACAGATTTCACATTGGACATATTCAATATTAGACAAATTTCACATTGAACAGAATCCATATTGGACAGATTCCACTTTGGACAGATTCCATATTGGACAGATTTCACTTTGGACAGATTCCGCTTTGGATAGATTCCACATTGGACAGATTCCACTTTGTACAGATTCCGCTTTGGACTGATTCCACATTGGACAGATTCCACTTTGGACAGATTCCATATTGGACAGATTCCACGTTGGACAGAATCAATATTGGACGGTTTCCACTTTGGACAGATTCCACTTTAGACAGATTCTACATTTGACAGATTCCACATTGGACAGATTCCACATTAGACAGATTCTACTTTAGACAGATTCAACTTTGGACAGATTCCACTTTGGACAGATTCCACATTGGACAGATTCCACGTTGGATAGATTCCACTTTGGACAGATTCCACTTTGGACAGATTCCATATTGGACAGATTCCACTTTGGACGGTTCCACATTGGACAGATTCCATATTGGACAGTTACCACTTTGGACAGATTCCACTTTGGACAGATTCCGCTTTGGACAGGTTCCACATTAGACAGATTCTACTTTGGACAGATTCCATATTGGACAGTTTCCACTTAGGACAGATTCCACTTTGGACAGATTCCACATCGGACATATTCCACGTTGGATACATTCCACATTGGACAGATTCCACTTTGGACACATTGGACAGATTCCACATTGGACAGATTCCACGTTGGATAGATTCCACATTGGACAGCTTCCATATTACACAGATTCTACTTTGGACAGATTCCGCTTTGGACAGATTCTACATTGGTCAGATTCCACTTTGGACAGATTCTACATTTGACAGATTCCACATTGGACAGATTCCACTTTGGACAGATTCCATATTGGACAGATTCCACTTTGGACAGATTCCACATCTGACAGATTCCACATCGGACAGATTCTACTTTGGACAGATTCCATATTGGACAGTTTTCACATTGGACAGATTCCATATTGGACAGATTCCACTTTGGACAGATTCCGCTTTGGTCAGATTCCACATTGGACAGATTCCGCATTGGACAGATTCCGCATTGGACAGATTCCGCATTGGACAGATTCCGCATTGGACAGATTCCACTTTGGCCAGATTCCACATTGGACAGATTCCATATTGGACAGATTCCATGTTGGACAGATTCTACATTGGACAGATTTCACATTGGACAGATTCCATATTGGACAGATTCCACTTTGGACAGATTCTACATTGGACAGATTTTTTAATTTCAGAATTTTCTGTGACGTCATCACGTAGGTGTTTTTTCACTTGAATTCGTACACAGGCACAATCCAATATTTTTATTTATTATTTAATTTTTAACATTCATGTACTGGGTAGAATACTAATCGTATTGTGTTGTTTTCATTGTTTTAGGTTTTGGATCTCAAAACCGATCATTTCGCTCAACGAATAAAAAAGCGGCCAAGTGCGAGTCGGACTCGCCCATGAAGGGTTCCGTATCAGCAAGTAACGTAATATAAAAGTTCTTACAGTTCGTTGTAACTTTGATCTAAGTTTTAATAATAGTGAAAGGGAAATTGTAGTTTACGATTTATAACGTATTAAAAAAAAACTACTTACTAGATCTCGTTCAAACCAATTTTCGGTAAAATTTTGCATGGTAATGTACATCTTTTTTTTTTTTTCCAGTCTTGGCCGGCCGCCCGTCGCGCACTCACGCCTATCGAGTAACGCGTCGCGCGAGATAACCGTGTGACTACACGCATTCAAAAAGTGACCTTATGACTCAGTGAACAGAATCTATTCCGGATACTACCTGCACGCGGGTACTTAGCTGGGCCTCTCCGAACGGAGTCTCACCTGGCTGGGTAGCACGCACTAAGAGTGGTATTCCTGGACCAATATGAATCAGTGATTGTGAAAATATCATATACCTACATATACCCACAATATGACAGCAAAATGCACAGCGTGCAATCTTATTATAAACGAAGTGCTTGCATTTCTGCAATGCAAGATGGACGTTATGGATGAAAAAAGTCTTATTGATATATGCGCAACACACAACACGGAAGAAGAAATACTAACGGCCAAGCGACTACTCTTCGAAACAGTTCAATCAAAAAAGCGTTGCATTATTAGAAAACAAGACAAGGCTAGAAAAGACCTGCAAGATATAATATCTTTATTCAAAGAAACTGAGCCGGACCAGGTTCCCATATTCGTAGCAAGACAGCTACACAAGCTACCCCCAGTAAACTTTGATCACGTAGACGTATCGCGTCTGCTCAAGGACATTGTACGCTTAAATCAAGAGGTAAAAGAAATAAAATCAACATACTCAACAGTCGAGGAAGTAACGAAACTTAGACACGAAATATCAAGTATAAGAATTAACATAGCGGAACCGCCGCATACACCTACCCTCATAGACCATAAAAAAAATAAAAATAAAACCGACTCGTCTGTACCACCGCCGCCAGCACCCAAAAAGAGCATCAAGAAAGACACCCAAAAGACTAGTACACCTAAACCGATTATTATCAATAACACCCTAACTGCTTCGCCCCTATTCACATCCGCACCATCACCGCCGCTCAACGGTAAGCCTAAAGAGTTGTTTACAGAAGAACAACCTATAAACACACCCTCTAATAAAAACCAAAAAGAAATAAGTGACGAGTTCACGCTGGTGACACGAAAGAAACCCGCAAAACCGAGAACGAGAAATATTCGAGGTACCGCAGCTAATTTGTTGACACTCAGGGTAGCGGCTCCCTCCGCGGCTATATACGCATTGGGATTTGATAAAACAGTCACCAGTCAGAATATAGTAGAACACCTTATAGATAGCGGAATACAAACACTAAAGGTAGAACAACTACCTGAGAGAGAGGGTATAAAACACAGCGCCTTCAAAATTACGCTATACAGAGACAAAGTAGATAACATACTTCAGCATAATATTTGGCCAACCGGCGTCGTGGTGGGAAAATACAGCGCACGTGCCTATTACACCCAACGGCAACGCACCCGCAACAATGAATAATAGCGAGCTCAAAATTGTCACCATAAATTGCAAGTCAATACGAAGGTCTTGGAAGTTCATAGCCGACGTCTGTGACGAATGCGACATAGTTCTACTTCAGGAGACGTGGTTGCTGCCCACAGACCTGCATTTACTTCAAAATATTCACAAAGACTGTAACGCCATAGGTACCTCAGCCGTGGACACGTCCGTCGGACCACTGATCGGCAGACCATACGGCGGGATCGCCATTGTGTACAAAAAATCACTTAAAATCACATCTACTATACTGTGCGAGACACCTAGACTGGCCGGCATCGAAGTGGCACTCACCGGCGACCAGAAATTATTGATCATTAACGTTTACATGCCTACCTGTACGTCTGAAAACTTACCAGAGTTTGCGGACTGTTTATGTAAAATACATAGCTTAGTCGAAAACAGCAACTGCACTGACTTGCTAATACTCGGTGATTTCAATGCCGACCCGACTTCCAGTTTTGGCGGTGAGATGATGGATTTCTGTAATGAATGCGGATACGTATGCGTGGACTCCACAATGCTACCTAAAGATACATAATACATACGTCAGCGACGCACATGGAACGGTATCATGGCTCGATCACTGCTTAGCCACAGAACACATGAAAAAGTGCATAAATAACATCTACGTTGACTACCAAGTCGCCTGGACGGACCACCGGCCAATGTATATTACGTTGAATATAAATGGACTAACAAAGATATCTAACTCAGCCCACCCAGTAATATATCCCTGGGCATGGAGACCCGCTAACAACAACGACATCGCAAAATATAGTGAACGGGTAAATAAATACCTACCACACTGCAAGCACAACCACGAGCCGGGCTCTGAGTTAGAAATAAACAAACTATACGAATCCATAACTAGTGCTATACAACGCTCATCAAATGAAACTTTTAACAAAAAACGCTCTGGTAGAAAATATCGACACATAACCGGCTGGAATAAGGAGGTTGCGGACAGCTACAGGGAGTCTCGCGATGCGCTAATAAGCTGGCATAACGCGGGCAGACCGACTGACGGTGATATCGCAGAGAACAGAAAAATAGCTCGTTCAATGTTTAAGAAGGCCCTCACCTGCTGTCAACAAAAAGCAGAACAACACAAAATGGACAGTATAGCACAGTGTATGAAAGAAAATAACTTTGCTAAATTCTGGCAAAAAACCAATAACATATGCAAATCCATGAGCTCTGTACCCTCCAACATCGACGGTGAAACAAACAACAAACAAATAGCAAACTTATTCATTGATAAGTTCACACACCGTCCCCCCGCCGCCCCGCCTCAGCCGCCGTCTTCACCCGCGCCCAGCGGAGGCTCGCCAGGCTCGCCTCAGTCCGCTCACAGTCAGAGCGCGGCGCCGCCACCGCCGCCTGCGTCGCGCGCGCATCACTCCTCCCAAGCGCATGAACACGAGTATTTGAACAAAATTACACCTAAACTGCTATCAAATATTATTAAAAATATGGCGCACGGCAAATCACCAGGACATGACGGTTTGACAATTGAACACATTAAATATCTGGGGGAACCTATGTGTGAAATACTATGTCACCTATTTAAGGCCATGATTAAATTATCACATCTGCCCACCGCACTAACCAGAACTACAGTCATACCCATATGTAAAAACAGACAGAAAGGCGTAACTGACTCGAACAACTACAGACCTATCGCCCTCGCTCCACTGATAGCACGATTGCTGGAAAGAACGATACATTATATATCTGAGGAATTTCTAACTAGCAGCGATCACCAGATGGGCTTTAAAAGCAACTCGTCTACCAGCACGGCCATTTATGTAGTAAAGCAAGTGGCTCACTACTATAAAAATAGAGGTACCTCAGTGCTAGCATGCTACCTAGATCTTAGCAAAGCCTTCGACAGAGTATCCCACCCAATCCTATGGAACAAGCTGCGCCAACGAGGTATGCCAGAAAAACTTGTCGTGATATTAGAAAAGTGGCACCTACAGCAAACAAACTCGGTAAGATGGAATGGCACATACTCGCTACCGCAGAACCTACACTGCGGCGTAAGACAGGGCGGATCGAGCTCCCCAGTCATCTTCAACACCTACATGGACGAGCTGAGTGCGCGACTAGAACAAACTGGCGTCGGCTGCTTCATGGACGGAGTCTGCGTAAACCACGTATGCTATGCGGACGACATGGTTCTGCTGGCGCCCTCTGCCGCTGCCATGCGACGTCTGGTCGCCACCTGCGAGAACTATGCCGTAGAACACAACATGCAGTATAACGCCGACAAGTCGGTCTTCATGTTATTTAAATCCAGGAACACCCCTACTGAAATACCTGTCATACACCTGAACGGAAATACGCTAGACAAGGTCGAAGAGGTCAAATACCTAGGACACATCATAAGATCTGATCTGCGCGACGAGGCTGACATGGAGAGGCAGAGACGTGCCATCAGTGTCAAAGCGAATATGCTAGCACGACGCTTCCAGCGCTGTAGTGCACCTGTCAAGCGCTTACTCTTCACCGCATACTGCACCTGTCTGTACACGGCCGAGTTATGGTGTAACTACACCAAAGGAGCACTCAATCACATCCGAGTGCAGTATAACAACGCGTGGCGCGCGTTACACCGCATGCCGCGCTGGTGCAGCGCATCCCAGATGTTCGCGGAGGGCAGAGTCCACGGCTGGGAGGCGCTGATGCGTCATACCGCGGCGGGGGCGGCGGAGCGCATACGAGTATCTACTAACCGGTTGGTACAGGCAACTCGTACATGGATGGCGAGTCCCATACACGGGGCGTGGAGAAGGCTGCAGGGGGCTGGTTAGGGGGCATGACGTGAATTATAGCAAATTTGAATTGTATTAAATGTAAATATCAGTATTAAATTAAATTATTGTATAATTATGAAATATGGGTCCAAGAACCTGGAATAAATGATATTATTATTATTATTATTATTTTAAGTTTTATCATTTTCTTATTTTTGAAGTTACAGGGAGGGGGACACACTTTTTACCACTTTTAAGTGCCTCTCGCGCAAACTATTCAGTTTAGAAAAAAATGATATTAGAAACCTCAATATCATTTTTGAAGACCTATCCATAGATACCCGACACTCCACACGTATGGGTTTAATAAAAAAAAACTTTGAGTTTCAGTTCTAAGTATGGGGACCCCCAAAAACTTATTGTTTTTTTTGTGAAAATCTTAATGCGGTTCACAAAATACATCTACGTACCAAGTTTCAACAGTATAGCTCCTTTAGTACCGATACAATCTATCTATAAGTGAAAAAAAAATTATGATGTTCTTGTACTTGGAGCTGTTTTGATATATACATTTTCGTTAATAAAAGTTATTATTATATATTTAGTTTCGGAAAAAAAGGGCTGTGACATACGGACAGACAGACAGACAGACATGACGAATCTATGAGGGTTCCGTTTTTTGCCATTTGGCTACGGAACCCTAAAAACTCGTGTACTTCACATACCCTGACTCACAGAATTGTCAATAATGATGGCAGAAGCCATAGGTACATTATAAATATTATTACCTTGGCGTGCCAACTTGCAGCGGATACGAGTTAAGGACTTTCTTCTCGCGGTACTTTGGTAAGGTCCCCTGGTAGGAATCAGACTTCTTGTCACCCCATTTGTTTTGCACCGTCGTTTTGCCAATCACCGTCGTGTCCACTTGACCTGAAAGAGTTACATATGGGGAAATTGTTTGACAAGTGTTAACTGATAAGACAACCATAGATAGCTGACCCATGCGTCAAACCCGTGAACGTGGTGCTGCTTGGGGGGACTGGTCTACTCTAGTCGATTGCCGGTTGTTTTTTGGTTACTTAATTTAGTTTTTCTACTTTGACTGGTTGCCTTCCTCTAACTGCATACCTACTTCGTTTGCACTCTTTGTTATATGAATCAAATTGTATAAAATAATAATTTTTGTAAAATAGTTTGAAAGGATGCAACGCCTGTGGAGTTTCTGCCGGCGGGTTCTTCTCCACAGAAGACAGCCAAATTGTGAACCCGCCTCGACGTCGAAAAATGATTTGTAAAATCTTACTTCGAATAAAACATATTTCATTTTAGATGTAGGATGTTACCTCTATGATTATCTCACTAGAGTTTCGGTGGCCAAATGCCTAGGGCCTTTGATTGCATTTGGCAGTCACGGGTTTAAGCCTCGGCGGGTACCAATGTGTTTTCGAATTCATATTGTTACATTTATTCAATGCTCTTACAGTGATGGGAAACATCACATCATCATAAACAACCATTTTGAATGAAACTTCCTTCAATAGGGGGACAATTACAACAAAAGCATGGTGGAACAAGTGTGACAAAAGTATGTCTTGTCAGGCTGAGGCTCGTTTGGATTGGTCGAGTCCTTGGGGTTTGTCTTGTCTGGTTCATTCAAATGGTAATATGTTCGGAAAACATAGTAAAAGCACTGAAATACAGGACACGACTTTATTGTGCTAAGTAGCAAGACAAGGAGTGAATATGACAATATGGTTTAATTATTATTATTTTTTAGAATTGACCTATGCTTGTGTCGAAAAGGTACGACCAATCAAGCTTCACCGGACATTGGTTACTAACCATACCCACCTTAGAAGTATCTTATTAAAAATAAGGTAAACAAGGTGTTTAATACTAGCATATACATAACAAACTAGCCTTCTGCCGCGTCTCCGCCCGCGTTAACAGGTTTTCCTGTGGAAATGAGGCATTTTCCTGCGGTAAAAGGTAGCCTATGTTACTCAGGATGAATGTAGCTTTCTAATGGTGAAAGAATATTTGAAATCGGTACAATAGTTTGTGAGTTTATTCATTACAAACATACACACACACACACAAAAGTACAATCTTTTGTCTTTATAACATTAGTATGATGATGGTAGTACGGCTCCATGTCCGAACAAAAATCAGTTTTACGGTCCCATCGTGAAGAAAGCATGAAACTTGGCATGAATGTAGCTGTCCTATATGTGCTTCAATATCGATATGGAAGCACGTCGAGAAATTATTGCTTCCCCCCTTTCCCCCCCCCTTTTATCTCCCTTATTCTGGTTTTTCGAATTTTCTACTAAAACGATACGTCTGAGGAGTTTACTCTTCAGAGACCAAATCATCGTCGATAAATTACCTACAAAACGATACTACATTTTATAGCGGTAAGATTAATATATTTCTATATACAGCCATCAACGTACTATGAATTTTTAAAAATAGGCACACTTTTTACCTTCTTGCTTCATTTATAGGAAAACGACAAGAGTGGTGATAAAATGGGCTAAAGAAGTTAACTACCTTATACATTAAGCTACAAAATGACATTTATTTCATAGTCGTAAAGGCATTACTTCTAGAGTTACAGCTCACCGCGTCTGACTCAAGTACTCTTTTTTTACCCGACTACGGCGCAGCAAAAAGGAGGGTTATGATTTTGACCGGTATGTATGTATGTATGTATGTATGTATGTATGTGGTTATGTTCATCTGTTCCCTCATATCTCCAAAACTAGCAGTCGTATTTTAACAAATGGGGTGTCATTTGATGCGTCTTATTCGTCCGCTGGTTATAGGATATGTGGCGTCACACTAAATTTAATATGGCGCCCTCTACAGGACATGAAGTCGTGAACTAAAAAAATATTTTTTTTAATTGGTACCGTGTGGGGTATCAAATTTGAGGGCTCAACTGGCACAGTTCAAATATATATAAATATCATTAGTTAGTGCTCGCGGCTTCGCTTGCGAGTATCGAAAAATTGAAAATAATTTATATAATCTTGACTCAGATGTGAGCCAGGTATGTCTTATCTCCACATGAGCTCGGAGTACTACCACCAAATGCTGAAGGTGGTAACAGCAATTCTGCTGGCTAAAACTCCCATTTTATATTGTTTCTGCTTGTTCATCTGTTTGTACGGGTTAATCTCCTAACTTATAACTGTTGCACCGATTTAAATGAAACTTTGCATGGTGGTATCTTACATCCCCGGTCAACATTTTATTAGTCAGCTACAATTTGAGCCTGAAACAAAGACTATCGACTTAACCTTTTTGCAGATAGCCAAAAAGTCAGAACGAAATTTTCACATTACAGATTCACATACAATGTGCTCGATAAAAACAAATATATATTATATACGTCGTCTAGCTTAATAAAAAAAAAAACAGTAAATATAAATATCTTTCAAATCGCCGACGTTACAAAACATTTGGCATGTATTTCACTAAGCCGTTTCCTACCTGGAGGAGCCCGAACTTGGTATGTACAGAAGCCAGCACATGCGGTTGGACATTCGCACAACGAAATTCACCCGCTAAGGAATAGGGGCGCTCCGAAGGTCGACATGTCCAGCCGCATATGCTGGGTACTGTACAATAAGTACCTACATATTGAAAACATTTCATGCATTTTTATAAGTAAGTGTATAGAGTGCCGCAAACGGCTTTGCATTGCGATCTGTTTGGGAACCGAAAAGTTTTACGGTAAAATTGTGACGCCGTTTAATAAGCCGTAAAGTGTCCGCACGGCAAAATAACGCGACCGTTTAAAGAGCCGTAAGGTTTTTTTTATCATCCTTTGTCTAATCAACAAATCCGGTCAACAAAATACAAAGCCAACGGGCTAATGTTAATACTTTTTGAGTAAAATGACTCTAAAAATCTGAATTTCCGGCGAAAATCTGAATTTCCGGCGGTCGCTGGCCCCTGCCGCGGCACGCTCGCTCCGCTCGCTCGGCTCCCTCCGCTCTGTTATTGACATCAGTTTAACGTAACCTAACCAACCGATTTGTTACTGGGTAGAAAAATATTTCGATGAAGCGGGGGGCTGCGCCCCCCGATCCCCCCCTTATAAGTGGCTTCGCCCCCCATCCCCCCCTTCGGTCAACGCCTTGACTCTATACATTCCCTCCGCTCTGTTATTGACATCAGTCTAACCTAACCTAACCAACCGATTTGTTTCTGGGTAGAAATATATTTTGATTAAGCGGGGGGCTGCGCCCCCCGAACCCCCCCTTATGGAGGGGCCTTCGCCCACCGTCCCCCGCTTCGGTTAACGCCCTGACTCTATACACTCCCTCCGCTCTGTTATTGACATCAATTTAACCTAACCTAACCAACCGATTTGTTTCTGGGTAGAAAAATATTTTGATTAAGCGGGGGGCTGCGCCCCCCGAACCCCCCCTTTTAAGGGGGCTTCGCCCCCGTCCCCCGCTTCGGTTAACGCCCTGACTCTATACACTCCCTCCGCTGTGTTGTTGACATCAGTCTAACCTAACCTAACCAACCGATTTGTTTCTGGGTAGAAAAATATTTCGATGAAGCGGGGGGCTGCGCCCCCCGATCCCCCCCTTATAAGTGGCTTCGCCCCCCATCCCCCCCTTCGGTCAACGCCCTGACTCTATACATTCCCTCTGCTCTGTTATTGACATCAGTCTAACCTAACCTAACCAACCGATTTGTTTCTGGGTAGAAATATATTTTGATTAAGCGGGGGGCTGCGCCCCCCGAACCCCCCCTTGTGGAGGGGCCTTCGCCCACCGTCCCCCGCTTCGGTTAACGCCCTGACTCTATACACTCCCTCCGCTCTGTTATTGACATCAGTTTAACCTAACCTAACCAACCGATTTGTTTCTGGGTAGAAAAATATTTTGATTAAGCACCCCCCCTTGTAAAGGGCTGCGCCCCCCGAACCCCCCCTATGGGGGGCTGCCCCCCCTCCCTCGCTTTGGTTAACGCCCTGACCTGTATTTTCATAGCCAGTGACCTTTTAGGGATCAGTGACCTTTGAGGTCTGTGTCGTTTTTGAGGTCGAAGACCTTTTAAAGAAGCGAGTTATTTAAAATAATGTACTAGTGTGCCGTAAGCTTACGGCATCATAACCAATTGTTTTATGTTACTTACCGCTTGCGGCACTCTATACACTTTCTTTTTATAAAACAGATGACGGAAATCATGCGCTTTATTCTAGGAATGGCTTATGGAGCCCTCTTATTAGAAACAACACACAATAGGTACCACTACCGGAAAACTAATATTTTTTTTCATGTCCCACAATAAAATAATGACGACATAACTGTCCCCCCATAGGAATATTTTTGGGAACTGCCGGTCAAAATGATTGTTTGGACCTAAACCTGTGTACCAAACGACTATCCTGTACATCGATTTGCGTTTTTTTAGCGTTAAGCTACGCACAGAACGGACCTGAAAAGTAATTATTATAACCCCAAAATTATTTAAATAAAAATAAGTTCAAAAACTAAAACCCGACTACTGATAATTCGAGCTCTAAAAAGTAAGAAACAAGAAAATATTTTCATCAGGAATCATTATGCACAAATTATTCAATATTTTATCTTTCATGTAATAAAAATGTTTTACCTAGGTAAAGGGAATATTTCAATGTACTTATAACTTATTCGTAGTGATGTTCAGTCAGAGGATAGCCGTGGTCGTATGCCATTTTGATATGAAATTTACGAATGGTCTACTATTCAAATAGAATCTATTGTTTAATCAAGGAAGCCATGAAATGTATGAATGCTTTCATCATCATCATCATTATTTCAGCCGAAAGACGACCACTGCTGGACAAAGGCCCCAAAGACCGAATGCTAATATAATTTAAATTATAATCTATTGTTTAATTAAGGCAAAATGGCATACGACCACGGCTATCCTCTGACTGAACATCACTACGAATAAGTTATAAGTACATTGAAATATTCCCTTTACCTAGGTAAAACATTTTTATTACATGAAAGATAAAATATTGAATAATTTGTGCATAATGATTCCTGATGAAAATATTTTCTTGTTTCTTACTTTTTAGAGCTCGAATTATCAGTAGTCGGGTTTTAGTTTTTGAACTTATTTTTATTACCTTTTTAGAATACCATCTATCCGTTAACTTTGTTTCGCGTAGATTAGAATCAGATTTTCCAATTAGAAATAAAACAATCCATGTGTTAATCCAGGCCCTAATCTATTTATATGTAAAACTAGCTGTCTGCCCGCGGTTACGCCTGCGTTGTTTTTTGACATTTTCGTAGTAATTTTTAACTATCCCACGGAAACTCTTTAATTTTCCGTGATTAAAAATATCCAAGATGTTGACCGAGGATGTGAGGTACCACCATGCAAAATTTCATTCCAATCGGTCTAACAGTTTCGGAGATAAGCCCGTACAATGTACTGAGCCGTATGAGTTACTAAAGTTAAAGTGTTCATGTGGCAGCTGCATTAAATGCGCTTGTGGAGTTTCTTCAGCGAGCTCTTCTCCACAAAAGACCGCACATTTTGCTTTGCTGAACTCGCCACTAAATGTAACTTTATTTGACTTAACTAAGTGTCCAAAAAAGTGTCCAAAAGTTAAAAATAAATGATTTCATTTCATTTCAAAGAGGACGATGCCTTTATAGGAAGTCAGGTCTTCCCTGTACTGGTCTCTGTAAGTGTGGGGGAGATTTATGTGATATACATTAAAATAAATACCTTACCTATATATAATTTTCACTGGACTTTACTGTATTATTAAATAAATTGCTTGACACCGATACACCAATAGAAGCCCGATCACATTATCAGAGCTTTAATAATGTGATCATTGTGACGTTAGTTATGGTTATGTACAGATAATCGGGAATCTTTGTTATCATTTCATACTAATAATATTATAAAGAGGAATGATTTTTATTTTTCTGTGTGTGTATGTTTGTAATGAATAAACTGAAAAATTACTGTGCCGATTTAAAAAATTCTTTCACCATTAGAAAGCTACATTCACCCTGAGTAACATAGGCTACCTTTTACCGCGGGAAAATTCCCCATTCCCACGGGAAAGACTGTTAAAGCGGCTTGAGCCGCGGCGGAAAGCTAGTATTTTGCAATTTGGAAAAAAAAACAACGAAAAATGGTTCTGCGGTTTTAAATTAAATCTATATAATAAAACTGTTGACGTCGAACATCTGTACATAGAAAAAACATGCTATAAACCGATTCAAGGGATTGTAAGAAGCGATATAGATTTTTCTGCAATTTTTTTGTTTTTCCGTTTGTCTGCTTGTACGGGCTAATCTCCGAAACTATTCGACCGACTTGAATGAAATTTCGTATGGTGGTACCTTATATCTCCAGTCAACATCTTAGATACTTTTAATCACGGAAAATTAAAGAGTTTCCGTGGGATAGTTAAAAATTACTACGAAAATGTCAAAAAACAACGCAGGCGTAACCGCGGGCAGACAGCTAGTTTTACATATAAATAGATTAGGGCCTGGATTAACACATGGATTGTTTTATTTCTAATTGGAAAATCTGATTCTAATCTACGCGAAACAAAGTTAACGGATAGATGGTATTCTAAAAAGGTAAAAAAAGAGTACTTGAGTCAGACGCGGTGAGCTGTAACTCTAGAAGTAATGCCTTTACGACTATGAAATAAATGTCATTTTGTAGCTTAATGTATAAGGTAGTTAACTTCTTTAGCCCATTTTATCACCACTCTTGTCGTTTTCCTATAAATGAAGCAAGAAGGTAAAAAGTGTGCCTATTTTTAAAAATTCATAATACGTTGATGGCTGTATATAGAAATATATTAATCTTACCGCTATAAAATGTAGTATCGTTTTGTAGGTAATTTATCGACGATGATTTGGTCTCTGAAGAGTAAACTCCTCAGACGTATCGTTTTAGTAGAAAATTCAAAAAACCAGAATGAGGGAGATAAAAGGGGGGGGGGAAAGGGGGGAAGCAATAATTTCTCGACGTGCTTCCATATCGATATTGAAGCACATATAGGACAGCTACATTCATGCCAAGTTTCATGCTTTCTTCACGATGGGACCGTATTTTCAAATTTGGACCCGGACTATGGGTTCTGTCAAATCACAACAAACAGCCTGACCTGACTGAATTGAGTTGGTGAAGACGTCTGTCACTCTGGTGTATCGGTTTTAGTTAAGTTGTTCATGCTTGTGTGGACTAAATCTATAATAAGTCATAGAAGAAATGTTATACCAACCTGTATACCTGTTTTTAATATTCTTCAATACAATACTCCTTGATGAGCGAACACCCTCACCACGCTCTGGTTTGAAGATAGTGTCCACTTTCCTGTAGTGTTCAAAGCACATTTTGTTCCATAATTTTACTTTTTTTAAATCATAATTGTCGCGTTGAATGGCTCGCACTGGCAGGCACAATGGGTCCTCAAAATCTGGAATTCTGTACATAAATATTTATTTATTATTCTATTTGGTCAATAGCGCTGGATTAATGTAAAGCTCAGTAGAAAACAGAAAGAGGTGGCTGTTACTCATCCAACAAGAATGCAGTCTTAAACTTAAGATCAAATGTTTACTCTGTTCAAAAAAGTATATTTCTTGTACATATTCTAAGAGAAATGGTAAAACCTAATAATACTTTTACATTTTATGATATACTTAGGAAAATTACAAAAAATACCTTATATTACACCTATTTATTTCTTCAACAATTTCAGCTTTCTTCACAATTTTTTGTTCACTGCTCTGAAGTTGACTCTCTGGCTTTTTAACCACAGTCTTTGCCACCTCTACTTTAACCGGCTGTTTCTTCTGAACAGTCAATCCAGGTAAACTTTTTAGCTTGTTCTCATATTTCTTATTCAAATTCTGAACATTGCTGTTAGCTGGCTTAACTATTGTAACGTGTGAAATTTGAGCCTTAGGAGGATACACTCTTTTCTGAGTCACTTTTCTTTTTTTCGGTGCAGACAATGCTGCTAGGTCCTCGCTCGGATCGTAGTCAGAATCGTCGTCTTCTGTTTTATGTTTCCGCTTTGGTGATGGTTTCTTCCTTTCAATGAGAAGAGGAGCTATGTGTTCCTCAATATCGGTGTCGTTTACACTGGACTGGACAGATACCTTTACTGGCGTTTCCGGTTTTTGAACGAACTGCTGGACCAGATCTTCGTCCTCATCGAGGTACTCTATTTCTCCGTCGTCTTCCATAGTTTTATGTTAAAAATCTGGCAAAAATCTTCTGAATTTCGAAAAAATATAGGTTATATTTATTTATTTATTTTCAAGAATGACTGACAGACAAAGTAAGGCACCTATTTCACAGGCAACGAAGACTAAAGATGAAAGGGACGCAGTTATGAAAAATACACCGCGCTCACTCTTGCGCATAACCGCGTCCCTTTCAAAGACAAAGACAAAGACAAAAATATTTATTTGCGTAAATACATGTGTATACAAGGATGTTAAGTTTGTATAATTTATATCCAATGTATTAAACCGAACGCAGTCGGTGTGCAAATATTCGAATTAATAAGTGGTTAAAAATTTATTTTATCATAGTATGTACATACTCAGACCCTTCTTTAAATTCAAGGTATTCTTTAACCCCTTACTGCATCGCGTCATTCGCGTCCCAACAAATTAGCACAAAAAAGTTTTTGTTTAATAATTTGAAATTTTGCGTCTTAAAGTGCTGGCAGTATTAAAATCCATAGACAAGATATTATGAACTTTGACATTTAGTGGCAGTATCATGTTGGCAGCCTTGGTAAAAAAAGAAAATTCAGTTTGAACTCGACCGTAACCGAAAGGTGAATAGCTCCGTGTTTGGAACCAAATTTCTCGAAATTCTATGAATATTTCGGCTTGTAAAAAAATCTACTGATAAAACCATTCAACATAAACATATACATAAAAAAAAACTAACCGAAATCTTCATGGATTGTGAATTATTGACCGATATTTTTGTGTGCATATTAGGGACCACATGAAGTGTTGACATAATTGTACTGTTCAAATATGAAACCGCATGCAGTTGTGGGTGAATCTGCTATTTTCATATATGACACGGTATGCAGTAATGTCTGATTTTAAATAAATAAATAAATAATGTTTTATTTCAGACAGTATACATAGTCATATATACATTTTGTCCATAATTCAATTTCTATTACATAAAATAAAATTACATAAAATTCTTATTATTAGTAAGTATGTGTGTGTGTAATTAATTAGATATGGTACAATAAAGAGGCTTTATTTTTGAAGTTGACAATTTACTTAATTATATAATTATTTTATTTATGAGGCCGTAATAAAACTTGTAATATTTCACTATTAAATAATTTACATTGTGATATACCTTAAACTTGGTTGATTTGTACGCATATGGTATCATATTTGGTACGAACATTTTTTTTCAAGTTAATGCATACCGTACCATATATGCAAATTATTAAAATCATGAATTTAACCCCTTACTGCATCGCGTCCCAAATTAGCACAAAAAAGTTTTTGTTTAATAATTTGAAATTTTGCGTCTTAAAGTGCTGGCAGTATTAAAATCCATAGACAAGATATTATGAACTTTGACATTTAGTGGCAGTATCATGTTGGCAGCCTTGGTAAAAAAAGAAAATTCAGTTTGAACTCGACCGTAATCGAAAGGTGAATAGCTCCATGTTTGAAACCAAATTTCTCGAAATTCTATGAATATTTCGGCTTGTAAAAAAATCTACTGATAAAACCATTCAACATAAACATATACATTAAAAAAAACTAACCGAAATCTTCATGGATTATGAATTATTGAGCGATATTTTAGTGTGCATATTAGGGACCGCATGAAGTGTTGACATAATTGTACTGTTCAAATATGAAACCGCATGCAGTTGTGGGTGAATCTGCTATTTTCATATATGGCACGGTATGCAGTAATGTCTGATTTTAAATAAATAAATAAATAATGTTTTATTTCAGACAGTATACATAGTCATATATACATTTTGTCCATATTTCTATTTCTATTACATTAAAGAAAATTACATAAAATTCTTATTATTAGTAAGTATGTGTGTGTGTAATTAGATATGTACAATAAAGAGGCTTTATTTTTGAAGTTGACAATTTACTTAATTATATAATTATTTTATTTATGAGGCCGTAATAAAACTTGTAATATTTCACTATTAAATAATTTACATTGTGATATACCTTAAACTTGGTTGATTTGGATGCATATGGTATCATATTTGGTACGAACATTTTTTTTCAAGTTAATGCATACGGTATGCAGCATACCGTACCTTATATGCAAATTTTTAAAATCATGAATTATAATATCAAAATATAATACTAGATTTTTTTTAATTTTTTTTTGAGTTCATTTAACCCAGAACTACAACATATTTTTTTCCGCAAAGTTACAAAATTCCATGCAGTAAGGGGTTAACACTGTAAAAACAGTTTGATAAAAGCCATTTAGTTAATTGGGTTTTGAAAGTGTTGCAACAGGTCAAATGTTTAAAACGTGTAGGCAGATTATTGAAGACTTTGATGGCCATGTAAACTATATTTTTCCCAAATATTGCTGTTTGACATTGTGGTATGTAGCATGAATTTCTAGATCGTAATTGCATATTGGTAACTTCAGAGGTTTTTTTAAAAAGATCTGGATGTTTTTTGACGAAAAGACAAATATCGCGGATGTACTGGCATGGTAAAGGTAGTATATTTAATTTCTTAAACTTTTTCGTTTTTTGTCGCTGTTGCAAGTGGAATAGGTGCCTAAAAAGAAGGCTATAAATTTATGTACGACCAAATAATTCGAATAGGTAGGTACCGAGTGTTTAAACTCCAATAAATTATAGCCAGATATTCAACGTACAGTTAAGAGCTCACTAAGATAAACACATTTTGAACCAGAATTTACATATTTTTTAAAACTTTTAAAGCAAATTTCTATTTCTAATGTTAAATAAAGTAATATCTGTTAATATATTTTTTTAACTGTTCAAACTTAAGACTCACGCTTGATTAAAGTCTTCGTAATAGTGTTCTATTTTAAAAGAATAAGTTCTGTTTTTTTTTTTAAAAAAAACGACTTAGCTAGAGAAACTTTTTAAAAAATCCAATGTGGATAAGTTTTTAGGTCGTTTTCTTTTTCCTTCTACATTCCTTCGATAATATTATTTTATAAAATTTATTGCATTTACAGCTAGGTAGATCTAACTTCGAGAAGGAGGTCAATCGTCGAATCCAACTCGGCTGGGCAGGGTTCGGGAAGCAGCGCAATATCTTTTCGTCCCAAATACCGCATTGTCTCAAGTCAAAAGTCTTTGACCAATGTGTATTGCCAGTGATGACTTATGGATCCGAGACGTGGTCGCTTACAATGGGCCTCATAAGAAGGCTTAAAGTCACCCAAAGAGCGATGGAGAGGGCTATGCTTGGAGTTTCCTTGCGTGATCAAATCACAAATGATGAGATCCGTAGGCGAACCAGAGTCACCGACATAGCCCGAAGAATCGCTAAACTTAAGTGGCAGTGGGCTGGGCACATTGCGCGTAGAACCGACGGCCGTTGGGGCAAAAAGGTTCTCGAATGGCGACCGCGCGCATGACTCAACATCTATCCCCTTCTATTAAGCGGTTTTTTAAAACAATATTTTTCTCGTTAACCTTACCATATATTAAAACATCTTATTATTTTAATTATTATCATTCAAAAATTTTAATCATTCATTACTTTTCTTATATAGATCTACATCTGATTTTCCCCAATCATTACCTTCTTTATTTTATTAGTTTTGTCATCATTTTGAAATTAATAAGACAAAATTAAGATAAATACAGAATCAAAATGCGTGGGTTCAGCTTATCCTGCTCTTGATTGTACTTAATAACTAAACCCAAATGGGCTCATTCACATTCCTATAACCACTTTCTTATCCTAATTTCTCCCATCATTTTAGAGCATGTTTTAAAAATTTGAGTAGTCGATCTTCTCAATTTGATTGGGTTATAAAATTCAGCTAACTTCACACAATTAGACACGTCTGTTTGAAATGGGATATTTTTGAATAAATATTTTTTTGCAGTTATACGTTAGAGTGAGCGCGGTGATTTGTATATCATTCTAACGCATAACTGCGTCTCGCTCTGTTTGGCAAACAAAATGGCAAACAGCACGCGTTTGTAGATAGTTATAAAACAATCAAGCTTTCTTAGTTCTTTATTATTTGGCCATACATTATAGGGACCTATGTCCTTGCTTGTCTATGGTGAACTTAGAAAAGAAAGAGAGAACGGAAGCGAGAAAG